>JAOTOL010001313.1:0-255000 GCA_034440575.1 Imbricaverruca yamaguchii
CTAAGATAGAAAAGGATGACCAAGAGACATAGCAGGAGGCACCTAATTCGGAAGGGGACGACACGAAATTGTAAATGAGACCCCATGATGACCCGAGGAGTACCCTAAAATAGGAGAGAAAGGCCGTTGAATCAGAGAGATGGCTCCCAGACGGAAAAGAAGGCTCGAGGACGGTCAATAAGGTCCCGGGAAATAACAAGGTCACTGAGATAGGAAACGTTGCCTGTAATTTGGAAGATGAGACACCTGGGATAAAAGAGAAGTCCACCAGGAGATAAGAGACCACCCTTAAGATGGCCAAAGTTCGAATCAACGCGCAGAGCAGGAGGCCCCCAAGACGTGAGAGTAGGCCCCTAATTCGATAAAGAAGGACTCTAGAGGAGAAGTGAGGTTCCTGCCGGACTCGTGAGGAGTCCCTCAAGGAGTAGGTCTCCAGGACCGAATGAAGCCCTGAAGAACGGAGAGAGTTCCAAGGAAGTCAGAGGAGGCTCTCAAGATGTGAGTGGTACCAGGCATTGAAGGATGTGAGATTTAAAAAATTGAAGATTCCTCAAGACGGATTTCGGTCTTGAGGATCTTCAAAGATTTTCAAACTCCTCAGGGCTTTTCCAGGATAGAGGAGGCCCACAAGGCGTGGCAAGAGGGCCTAGTATGGCAGATAATGCTCCTGGAACATGAGAGGAAGCCCCATGCCATATCAAATAGGACCCAGGATGTAAGAGCAGGCCCTCCAAGACGAGTGAGGAGAATTGAAGAACCATTGAATATGGAGGAGGGCAGGACACATAAGGGGACATTGAAAACCTGTAAAGATGTTCCAGGAAATGAGACGAGATCCTTAAGACGGGAACTGAGGCCTATAATTTGCCAGAAGAAGCCCCAAAGAAATAATAGAAGTCGTACCGGAAAATCATTAAATGGGCCCCAAAAGATCCAGCTGCGGTCCCTGAAAACCACACTAAGCCTGGGGGCACCAAAAATTCACGGCCGGACTACGAAAATCACTCTAGAAGCACGACTGGTCGTACCTTTCCAGAACAGTCTCATTTGGACCAAAACAAATGGAGCCGGAGCAACGAAAATTAATCCAGACATCAATCAATCCAGACATCAATAACTCTGGGGCCTCAATCTATGATGTCAAAAGACCCAGAAATGTATTGTTCGCCCAAAAAGTGTCAAGGCCGCTAAAGCTCACGCTAGAGATCCAAGCAAAGGACGTCTGGCCCAAAAGATGACATTGGGCTAAACAAAAAGTCGTGTCGCAGCACTGGAAAATCACACTGGAGGCCCAGAAGATCGCGCCGGGCCCCAAATGCTGCAGCTGCTCTAAAAATTAATTCTTAACATGAATGTCTCTCTAGGAAAAAAAAATATGCTCCTTTAGTGGCTGCAGTAGCATATCAAAGGGGCAAATGCCCTCTCCATCTTAACATGCGCCCTGGAGGTCCTCTGAAAATAACGCGCACTGGAAGGGGGGCGGATTCCGCCCCCCCTAAGATCTCAGCTCCTATGAAGGCTATAGCAACGAAACTCACAGGGTGGATGGGCACGATAGTGAACTCTATTGTGTGCAAAGTTCATGACCTTAGGTCAATATCTTCAAGGTCAAAGGAGGACAAAATAGCAAAAATTTCCGGTTTTGCATGGCTTGGTTTGTCATTGTTATGGATCGCTGTGGTTGTGTTTAAATGCTCCAAAATGGGCATTAATGATGTTTTGGACATTACTAATGATGCAATACAGATGACAGATCCGCCATTTGACCTCAGGTCACCTATATAGGATCACTTTATTAGGTCATTACCTGCTCCAGTTACCGGTACCGGGCTCCCATCCCGACTGCTCCGTTGGGCGGCTCGGCACAATCGGCTTCGCAAAGAAAGGAGTGAAATACACGAAGAAAGTATGGAAACGCTTAGGCACACAATGACAAACAGTAGATTTCGGGATGCATAGGGAGCAACATGTAAAGTGACATCAATCGCATGACAGTCATTTGCATTTATGACACATTCCAGTTGACCAAGTTTGGTTCCATTACCCTATCATGAACTTGACCTGACTTGACCTCGGTGACCTAACATGACTTTTAAATTATATAGCATAACAATATGCATCAAAACAAGTCGCTAGTGTTGTCAAGAACACTTCCCTATTGCCAATATACGGGAAGCGCATCAGCGCCGATTTTTGTGGTCTGGTGCTGCGAATTGTTTTTAATTTAACGGCCCTTAACTTTAAAACGCCTTGACCGATTTTCATTATTCTTGCTTTAAACAATGCACCGGTCAGTTCTAAGCAGGTACGCGAAAAATTTGGCGTATATCGGCCGGAACAATATGGAGTTATGTACGAAAAATCTGATGGGTTGGGTGATTTCGCCATCCCCTTCCTGCGCGTGTGCTAACCTGTCATGAACTTGACCTGACTTGACCTCGGTGACGTGACATGACTCTGGAACAATGTAGCATGAAAATGTACATCAAACAAGTCGCTAGTTTTGCCAAGAACACTTCCATTTTGCTAATATACAGGAAGCGCATCAGCGCCGATATTTGTGATCTGGCGCTGATTTCTCTTTTTTAATTTAGCGACCCCTAACTCGAAATATTTTCGGTTGATTTTCATTTTTCTTACTTCAAACAACGCGCCGTCCATTTATTGGCAGGTACACAAACAATAGCGTATATCGGCCGGTAACATCTGGAGTTATCTACGAAAAACCGCAGGGGTGGGCGGATTTCGTCCCCCCTCCAGTGAGCGTGCTAAGAGGGATAAGCTCTCAAGAACCGTGCCGAGGCTCCAAAAGTCGCGCTGTGGCCACCAAAATTCGCGTTGGTCCACCAGAATTAGCGCAGTGGTCTTCAAATAAAGGCGGCGGGCCCCGGGAAACTCGCTCAGAAGCCCAAAAATCTGCAACAGGAACCGAAAAATCGCGTTGGGAAAACAGCTAAGTACAACGCGTCCCACAAACTCGAACAGGTCCCCAAAAATATCACGCTCGGGACCCACAATTTCCATCGGTAGTCATGTCGAGGCTAAAAAAAATGGCGTCTAGGGCCACACACAAGCATAGTGTGACCACAAAAACCGAATCGATATTCGAAGAAAAATCAAGCCGGGCCCTTCAAAATAAGGATGGATTCTACAAAATAAATGTCCTAGTCAGGAAAAAGGTTCTGCACCTAACATTACCAGATGCTTCACAAACTGCGTACGACACGGAAAAAAACGGATTTCGACAAGTCGAGGTGAGATACAAACTTTTCGGACTTTTACAAATGTCAGAAAAGATCCACAAAAATCGCTTTAACCCCAGAAAACTGGCGTTGGTTCCCCAGAACCACGCGCCTCGGCGCGATAAGCCGCGTTGGGACCCAGAAGCATTGCACCGAAGGCACAAACCCGATCTAACCTATATTTTTCTAGATCCGGTATGTTTTTCGGTGTCGTACCCAATTTGTGAAGGCATCCGGTAATATGTTCGGTGCTCCAGAGACATTTTCCTCACCGGGACACATTTTTGGGAATTCCTCCGTATTTTGGAGGGCCTCAACTTTATGTTTTCAGATACTGATCCGGTTTTGTGGTATAGGTGTAATTTTAACGATGTGAGAGGACTTATCAAAGGATACCAAAAGAAAACCTGGTGGGAGAGTTAGGGTTGAAATCCGACGAATCAGAAACGATAGTGGTAGATTAGGCCCCTGCACAGGATAATTCAGCTAATCACTAATTATGTCATGTCGAAAGGTCCCCTTTGACAAAATAACGGTCGAAATCCAAGGATTTGTAATGGGCATAGGTGGGCCTCCCGCAAATCCGTTTGCCCCCTTCCCTTGACGCAAAGATTCCACTGGCCAGGTATTCCACTGGTCCATCAATAGTTTTCAGAAACATGCTCATGGGGAAATGCCGACATTGAGGGGATAAATTACATACAAAACAACACCCATGCCCCATGAGAAATGATATGTTTAAATACATTTCCTGTCTGCAAGCTTCTTTTCTGTCATTACAGCATGCATGATAAGAACCTCCCAGCATCCACACCTTCTCAACATCATTTACAAAGCGGTACAGCACAGCGAAAACCATGGCCGGGACGGCGTGGAACTTGAAGGTTTTGCATTACTTATGAATTGCCATTGTTGCGTTGTTGCATTGCAATGTATGCATTGTTGTTCAATACTTGTTCTTGCCGCGAATGTATTCGCTAATAGTTTGCTATTTAGCTTGTGTGACAGGTGCCTTGCAGCCAGCACCGAATGTTATAAAAATAACAAATTCCTAAGATGGCGACCAGAAAACCAATGCAATCCACTTCTCGTAGTGACATTCGGGAAATCATCGTCCTATGACTGATAAATGATCGCGCAAACGTTGCTTAGGACACCAAGCTGGTGGTAATAAATAGCAGTAGTGATGAATCGAGCTATATTCAGTTATACTTTGTGGGCATAAAAGTTGGTTGATGGATGAGGGATACCTGTAAGATATGCTTAGCACCAGCCTCGCCAACTCGATGCAATCTAGAGGCCAGCAGACAGAATATTCTGGACGAGAAATCATTGAGACGTTGGTTTGTTTTTACGCTTATGTATCTATTCACATATTACTTATGCATGCCCTGGTGTAGCCTAGTTTTCAGCGAAAATGATAATTGTCATTGCGTCTCGAGTATGTGATGCACCATGCCAAGAACAAACAAGACATCATTATGAAATCATGTTTTCCATTCCCGCACCATACTGAGAACCTAAAAACCAATAGGAGGCCCTAATACAATGGAGGGCCCCGTTCAAGAAGCAGGAAGCCCCCTTTCGACCTTACCCCCTGGAATAAATCTTGGCGACGCCACTGCCTGGAGGGAAACCTATCTCCGGTCAGAGGGCGCTGGCCGAAAGTCTGGTAAGTGGGACCTCCCCCATCTCCCCACCCCGACACCATCTAACTACACCAATGTCGATTGCGTACTGTTGAAATGCGCTTGCCTCAAGCTGTCTTTTGTCGATCGACCCAACGATTTCTTCATCCTCCAACGTTGGTAGTGAGTCTTGATTGACGCCCGCACCTCCGAGTTGAAGAAACAATATATCAGTGCCACGGTCAATCCCTGTGAATACAAAATTACACATTACAGCAATATATGAGTACGTTCAGTTATTGTGCAAAGGAAAGAGCGGAAAATAACAATATATCAGTGTCACGTCCCTGTGGAAATGAAATAACAGATAACAACAATATATCATGGTGCCGGGCGGTCCTAGTGCAAATGAAATAAATCACTTGTTAATATATTGCTCCAGTCATGACCTTGTTAATATAATGTGCCAGTGGTGACCTTGCTAATATATTGTACCAATGGTGACCTTAACCCGAGTCTCTACGGTCAGATCCTCAGAACCCGGCCCAGCGGGGGGGGGCGACAGAGATCCCCTCCAATCTACAAACTAAGTGTCGCGCGAAAACGGAATAGGTGTCATCAGAAAACGCTCGGCGAGTAGGGCTAGACACCACAAGCAAAAAAATGTCCTCCACAAAAGTGACGTCACTAGGGGCCTTAGTTTTCACGACTTACATCATGTTTGTGGCTCTGGTGTGTTCATTTTGAAGGAAATTTGTATATAAAAATATTTGGAATCAGAAAAAACGAAATCAAACAGAACCATAAATTTTAGCCCACACAAAAATCTGATTTTTGCATTGAAAAATTTTGAGTTTCAAGTTTTCCTTACTTTTCCCTTTCTAATTGGTAGAGCGAACCGTAACTTTTTGGTCCAAGACAACTTGCTCCAATAAAAAATGCATAATTTAGCCATAATCTTCGATTTTACCGCTATTCGGCAAACATACTAACTTAATAAGTAAAGAAAAACGGAAAGAATCGCAAATTCCTCTGGTGCGTTTTGTTGCATCCATAAAGATAAGGAAACGCTGAAAGTTTCATTAAAATATCTTCATCCATTAACCTGCGCCGTCTTTCCGGTCAGATCCTCACACCCCGTTTCGGGGGGGGGGGGCGGTTAGACATAAGACATAAGACATAAAAGATTAGTGCAACTATGAGCCACAAGGGCCCTTCTTGGTTGCACTCTGTACACTGAAACCAGTTGCCCACCAAATCTGTCAATCAGCCCTCCCTGTAATACTGAAGAGCAAGCCCTCTATTCTTATAATGATTGTCTATGCTGTTTTTAAAGATTTTCAATGTGCTGCTACTGACAATGTTTTCTGGCAGCTGGTTCCAGTGTTCTACTACCCTGTTGGTGAAGAAAGTCTGCCTTAACCTTGTTCTGCTGTGGTTAACTTTAATTTTGAATTTATGACCCCTAATTGCATCATTTCTGTTTAATTCAAACATTTCCCCAAGATACCCCCTCTCCAGACCATGGACAAATTTAAAGACCTCGATGAGATCTCCTCTCAGCCTTCTATATCTAAGTGAAAACATATTCAATTTCTTCAATCTTTCCTCATATGCCAGGTTGCTTATGCCATTAACCATTTTTGTAGCCCTCTTTTGTACTCTCTCTCAAAGCCAACAATCTTTTTCATAGCTAGGAGACCAAGCTTGGATGCAGTATTCCAAATGTGGCCTGACATATGCACAGTAAAGCTTCCTGATGACTTCCTCACTTCTGTATGATACATTCATATTTATTGCCCCGAGCATTCTCAGTGCCTTCTTCCTGGCTTCCATGGTCTGTTCTGATGCCCCCAGTTTTGTGTTTAGAATACCACCTACACCCTTCTCCTGTTGAGTCACTGATAGCACTCGGTCACCCATCAAGTATGGAGCCTTCATATGCTGCTTACCTACATGCATGATTTTGCACTTATCAAAATTAAATTTCATATGCCATTCTTCGGACCACTTCACAAGTTCGTCTAAGTCTTTTTGCAGCGAGATATGCTCATCTTGACCTGTTATTGCCCTAAAGGCCTTCAAATCATCCGCAAATTTCAAAACTTTACTGCTTAGGCCACTTCCAATGTTATTTACAAATATAATGAACAGTAGTGGCCCCAGTACTGACCCCTGGAGGACTCCAGTAAGAACATTTTGCCAAGACGACTTTGTACCATTTAGCATCACTCTTTGCTGTCTATCTGAAAGCCACAACTCTATCCATTTTAAGATGCTACCTGCAATACCATGGGACTGAAGCTGTATCATTAACCGTTTATGGGGTACCTTGTCAAAGGCCTTACTAAAGTCAAGATATGCTACATCAACCTGATATTTCTCTGATCAAATTGTTCCGTGGCGAAGTTACAAAAGTCCAAGAGATTTGTGAGACACGATCGTCCTTTTCTAAACCCATGTTGGGTATCTTGAATCAATCTGCTACCTTCCAGATAACTAACTATTATATCCTTGATAATTGATTCGAGTAACTTGCAGACTAGGGAAGTGAGACTTACTGGCCTATAGTTTTCAACTTTCCCTCCTTCTCCTTTCTTGAAAATTGGAACTACATTTGCCCTTTTCCAATCGGTTGGAATTTCATTTTGTGAAACTAATCTACAAAACATTATACTAAGTGGAAATGCCAGTTCCTTTTCAGTTTCCCGTAACATCCTAGCATAAATATCATCAGGTCCTGCTGCCTTGTTTCGCTTTATTTTCCTGACATGATTGTAAACAGCATCACTATCAATGAAATCAACATCATTTGTCAGATCACATGTCACTGAACTATGGTGTACGGTCGGTAGATTGGTCATATCTTCCAATGTAAACACCGATTTGAACTGCTTGCTCAGCTCCTCAACCATCTCACAATCCTCACTCAATGTAGTACCGTTTACTTCCAGTGTACCAATTGTGCTAGAAACTTTACTCAGCTTGTAGAAACTAAAGAACTTTTTACTGTCCCCATTACAATTTCTAGCCAAATCCAATTCTTTTGCTCGCTTTGCTGCTCCAATTCGATACGCCTTTAGATTAACGACATTTGAGGCTTCTTTAAAGACTCTAAATGCAGTTTTCTTAGCCTTAATTGCTTTTATCAAGTCTGGTGTAAGCCATGCTGGCTTTCTTACTCTTCTTTTGCGCCTTTGCTTTTGGGGAACATGTCTAATCTGAATTTCCTTCAAGTAAGATTTCAACTTTTCCCACATTTCATAGGCATTTAAATTGGAGAATTCTTCTTCCCATCTGATGGCACTTAACACGCGCCCTGGAGGGCCGGTTGGGCAGCTCGGCACAATCGGCTTCGCAAAGAAAGGAGTGAAATACATGAATTAAGTATAGAAACACTTAAGCACACAATGACAAACAGTAGGATGTGTAGGGAGTAACATGCAAAGTGACGTCAATCGCATAACAGTCATTTCCATTTATGACAACATTCCAGTTGACCATGCTTGGTTCCATTAGCCTGCCATGATGACCTCGGCGACCTAACATGACTTTTAAATTATATAGCATAACAATATGCATCAAACAAGCCGCTAGTGTTATCATGAACACTTCCCTTTTGCCGATATACGGGAAGCGCAACAGCGCAGATTTTTGTGGTCTGGCGCTGCGATTAAAACAAAAAATTTGAACGGCCCATAACTTAAAAACTTTTCGGCCGATTTTAATGTTTCTTGATTTAAACAATGCGCCGGTCATTTCTAAGCAGGTATGGAAAACATGGCGCATATCGGCCAGTATAATATGGAGTTGTGTACGAAAAATCGGAGGGGTGGGCGGATTTCGCCATCCACCCCTCCAGGGCGTTTGTTAACCTGTCATGAACTTGACCTGACTTGACCTCGGTGACCTGACATGACTTTGGAACAATGTAGCATAACAATACACATCAAACAAGCCGCTAGTGTTGCCAAGAACACTTCCTTTTTGCCGATATACGGGAAACGCATCAGCGCCGATATTTGTGGTCTGACGCTGATAAAAATTTGTTGAATTTACCGACCCCTAACTTGACAGGCAGGTATACAAACAATGACATATATCGGCCGATAAAATCTGGAGTTATCTACGAAAAACAGGAGGGGTGGGCGGATTTCGCCCCCCCCCCCCACTCCAGGGCGCGTGTTAAAGCCGCTCTCATGCAGTCAATGTCTGCTCAGTTGAAATTTGGAACCTTTAAACGGATACTCTGGATTAAACGAATACATCTGGACTCAACGAATACTTGGAACGGATACTCTGAGCATTAAACATCATACACTTAACAAATGCTCCATTGCCAAAGGTGGTTACCTTTGGCTTTTTCATACTGAGGAGTTCTTTTATCACTAGATGAACTATCACTCTGTCCCCTTGAACTGCTGTTGTCCCTATTTGCTGACTTTGAGGTTCTATTGCCTTGGCTGACACTATTGGAATATTCCTGATTTGGCAATGCAATTTCATCCCTCCCCACCCCATTTCCTAGTTTCTCTGAAGGACATGCTCATACACTTTGCCTAACACACGGACCCCCTTCTCAGAGAAGTGGAGGCCATCCCTATGATGGCCTGCACTTCTCTGAGCCGGTTAGTAACCCCCCTCTAAAATCCAAACTAAGCATCGCACGAAAACCAGAGGTGTCATCGGAAAGTGCTCGATGCGTATGGTCCGGGTCCACCCCCTGAACAATTTCTCCCAAAAGTGATGTCACCAGGGTGCTAGATTTTCACGACTTTTCACGACTTACCTTAGATTTGTGGCTCTGGGGAGTTCATTTTGTGGATATATGAGAACAAATTTATTTGGAATGAGAAAAGGATAGCGAAATCTACCAGGGCTTTTATTTTTTTGGCCCCCCAAAATAAAAAAATAAAATAAAAAATGAAATTTCAACATTTTGAGATTCCGTGTTGTCTTTAATTGTCCTTTTCCAATGGGTAGAGCATACCGAGAAGCGTTGTTGGAAGTCAACTTGCCCTAATAAACCATGCTTGCTTTAGCCAGAATCCTGCATTTGAACTGCAATTTGGCAAATACGCAAAATTTATATGTAGTCAAAAAACGAGAAAAAAAAGAAGAAAAATTCCACTCGTACGTTTTGTTGCATTCCTAAAGATAAGGAAACGCTGAAAGTTTCATTAAAATATCTGTATCCGTTAAAGCGTGACGACTGGTTGAACATTTTTGGAGGTGACCTCACTTGACCTGGACTAACTCGGTGACCCTAGATGACCTGACTTCACAATTTTAACACAACATGCCAAATTGATGTGTGAAAAGATATGCCAAATTTAGGCGCTCTGCTGCGTGCATTTCTTTATCTGTCCGCGGAAGACCTTACGGGGGTCGTCAACGACCCCCCCCCCCACCGGGACGGCGCGGGTTAATATGTTGTGGCAGTGGTGATCTTGTTAATCATGCCCAATGGTTGGCACATAATCATCAGCACACCACAAGTGCCTTGAGTTCTTTTATGTTGAAGCATTGTCTATGCAATATTAAATGCATGGCTATTAAACGTTCGTTGTGAAGTAGTTCCAACTTCCTCAGATTTCAGTGAAACCATCTGAATGACACCCACTTCAATGAGACCCAATTCTCCGTACATAATTTTCCACATTGCAGTTGGGTAAACGCACTGCCACAGCTCCATGCACGGGCAAGCGTTCACCCATTTTCGTTGTCGGTTGTCTTGTACGCCGGGTGAGCGGTGGGGTGGGCACCATCCACCAGTCCCCCTCCCCAGCTGAGGTACAGCAGACCGACAGTCAGCACAGTGTGTGTGTTACCGGACGAATGCAATGCCATTCGACTTGAAACTAAATCTATTCACCAGTGATCTTTCACAGCAGGTCAAATGTTTTAGCCGCCTTCACGGCCAGGCTGACGGCAGTGTCGGTCTGCCACGTCATGACAGGCTCCGAGTCGTGACCTTCACAGCCAGGCTGATGGCAGTGTCGGTCTGCCACGTCATGACAGGCTCCGAGTCGTGACCTTCACAGCCAGGCTGACGGCAGTGTCGGTCTGCCACGTCATGACAGGCTCCGAGTCGTGGCCTTCACAGCCAGGCTGACGGCAGTGTCGGTCTGCCACGTCATGACAGGCTCCGAGTCGTGACCTTCACAGCCAGGCTGACGGCAGTGTCGGTCTGCCACGTCATGACAGGCTCCGAGTCGTGACCTTCACAGTCAGGCTGACGGCAGTGTCGGTCTGCCACGTCATGACAGGCTCCGAGTCGTGACCTTCACAGCCAGGCTGACGGCAGTGTCGGTCTGCCACGTCATGACAGGCTCCGAGTCGTGGCCTTCACAGCCAGGCTGACGGCAGTGTCGGTCTGCCACGTCATGACAGGTTCTGAGTCGTGACCTTCACAGCCAGGCTGACGGCAGTGTCGGTCTGCCACGTCATGACAGGCTCCGAGTCGTGACCTTCACAGCCAGGCTGACGGCAGTGTCGGTCTGCCACGTTATGACAGGCTCCGAGTCGTGACCTTCACAGCCAGGCTGACGGCAGTGTCGGTCTGCCACGTCATGACAGGCTCCGAGTCGTGGCCTTCACAGCCAGGCTGACGGCAGTGTCGGTCTGCCACGTCTTGACAGGCTCCGAGTCGTGGCCTTCACAGCCAGGCTGACGGCAGTGTCGGTCTGCCACGTCATGACAGGCTCCGAGTCGTGACCTTCACAGCCAGGCTGACGGCAGTGTCGGTCTGCCACGTCATGACAGGCTCCGAGTCGTGGCCTTCACAGCCAGGCTGACGGCAGTGTCCGTCTGCCACGTCATGACAGGCTCCGAGTCGTGGCCTTCACAGCCAGGCTGACGGCAGTGTCGGTCTGCCACGTCATGACAGGCTCCGAGTCGTGGCCTTCACAGCCAGGCTGACGGCAGTGTCGGTCTGCCACGTCATGACAGGCTCCGAGTCGTGACCTTCACAGCCAGGCTGACGGCAGTGTCGGTCTGCCACGTCATGACAGGCTCCGAGTCGTGGCCTTCACAGCCAGGCTGACGGCAGTGTCGGTCTGCCACGTCATGACAGGCTCCGAGTCGTGACCTTCACAGCCAGGCTGACGGCAGTGTCGGTCTGCCACGTCATGACAGGCTCCGAGTCGTGGCCTTCACAGCCAGGCTGACGGCAGTGTCGGTCTGCCACGTCATGACAGGCTCCGAGTCGTGACATCCACTCGCATTTAGCCCCCACCCCCCGCCCGGCTGTGGGGGTCAGTGCAAGCTGGTCTGGTGAGACAGGAATTTCGGCGATGGCGAACCGTGTCGGTGCACTGCACGTGCATCTTCAACATTCTGCTTAAATTACGGCGTTGAGCTGGAGTTCTCAGTTTGGACGGTGGGTCAGGATTTAAGTAACAAGTCTTGCCGAGCACGGGGAATGGGGGCCTCCACGGTCTGCCACCAATCGGTGGTGTCGGCGGTTTCGTGTGTGCACGATGGTCCTGTTGTATGAATCAACCCATCATTCGGACCTTTTTATTTGTATCCAGATTGGTCTGGTTTCGACCAAGTCAACCAATGCTTGATATTAGGTGACAATTCCTCCATATATCACGCACCTGCACACGGGCATGGCGACTGGCAAATTCCGGAAACTGAGTGAAACATGTAAATATCTTTGAGACGTTAGCGCGATGTGCATAGTTCCGTGGATCAAGCAACGTGTATCGCTTTAAGATATTGGGTACACTTTCTGCAGCATTGGGCAACTGGGTCGTATTGAGGCTCGAGCTTCGGTGGCAATGAAACAGAGGCCAGTATAGCGAAACGTTCATTTTCTGAAGCCATGATTAATTACATATACCATTTCATTCTGAATTGATGAATATATTAAACGTGCGAGGCATAGTTTATTCGAACAACCCAAATCACCAAGGTTTGAAACTGGAGGAAACAATTAGAGCATGTATCACGACAAACGTACTTCATAAAATTAGGTCACTAAGACATGCCATTTATTGAATTCTCATGTGCTATGGGTAGGATGGTTATTTGTTCCATTTACAAGATAGACGATAGAAGAAACTACCTTTCGGTGTATCACGTTTTGGGAGTGTCGTTTGCACTGATCAGAGAAGCTACGTATCTGCACAGTGATGGCCAGGTCCTCAGTGTTCGGCCTGGTCTGTGAAGAAGCCGGTCGCATGGGGCACCCGGGCACGTGACCAACGGCTTGCAAGTCAGCTGGCATCACCCGGCCGGCGAAAGTGCACGCACCCCAGGCTAGCCGTCCGGTCCAGGCGTACACACCTGGGTGCTGATCAGAATGGCCTGCAGGTAGACGAACACGTGCGCCATGAGTCCGCTGGTGGGCGTGGAAAACACCAGGAAGTAGGTGAGACCGAGCAGCGGCAGCAGCACCAGCAGCGCCTTGGTCGCCTTCTTGTACTGCTGGGTCTCGGCTGAGTTGGTGGAGCGCAGTTTGGTGATCAGCACCTGCACGCGAACGGGAGGTGGTCGGCGTATGGGCGCGCGTGGGAGCGAGCAGCGATCGTGACGCAAGCACTCGCAGAGAAACGATATGTGGTCACCAGCCAACACAAGTAGGATGTGACTAATCAACGAGCAACGCCAGTCGGTGTGAACATATCGGTGGTAAACGTTTCGAGGGTGAGATGGGTGGGCAGTATCTACCACTGGTGGCCATATATATAATTACGATGTAGAAGATAATATAATATATAATTACAATATCTACACTCGTCACCGGAAGGGATGAGTAGCCTAGGGGTAAGTTGCTCGTCTCACAATCGAGAGGTTGTGGGTTCGAGTCTCACCTGTCGCTACTCTTCGCCCGCGACCAATCGGCGTGAGAGATTGGCGACGCTACATGACTCAACGGTCGATGTGTCGTGAAACCAATAACCAACCAACTCGTCACCGGAGAATGACGACAGCGTTCGTTTTCAGTATCTCCGTTTTAAAGAGAGTTGGCCATACACGCATGTTGATGGCATTTCGTTTTGCTGGCTCAAGCACAGCAGAGGGCAGCATCCTGCCTCTTATTTCACTCTCGCTTATCGAGTGCATCCCGTCTGACTTTCCGTTGAAGGAAAAGCTGTCAGCCGCCCTCACCACTTCGTCGCTAATTGGCGTAACATCGCCGGGAAAAACAGCGCGTGGACTCTCACCAAGGCTTTCCAATAGTATCCACTTCACATGGCGGTCAACCATGGACTCCATTGAGCACGCCAAAAGTCCAAATCTCCTGAACAGAAATCACCGAAATATCCATTCATTTCGATAGCCACAACCGGATCATACACCAGAATGTATGTTGGCTGGAGTCGCCAGCTACTATGGACCAGCATGTGTGTTGGCAGGAGCCGCCAGCTACTATGGACCAGCATGTGTGTTGGCAGGAGCCGCCAGCTACTATGGATCAGAATTTATGTTGACAGGCGCCGCCAGCTACTATGGACCAGCATGTGTGTTGGCTGGAGCCGCCAGCTGCCATGGACAAGAACGTATGTTTGCTAGAGCCGCCAGCTACTATGGACCAGAATTTATGTTGGCTGGAGCCGCCAGCTACTATGGATCAGAATTAATGTTGGCAGGAGCAGCCAACTGCTATGGACAAGAAGGTATGTTGGCTGCAGCCGCCAGCTACTATGGACCAGTATTTATGTTGGTAGGAGCCGCCAGCTACTATGGACCAGCATGTATGCTGGCAGAAGCCGCCAGCTACTGCAGCCAGCACCCAGCAACCAGCAGCCAACAGCCGGCAAGCGGCAGCCGGCAGCCAGGCTCGGCTGGGAGCAGAATCGGCACCACTTGACGCCGCGTTACAGCTGGTGGAAACAGGACAGAGCGAGCAGGCGGTTGCCGACGTAGGACGAGTGGGCGCGACTGGCTCATCATGGCCAGTTTGGTTGGCCAAAACCGGAAGGCGAGCATTCCGTAGCTCAGTCAGTGTTTCGAAAGCAATCTTGCAGACCATGTACCATTACCAACTACCATGTACCGACCATGTACCATTACCAAGTACCATTCATTGGCAGGACTTTTGTCGGATGGTGTGATATGGAATGGCGTTTTTTTTGCATGCAAATTTAGTGATGCAATCGTGCGGTAGGCAAGAACCAGGCGAACATCCATGCTTACAAACAGAGCTAGTAACGAGCTCGCTGCGATTTGCATGCTCATGAAAATGCCGTTATCAGCACATTTTGTGTGTATCATTTTCGGCGTGTTCTAGACCGATATTTGCAACCATTTTCATCGAGACTATCGAGCGCAGTTGATCACTGGAGGCCGTGCGATCTGCATCATACACCGCCACGCTATATTTCCCCTAAGCGCACGACTGTCGGGCTATTTGCTATCAGTTCACCAACACCCATCTCCCGATTATTTGCGCACTCTAACGGTGCGGAGTAACGAGCAGCACCGCCGCCATTACGCGAGTGGGCTAGGCGCGGATCCCGGGAGCGTCAGTCGTATACTCGACGAGGCGCCACATGCAGATTTGTCGGCAATACCAGACCGCTCTGTCTCGCGCCGTCGACGGCCGCGGGATGACACCATCGCCCTGGGGAGCCGCCGGCGGACCGTCCCGGCGGCAAGGCCAGCAATCGTCTGAATGGCCGATCACCAGAGCGGCCGGCGGCGATTGTTGTGGTGCGCCGAGTGGACACGTCGGCGGCAATTATTGTGGTGCGCCGAGTGGACACGTCGGCGGCGATTGTTGTGGTGCGCCGAGTGGACACGTCGGCGGCGACTGTTGTGGTGCGCCGAGTGGACACGTCGGCGGCGACTGTTGTGGTGCGCCGAGTGGACACGTCGGCGGCAATTATTGTGGTGCGCCGAGTGGACACGTCGGCGGCGACTGTTGTGGTGCGCCGAGTGGACACGTCGGCGGCGATTGTTGTGGTGCGCCGAGTGGACACGTCGGCGGCGACTGTTGTGGTGCGCCGAGTGGACACGTCGGCGGCGATTGTTGTGGTGCGCCGAGTGGACACGTCGGCGGCGATTGTTGTGGTGCGCCGAGTGGACACGTCGGCGGCGATTGTTGTGGTGCGCCGAGTGGACACGTCGGCGGCGATTGTTGTGGTGCGCCGAGTGGACACGTCGGCGGCGATTGTTGTGGTGCGCCGAGTGGACACGTCGGCGGCGACTGTTGTGGTGCGCCGAGTGGACACGTCGGCGGCGATTGTTGTGGTGCGCCGAGTGGACGCGTCGGCGGCGACTGTTGTGGTGCGCCGAGTGGACACGTCGGCGGCGACTGTTGTGGTGCGCCGAGTGGACACGTCGGCGGCGACTGTTGTGGTGCGCCGAGTGGACACGTCGGCGGCGACTGTTGTGGTGCGCCGAGTGGACACGTCGGCGGCGACTGTTGTGGTGCGCCGAGTGGACACGTCGGCGGCAATTATTGTGGTGCGCCGAGTGGACACGTCGGCGGCGACTGTTGTGGTGCGCCGAGTGGACACGTCGGCGGCGACTGTTGTGGTGCGCCGAGTGGACACGTCGGCGGCAATTATTGTGGTGCGCCGAGTGGACACGTCGGCGGCGATTGTTGTGGTGCGCCGAGTGGACACGTCGGCGGCAATTATTGTGGTGCGCCGAGTGGACACGTCGGCGGCGACTGTTGTGGTGCGCCGAGTGGACACGTCGGCGGCGACTGTTGTGGTGCGCCGAGTGGACACGTCGGCGGCAATTATTGTGGTGCGCCGAGTGGACACGTCGGCGGCAATTATTGTGGTGCGCCGAGTGGACACGTCGGCGGCGACTGTTGTGGTGCGCCGAGTGGACACGTCCACTTGGTGCGCCGAGTGGACACGTCGGCGGCGATTGTTGTGGTGCGCCGAGTGGACGCGTCGGCGGCGATTGTTGTGGTGCGCCGAGTGGACACGTCGGCGGCAATTATTGTGGTGCGCCGAGTGGACACGTCGGCGGCGACTGTTGTGGTGCGCCGAGTGGACACGTCGGCGGCGACTGTTGTGGTGCGCCGAGTGGACACGTCGGCGGCGATTGTTGTGGTGCGCCGAGTGGACACGTCGGCGGCAATTATTGTGGTGCGCCGAGTGGACACGTCGGCGGCGACTGTTGTGGTGCGCCGAGTGGACACGTCGGCGGCGACTGTTGTGGTGCGCCGAGTGGACACGTCGGCGGCGACTGTTGTGGTGCGCCGAGTGGTGTGGTGCGCCGAGTGGACACGTCGGCGGCGATTGTTGTGGTGGCTGTTGTGGTGCGCCGAGTGGACACGTCGGCGGCGATTGTTGTGGTGCGCCGAGTGGACACGTCGGCGGCGACTGTTGTGGTGCGCCGAGTGGACACGTCGGCGGCGATTGTTGTGGTGCGCCGAGTGGACACGTCGGCGGCGACTGTTGTGGTGCGCCGAGTGGACACGTCGGCGGCGACTGTTGTGGTGCGCCGAGTGGACACGTCGGCGGCGACTGTTGTGGTGCGCCGAGTGGACACGTCGGCGGCGACTGTTGTGGTGCGCCGAGTGGACACGTCGGCGGCGATTGTTGTGGTGCGCCGAGTGGACACGTCGGCGGCGATTTGGACACGTGTTGTGGTGCGCCGAGTGGACACGTCGGCGGCGACTGTTGTGGTGCGCCGAGTGGACACGTCGGCGGCGACTGTTGTGCGCCGAGTGTGTGCGCCGAGTGGACACGTCGGCGGCGACTGTTGTGGTGCGCCGAGTGGACACGTCGGCGGCGATTGTTGTGGTGCGCCGAGTGGACACGTCGGCGGCGATTGTTGTGGTGCGCCGAGTGGACACGTCGGCGGCGACTGTTGTGGTGCGCCGAGTGGACACGTCGGCGGCGACTGTTGTGGTGCGCCGAGTGGACACGTCGGCGGCGACTGTTGTGGTGCGCCGAGTGGACACGTCGGTGGCGGCAGTGCAGCCGTCAAACCATGCTGAAGAGCAGGATGCTGTTGCGAGCGGCCGTCGTCAGGTCGAGGTCGACCCGGCAGACGGTGACCGTCAACAGTGTGAGACGGCGGGGCACGGTCGTGGTGACCACCGGCAGCCACCGCCTGCCGAAGTGGCTTTGGTGATGACGGGTATGCACAAGCGTCACTTGTCGCGAGGCGCGGCACTAGGCCGAGCGCAAAGGGGCACCAGCTATAGTGAAAAGGTGGCAAAACGCCATACTAGTCGCTGGTTTAAGCAGACACCAAGTAACGGAAATGTTCTTCGTGGCCACTACTGGGCATGGCTATAGGTAAACACCAGCTACGGGAGGGGTGACAGACGTCCCGGAAGGTACGGGTGTAAAGAGGCACAATCTGAGAGAGGTGCTGGCGAATCGCCTGGTGGGCCTGGGTTTAAGTAGGCACTCAGCAAGTTGACCTATACTGTAATATGTGGCGACTAAAAGCCTCAGTAGCAGAACAGATACAACAAGGTACTTTAGTGACCTGACCTGATATTCACCGACCATTTTGGAAACTGTTCGAGAGCGCAACGTGTCATGAGATGTATTTCGTTCTAGTTTGCCAAAAAAAATAATAGACACACAATTACTTACAAGAAAACAATTATCAAGCTTATATTTCCATTTTACGCATTGAGCTCACCGAAGGTTTCTTTGTTTTTGTATCATTTTTCGATACACTTATTGGCACTTTTACTTAGTAAAAACTTTGGCAAGTGGCGTATAATTAAGCAATCGGCAGCTATGGAATATTCCGTGCAAATGCATCCACGGATTTTCTATTTATCGCGAATACTCGCCAAGGGGCAGACTTTCGTCCTCCCAGGGTTAATGCCGGAGAAATAAACAGCGTCAGAAAGCCACGAGTTGGGATATTTATAACAGATGTTCTGCATGCGCCAACAATTTCTACCATTACGACCAATTGGCTTCTTTTGCTCTTATTATGGGGATTTTCTTTTGTAAACTCTAAGTGTATATTATGCACGAGAAGCATTCATCTGATAGGTGAGGGCAGCCCATCGCCTCCAGTAGCCATCTTGACACTGCCCTTGACCCTTGCTGAACCGAAGGTGAAATAATCGTGATGTGCTCACTGCAGGATGTGCTTACTCTCAGGATGTCACGAAATCAAGATGGAGTAATCTAAAGCATTCTGCTACGTGATATTTCATTATGAGTTGCAGGTGTAAATCATTTATTCAAAGTATCGATAGTTCAACCTCGGGTAGTGGAACTACTGAGGACACCACAGAACACCAGACTGGACAGCTAAATTCCATGTGTGTTAGTCGGCTCCCGAGGAAAGAAGTAATTGTTGTTATTAGTGTAAGAGAAACAGGAAGGCTCTCAGCAGTTTCATGTCGTTTCCACCTGTATGCGGAACTAAGTACCCATCGAACACACATTTGTGAGACCTTTTAACTGTGATATCATCACAACGTCGGAAAAATCGCTAGTGACTTGAATTCCGGTTCCAGATCCAATAGCCTCTGGAGTCAAATATGTCAAGGTACTTGTGATGGAGACCAATCTGCATTGCTTTCGCCGTCTGGCAGGGAAGTCATCCGCCTGCTTAAGGGACTCTGTTCTCGGTGGTGGTATTCATTGGCGCGCTGGTCCGTGACCGAAATACCTGGCTATGATACAACCCGAGCGCAAGGGAGCACACCAACTATACGTGGGCAGGTGGCAATCCGGGAACAAATTCCAGCGGTGTGCATCGCTGACTGCTGTCTCCAGCGCAGAGCAGTGGGTCCGCCCCACTGACTGCCGTCTGCAACGCAGAGCAGTGGGTCCGCCCCACTGACTGCTGTCTGCAGCGCAGAGCAGTGGGTCCGCCCCACTGACTGCTGTCTGCAGCGCAGGGCAGTGGGTCCGCCCCACTGACTGCTGTCTGCAGCGCAGAGCAGTGGGTCCGCCCCACTGACTGCTGTCTGCAGCGCAGAGCAGTGGGTCCGCCCCACTGACTGCTGTCTGCAGCGCAGGGCAGTGGGTCCGCCCCACTGACTGCTGTCTGCAGCGCAGAGCAGTGGGTCCGCCCCACTGACTGCTGTCTGCAGCGCAGAGCAGTGGGTCCGCCCCACTGACTGCTGTCTGCAGCGCAGAGCAGTGGGTCCGCCCCACTGACTGCTGTCTGCAGCGCAGAGCAGTGGGTCCGCCCCACTGACTGCTGTCTGCAGCGCAGAGCAGTGGGTCCGCCCCACTGACTGCTGTCTGCAGCGCAGAGCAGTGGGTCCGCCCCACTGACTGCTGTCTGCAGCGCAGAGCAGTGGGTCCGCCCCACTGACTGCTGTCTGCAGCGCAGAGCAGTGGGTCCGCCCCACTGACTGCTGTCTGCAGCGCAGAGCAGTGGGTCCGCCCCACTGACTGCTGTCTGCAGCGCAGAGCAGTGGGTCCGCCCCACTGACTGCTGTCTGCAGCGCAGAGCAGTGGGTCCGCCCCACTGACTGCTGTCTGCAGCGCAGAGCAGTGGGTCCGCCCCACTGACTGCTGTCTGCAGCGCAGAGCAGTGGGTCCGCCCCACTGACTGCCTGCTTGAGCAGAGACGCCCGAGGCCACATGCATTACTTCGCGGTGGCTAAGGAGGCGCACAGGACGGTGCGGCACGCATCTTTAACTGGGCGTCGTGTTGACAGCAACAGATGCGGCTGGCTGGTTCGCCGCAGCTGGAGATCTTCGATACGCGTATGCAATCACTACCACTGATCCATCTTGGTCTGATGTTGTTGCATGCTCTCAACAATGCGGCTATATCACGACCCTGGTGCCTCAAAGCTATCAAATTCGTCTTACTCTGAGCTTCATCCATTATTTGAGTTCCCGAGTTCCTGAAAGCCCCAAAATGACTAAAACGGTTTCGTGATGGGCTAACAGAAAAAACATCAGCATCCAAATAGCCCGATGTTCCAAGACAGTGAACTCTCAAAGCCTCCGGTGTGCGTGCAAAATCTCAGATATTGCCCTCTCCTGCAGGCTGAACGCATACTTCCTCACAGCTGCGTCTCGCTCGCTGTCTCACACAAACTTCAGCCTGCATCATTCTAAGATGAGCACGTTAAAGGCACTCGTGGTGCAACATGATGTCACATTCATCCGCAATGCTGCACCATGATGCGATTGTCCCTCCATTGTTGCTAACTTCAGTATCAGGGCCACTTTATCAGTATCGGTCCGGCGTACAGACCAGTACAAATCGCCCACCACCTGTTCCTCTTCCACGTGTCCTATGCACGCAACTAAAGGAACCTAAAGAATCGCGTGCGTAAAGGATGGACCATTTGTGAGAATGCATCGAGCGGTAAACGATCATCTTAGAGCATGCTCCGTTGGTGAATTTTTTCACATCCTTTCTGTACGTTCCGGAATGTGGTAGGAACTATGTGCTTACTTTCTAGTGTTATTGATACTTATGACTTAGTGAATCAAAACCATGTGCACTTGATGATGTTTCATGACATCGTCTATTCATGGGATTGCCAGTTGACGATTAAAAAAAGTAATGAAATCCTAAATTTATTCAAGCACGATTCTTCAAGATACCCAAGCTTCAAAACCGCCACCCTCATAGAACTTCAAGATCATTTGGCAACTACCAACCACCACCACTTGACACTCATAAAGCCATTGATACTGATATGATAGATACTGACAGTAACTCACAAGGGCATGCAATCATCCAACAGTCCGACAAATACGTCTGGAGGATATCGGCTTGCTACGAGCGAAGCTGAAGTCCAAGGAAGTCTTTAGGTCTGTGGTAGGCCTTCTGGAATGTTCTTATTCAAGCTAAAAAGATCAGTTCAGTCAGGCCCATGTGGATAAAATGTTCTTCCCCTCCAGTCTAGCAAATAATCCATCTAAACACACATTCGTATGAGTGGTAAGTGGGATGGCAGGGGATTACCTTGGCACCGGCCACGATTCCTCGTGTACACACGCTGTGTATCTTCTACACACTCTATCCCGATTTTAGCACTTCAGATTTTCTGCCAAACTGACAATACGATGAGAATGAAATCACGTCAGATATTCGGAGACGCAAGAGCGGAGCTGGTGCACGTCGCCAGATGGCTACCTTTGGGTGGACACAGCTGGCATGACAAAGATATCATTTTCAACAATGGTAAATCTGATAAATGATAATGCATTGAACATTCAATTGAAGTGGCTGAAAATGACATTGAAATGGTGGTTGAAACCCAAGAATGTTTGGTGGGAGGGGAGGCAGGGCTATGCCCCTCTATCCTGTTCAAACTTACCTCATCCCTGGTTTGTCTTCCCCCACCCCCACACACACCAATTTCTAATCCGTGGTTACACCCATGTGTGCAGCAATTTGCCATCGATCCTGGGTGGCAGGGTTCGGGTTTCGGTAGCCATCAGGTGACGTAATATCGGATAAAGGACAAATAAACTGGGATTAAATGTACTGCACATAATTGCAATGAACACCAACACAAATATCCGGCCTGGTCACGCCTCTGCCGCCTCTTGCCCCACATAACCAGTCAGCTGGACGCGCCATTGGCTCTTTGCGGCCTCCTCTGAGCAAGTGGAATTATTTTCCTAATGCCTGTTCGTGGGTCACGCATGCACTCGTGAAAACCACTTTCAAGTCGCAACAAACGGATTGTTTTTGTCCACTGAAGCCACTTCACCTAAAATACCCATCGGTTTCAACACTCGAAGCCATTACTCAGAAAAGTCCAGCCCCAAGTTTCGTTTGAGCAGTACATACTTCGACTGAAAGTGGCTTTTCGTTTAAATATCTCTCGCTGTTCTCATACGGAACTCATTTAAGTTTTAAATGCGCTTTGTTTCTGTACCGCAGCTAAAACCATGTCAGATTAAAGGTTGTCTTTTCTCAGTGATACGTGACATACTCTTTATGGATATGCACAGCTTTGGAGTGCTGCACACTAGACCGGTTTACATTTCAACTTTTTTCGAAGATAGCTTCATCTCGCATATTTTCCCATTGTTTGGTTCATTTTAAGTCCATTGGTGTTGGTTTTAGCAGGATCGATCAATATCTTAGGGTGCCGCATCGACCCCAAAGTTTGCGTGTTCGGACTTCCAACTTCCCGTTTTTGCCCGCAAGTCTAGCGGTTTTCTACTCTGGTATCTCATCGTCAGGCAACATTCTGCAGACTTACCTACCAGCGCATCCAGTAGCTTTCTACCTCGACATGTCTCCAGTGCATCGTTATTTGCAGCCCAAAGAGCGCGTTTTCTCGCGAGGAACTGGATATGGGTCAGTGACGGTATGGTTGCCCGTCACCCTGATCTTGCTTCCACCAGATTTTTGCCAAGTCGCATACGCCCTGCGAAATGACGCTCCCAAGTCGGTAAATGCATAACTCACACTCAAATCAGGTGGTCACTGTACCCTGGCAGTGAATTGAGTGATTTCCGGCATAATAACACTCGATAAGAGCCTTAACAAATTTTAACCCAGATAATAAAATAGTCGCAGCCACTCGAACCATCTCGATACAACTGCAAAATCAGCCGTCGCGTTTCCGCGCATTCATTTATTTATGGTGACTGGTAGGATCGCCAATGAATGAACACTGGATATGACTGTGACTGAACACTGAACACTAGACAGGTTCACATTTCAACCTGTTTCGAAGATAACTTCATCTCGCAATTTTTCCCATTATTTGGTTCATTTGAGGTCCATTGGTGTTGGTTTTAGCAGGATCGATCAATATCTTGGGGTGCCGCGTCGACCCTAAAGTTTGCATGTTCGGACTTCCAAATCGATCTTTTTTTTTGGTCGCAAATCCAGCGGTTTTCCACTTTGGTATCTCATCATCAGGCAACATTCTGCAGACTTACCAACTTGCGACGTCACTGTCACCATGTGGTGCAAATTATGAGGTATGAAGAAGTCCGCCCTTAGTATGGCCAAAGAAGTCTTCAGAGTTGGCCGTACTTAGATACTTTTTGACCATTTTTGTAAGGCTTGAGGTGATGGAGAGTGTTGAATGGGTGGGAATGGACAGATGAGATCGCCATGATGCCACATCATCCTGAAAATGATGACTCCAAAATTAGCTCCAAAGATCATCCCTCAAAAAGATTTTCCTGACCCACGAAGGAAATTATCGCAAGATGCTTTGCAAAATATGCCATATGTTGGAGAACCTGGGCCAGTATTTCAAAATACCATCCCAGGTTCGTCAACTCTTTCCTACCCTGCTTTTGTCAACCTGAGACGTTTTTATGGTGATGGACGCTCACTGAAAATCCAGTTATGAAACACTTGAAACATAAAAGCCTCAAAAGTGCTCTGTCAATGCCAAGCCAAAGGAACGGCTGTTGCTGGATGGAACTTCACACAACAGGGACTGATGCTCGTTTTCCATTAATAACTAACCTACTCGATTTTTGACAGGTGAATTTCTAGCCACTCATGAGCTTGAAAGATTTGTGTATAACATTTGGGTATGTCCATAAAATTACCTTACACCGCATTGGCTTTCACCGCTCCCCTTCCCTTCCCACCTTCCAAATGCTGAGACGAGATCTATTGCTTTTCACGTTCATGGCAGCTTTGCTACTTCGGTAATCTCGCTCTGTGGCTCTCAACAGCTTGCAAGAGCCACTGGAACTGGGACTCGTCGCCGACCATTCCAGCGAACTCCTTCAGCATGCTGATCCCCCGCTCGGCTAGATCATTTGTGACTTTGACCTCACGGACAAAGTTCTCGAATTTCACGTAGTCGTCGTCCTCGCACCACTGCTGTGGCGGCAGCTTCAGCCAGGCGTGCGTGGACGGACCGATCAACTAAAAAAGGAGCCATGAGGTCTCGTCAACGAGATCCGACAGTCGCGTGCTCGCATCCAGGCATACTACGGGCACGTCCTCCTCAAGCCGCCGACCACGGAGACGCGGCGTCGCCCGCAGTCTCGTGCACATCTGTAATGAAGTTTTGCTCCCCCAGAGCTTTTTCAGACCTTTCTCACTTTGTCTGACGTAAACTATTAGGCATGTGAATAGACTATGGGCCTCGACGTTCGCGATTTTCTGAACCAGGTTATAATTTTAATAACTCTGAGTCCCCATCTCATATCTCTGATTCAAACATGTATGCATCCAAGTCTTCATACAAACCCAGCCTGACACCATCTCAATCTCTTGTTAACGTTCACACACAATCTTCAACTTGTAAACAGATCGACCTTCAACATACTAACTCCCATCTCAAACGATTACATCTCAACAGTTATACAGCGGTTTCAGACAGTCAGTCTCAGACATACCTTCAATAGTGACCCCGGGCGGCCTCACTGCCTCACTGCCCCCAAATGTGCCTTACCAGCATAGATCTTGTCTTGCCCAATCATCCGAAACTGCCTAGGACCCTTCTGGTCTCCATAGAAGGCTTCATCTTCAGCTCTGGTCTGAGCGGTCAGCACGCGGTTCCTCCTGATATCCTCCAGAGCATCAGGAGCTCCAATGTCCCAGAGTTGGTCCAACTTCTCTACAAAAAGCCTTCTCTTGCCCTGTGGGTTTGATCGCCTTGTATTCTTCTCGAGTTTCCGCCACTCCGTGAAAAGTAACTCGAGCCTCTGCTGGCAGTTGTATGGCCGCATGGGCCTGATACGGGCCGCTTAAAAAAAGGGAGCACATTCTCCACTGTGATCCTGCATGCTTCACTTTTGTCCTCAC
Source organism: Imbricaverruca yamaguchii (assembly GCA_034440575.1). Classification (NCBI taxonomy): domain Eukaryota; kingdom Metazoa; phylum Arthropoda; class Thecostraca; family Neoverrucidae; genus Imbricaverruca; species Imbricaverruca yamaguchii. The sequence goes on from JAOTOL010001313.1 coordinate 25,487, forward strand.
ACCTTCACTCTCTTTCACGTGAAACAAGAACTGTAGCACTTGCCTTACTGTGGGCAACTGAGACCCTGTGATTGATGGTCTTGGTTGGCCCACCAAGAACTTCTCAGTGTCCTTTCTGAGTCTCTTGGATTTGTCCTTTTCAGCGCCTGGAGGAGGCTCTGCGCTGACCAGTTTCTTCCCACTTCTTGCGCTGATTGGCTCCATAACAGACAATTCCTTTGGTGTCTCTAACACCAAAGGAATTGTCTGTTAATTACATTATGCTTGGGAGGGGGACCTCATAATGAACAACGTCACCCATATGATCCAGTGTTAAGAATGCATAGGTAGCATTTGGAAGGTGGGAAGGGAAGGGGAGCGGTGAAAGCCAATGCGGTGTAAGGTAATTTTATGGACATACCCAAATGTTATAAACAAATATTTCAAGCTCATGAGTGGCTAGAAATTCACCTGTCAAAAATCGAGTAGGTTAGTTATTAATGGAAAACGAGCATCAGTCCCTGTTGTGTGAAGTTCCATTCAGCAACAGCCGTTCCTTTGGCTTGGCATTGACAGAGCACTTTTGAGGCTTTTATGTTTCAAGTGTTTCATAACTGGATTTTCAGTGAGCGTCCATCACCATAAAAACGTCTCAGGTTGACAAAAGCAGGGTAGGAAAGAGTTGACGAACCTGGGATGGTATTTTGAAATACTGGCCCAGGTTCTCCAACATATGGCATATTTTGCAAAGCATCTTGCGATAATTTCCTTCGTGGGTCAGGAAAATCTTTTTGAGGGATGATCTTTGGAGCTAATTTTGGAGTCATCATTTTCAGGATGATGTGGCATCATGGCGATCTCATCTGTCCATTCCCACCCATTCAGCACTCTCCATCACCTCAAGCCTTACAAAAATGGTCAAAAAGTATCTAAGTACGGCCAACTCTGAAGACCTCTTTGGCCATACTAAGGACGGACTTCTTCATACCTCATAATTTGCACCACATGGTGACAGTGACGTCGCAAGTTGGTAAGTCTGCAGAATGTTGCCTGATGATGAGATACCAAAGTGGAAAACCGCTGGATTTGCGACCAAAAAAAAGATCGATTTGGAAGTCCGAACATGCAAACTTTAGGGTCGACGCGGCACCCCAAGATATTGATCGATCCTGCTAAAACCAACACCAATGGACCTCAAATGAACCAAATAATGGGAAAAATTGCGAGATGAAGTTATCTTCGAAACAGGTTGAAATGTGAACCTGTCTAGTGTTCAGTGTTCAGTCACAGTCATATCCAGTGTTCAGTCATTGGCGATCCTACCAGTCACCATAAATAAATGAATGCGCGGAAACGCGACGGCTGATTTTGCAGTTGTATCGAGATGGTTCGAGTGGCTGCGACTATTTTATTATCTGGGTTAAAATTTGTTAAGGCTCTTATCGAGTGTTATTATGCCGGAAATCACTCAATTCACTGCCAGGGTACAGTGACCACCTGATTTGAGTGTGAGTTATGCATTTACCGACTTGGGAGCGTCATTTCGCAGGGCGTATGCGACTTGGCAAAAATCTGGTGGAAGCAAGATCAGGGTGACGGGCAACCATACCGTCACTGACCCATATCCAGTTCCTCGCTAGAAAACGCGCTCTTTGGGCTGCAAATAACGATGCACTGGAGACATGTCGAGGTAGAAAGCTACTGGATGCGCTGGTAGGTAAGTCTGCAGAATGTTGCCTGACGATGAGATACCAGAGTAGAAAACCGCTAGACTTGCGGGCAAAACGGCAAGTTGGAAGTCCAAACACGCAAACTTTGGGGTCGATGCGGCACCCTAAGATATTGATCGATCCTGCTAAAACCAACACCAATGGACTTAAAATGAACCAAACAATGGGAAAATATGCGAGATGAAGCTATCTTCGAAAAAAGTTGAAATGTGAACCGGTCTACTGCACACTCATCACCGGCGCCATCTGCAACATTTGCCGCTCGTCGCCGACTCAGAGCATGATGTCCTGACAGTGCCCAGCCAAATCAGTAAAGAGGAGTTGTGTGGTAGACAGCACAGCATTGTGTATTTGCCACATATATTCGTTCTTATGTATTATGTAAGTTAATGAGTGAAAGACAAAACAACACATAGCATGGAGGGAAGCGAGAGGAAAATACATCCCACAGTACAAATCACGGATATATCCAGATATTACGGAAATGAACGGAGGAGCAATACAAGTTAGCCGAGTTGCGACGGCTGAATTTTTGCTCACAATGTCAAGACATAAATTTGGGTTTTGTGGACCGCCCAATGACGTGGCACGCTGTTATAAAACTCATGAGTTTGCAATACAATGGCACTGTGACTCATTTTGTGAGGGTTGCAATTTTCTGTTCCGTTTCGTAGCGGATCAGTACTTGTGTTAAAGAGCTATGAAACACAAAAGGAACGACTTGGCAAGAGGAAACGCCAATACGACGAATCTCCAGAGCCACAGGTGACTTCTGAGAAGTGCTACAGGCAGGCAGTATGCAATCTAAATCCAATGTCAATCTAAGAGATGTTCTTAAAATGTTCAAGTGGGATGGATGTGAAATAGAAATCAAAAAGCACTAAAACATGATCTTATCTTGAAAGCTAGGAAAGCCAATTCTGCAGGGCGGCTTGAAGGCTGTTAGGAAACACTTCTGTTTTCTAACTTCGTAGTCCTACCCCAATTCGTTCTGGATCAAACAAGGCCAGCTATAATACATTGCCATTTTGCTTGCGTTTTGCGCCATGGCGCCTGGCCGACAGACCCCAATGTTATAACCACGGCGTCGGTGGTCAGAAGGTTCAGGCTGGCCGACAGACCCCAATTTTATAACCACTGCGACGGTGGTCAGAAGGTTCAGGCTGGCCGACAGACCCCAATGCTATGACAATGGCGTCGGTGGTCAGAAGGGTCAGGTTGACCGATAGATCCTGATGCAATAACCACCATTCGTTAAATAAAAAGAGGAAAGCGGGGGGGGGGGTGCGTTCACTGGTGGGGATGGGATGCAGGTATGTAGACTGACAGGGTGCGATGTAAGTAGATGACGCTGCCATGCATTGCTATGGTGCAGATGTATATATGCCTACTGCGTAAATGCAATGCAAAAATGAACGAGCTTCGGCGGGAACGTGTGATACCTCTAATGCAGAACTAGGCAACTGCGACATCATACGATTTTAAGTCATGGACCAGTGAAGCACATACTGGTGCTGATCCATACGACGAACAGGGAACAGGTATCAAGTGCACTGACTAGCTAAATTTACAATATATTGCACAATTGTCAAAAACAAGTTATTTGTTGGAGTGCCCTGCGAACATTTGCATTCCATATTGTTGCACGATGCAATTTGTAGGAAACAAAGGCATCCGTTACTTTCATATAGGCGTTGCATGTCGGTATGCAGTGACGGTTACGAAATATTGATGTGGACTCCTTGCAATACCAATGCTGGTACTCTATAGCCTTATAAGTCAATTCACGGTAAATCATCAACCGAAACAGATACGTACCCACATGATGCGAATCAGGAAGATGCAGTTGAAGCTGAGAATCACGATGGTGGGGCCCATGTACAGCCAGTCCCATCCGCTTTGCTGCAGCCATGGACAGTGGGCGTACATCAGCTCATGATTCATGTGATCTTCAAAGCCCAGCTGAAATGGCACAGACGTGTGTCGGTGGTGTGGCATGTACCCACCCCGAACAATGCGCTGTGGTCGGCGGGTACCTACCCCGAACAATGTGCTGTGTACCCACCCCGAACAATGCGCTGTGTACCCACCCCGAACAATGCGCTGTGGTCGGCGGGTACCCACCCCGAACAATGCGCTGTGGTCGGCGGGTACCCACCCCGAACAATGCGCTGTGGTCGGCGGGTACCCACCCCGAACAATGCGCTGTGGTCGGCCGAATTATCGCAGGGAGGCGGGGAAGACTCGCCGCCCAGTTCTACAAGAGGCCCTCCACTGATCGCATCGGCAGAGTCAGTAAGAATGCGATGAGATAAATCGTTCTACCCCTTCATCTATAACTGGGAATGGTCATGCTAGTGGTGTCGGTGGGCGACTGGGCCGCCCGGGTCGGTCAGGTCAGTAGGCCTCCTGACACCGTCGCTCGCCTGCGTGCGAAGTGAGACGCAGCATCGCCACATATACTACATCAATGAGTGATCCCATCAGTCATCACATCACCGGATAGTCGCCATCAGCCACCACAGCACGGCATGGTCCCCATCAGTCATCACATTACTGCGTGATCCCCACCAGACCTCACACCACTTTATTGTCCACATCAGGCATGCACATCACTGCATGGTCCCCATCAGTAATCACACCATTATCTGGTCCCCAATATCCATCGCAGCACTGCATGGTCCCCATCAGTAATGACACCATTATCTGGTCCCCAATATCCATCGCAGCACTGTACGGTCCCCATTTGTCACGCAGCAATTGATGGTGCCCGTCAGTCACACTGAGCAAAAGTCACAGTGCAAGTCACAAAAGTCGCAGTGTCAGTCGCAAAAGTCACAGTGCCAGTCACAAAAGTCGCAATGTCAGTCACAAAACACACTGAGCACTGAAAAGTAGTCACGTTCAGACCGCGTTTAGTTCGGTGGCCCTCCTGCATGGCCCTCGTCACCCAGGTCAGTCGGCAGGTGTGCTGCCCGCCGTCGCCAGGTCTGTCCGGGTCGGCACCATCGGCCACTGCACAACTGCACCACTACAACACTGCACCACTATACCACTAACCACTGCACCACTAACCACAGCACCACTAACTACTGCACCACTAACCACTGCACCCTATCCACCGCACCACTTACCACTGCACCACTGACCATTGTACCACTAACCACTGCACCACTAACCACTGCACCACTAACCACCGCACCACTAACCGCAACGCAACTGCACCACTGCACAATTGGCCATTGCACCATTAACCACTAAACCAATACACCATTACACCACTACACCACTGCACAACTGCACAACTCCACAACTACATCATTGCATCACTGCACCACAGAAACACTGCACCACTGCACCACTATAACACTGAACCACTACATCATTTGTACCACTACACTACTGCAGCACTACACCACTGTACCACTGTACCACTGCACCACTGCAACACTGCACAGCTGCACAACTGCACCACTGCGCCACTACACCACTGCGCCACTACACCACTGCACCACTGCATCACTGCACCACTCCACTACTGCACCATTGCAGCATCACATCATTGCACCATTCCACCATTGTACCATTGTAACATTGCAGCATTGCAACATTGTAACATTTTAACATTGCACCACTGTACCATTGCACCATTGCACCATTGTATCATTGAACCATTGCACCATTGCACCATTGCACCACCGACCACCGACCACCGACCACCGACCACCGACCACCGACCACCGACCACCGACCACCGACCACCGACCACCGACCACCGACCACCGACCACCGACCACCGACCACCGACCACCGACCACCGACCACCGACCACCGACCACCGACCACCGACCACCGACCACCGACCACCGACCACCGACCACCGACCACCGACCACCGACCACCGACCACCGACCACCGACCACCGACCACCGACCACCGACCACCGACCACCGACCACCGACCACCGACCACCGACCACCGACCACCGACCACCGACCACCGACCACCGACCACCGACCACCGACCACCGACCACCGACCACCGACCACCGACCACCGACCACCGACCACCGACCACCGACCACCGACCACCGACCACCGACCACCGACCACCGACCACCGACCACCGACCACCGACCACCGACCACCGACCACCGACCACCGACCACCGACCACCGACCACCGACCACCGACCACCGACCACCGACCACCGACCACCGACCACCGACCACCGACCACCGACCACCGACCACCGACCACCGACCACCGACCACCGACCACCGACCACCGACCACCGACCACCGACCACCGACCACCGACCACCGACCACCGACCACCGACCACCGACCACCGACCACCGACCACCGACCACCGACCACCGACCACCGACCACCGACCACCGACCACCGACCACCGACCACCGACCACCGACCACCGACCACCGACCACCGACCACCGACCACCGACCACCGACCACCGACCACCGACCACCGACCACCGACCATTGACCATTGACCATTGACCATTGACCATTGACAATTGACCACTGCACCGCTGAACACTTCACCATTGATCATTACACCATTGTACCACTGACCACCGTACCACTGTACCACTACACCACTGGCCGCTGCACTACTAACTACTGCACCACTGAACACTGCATCACTGGTCACTGCACCACTGTCTACTGCCCATTGTACCACTGGTCACTGTACCACTGACCATAGTGCGACTGCAGCACTGCACCATTAATCACTACACCACTACACCTCTGCACCTATGTAGCACTACATCATTGCACCACTAACCACTGCACCATTGCATCATTGTACCACTGCACCACTACACCACTACACCACTGCACCACTAACCGTTTCCAGTTGGGACCGATGACCGGCGGCAACTCGCGACCCAATTTCGGTGGTCTGGATCTTGACCAGAGCCCACGTGGCCATCACCATCAGCGGCACGCCTGTAGGTGGTGCGGTGGGTACGTTAGCACGGGACCACCGCGCTGACGCCGGGTGGACAATGAGACAAGCTGTGCGATTAAAAGAAGAACATCAGATCTGAACAGCTAACATAGCCTCGCAGTGGTGGTGGTGAGGGCTGGGTGGCGGAATGCGTCCACCCCTCCTTTTCACGATCTGTCATACGCGAGAGGTAATTTTGTAATGAAATCCTATGATTTATTATAAATTGAGAAGCGGATCTGACGCTTTAGTTCATCCGTTCGTAAATATGGAAACTTCACCCGATCGTAAATATGGAAACTTCCTCCGTTCGTAAATATGGAAGCACATGTGGGCGCAAAGTCGACCGACTGGCCACTCGTGCGCCCCAAGTTCAAGGTCACAAACGTTTCGTCAGCGCGGTGGCTCGGCAGGCACGGTGTGTCGGCAGATATCGATCTCAACTGACATTGAAGGCATTTGGTCTAGGGTCATCGAATTTATACTGCACATAATTCACTAGTGCCGTAATCATCCATCAAAATTGTGTGCTTCTAGCATCAGTGGTGTCCAAGATCCTACGGGAAGGGGGCGGAATCTGCACTCCTCTCCTCCCCTTCTAGTTCGCGTTCTGTAAGAGGGCCCCAGTACGCGTGTTAACTGCTGCAATATGGTGAGTATCCAGGAGCCGATTACGAACATTGTGCAAAGTCGCAATGATGCTCAATGAACACCGCTGAACTAAATATAGTCCACGACGGCGAGCGGTAACAAGAGAAAGCTAATGATGTAACCAATTGTAGCAGTAGTCGTCCTTGATAGCGAACTACAAAGTGTGAGGCATTCCACGACACACCGACCAACGAAATGGTACAGATGACACCGTAATTTCTCAACGTTTTTTTGTTTGTTGTTGTTTGTAATGAAAAATAGCTTTTGGATGAGCAAGTGCAGTAAGCCCGTGCAGTGTTCAGGCCAGCCGTGCCGATGGTTTTCAAGTTATAGCCTCCATCAGTTTTGAGAGGTCACGACAAGCAGTTCTTTTCAACGGCTTGCATCTCCTACACCGTCAAACATCAGTTCACTTTCTGATGCATTATGAGATCGTAAATGTTCAACGAACGCATTTCTGGTGGTGTCCGCCAAAATTGTGCCGTTTGAAGATAATAACAGCATAGCGTTTCATTTGGTGACATTTCGTCACCACTGGCCAGTTCAAACCGACATATTTTAATATTCAGAAACAAAGTTGCACTAGTTGTGTGACGAAGTAGAGCCACCGAAAATATGATTTCCCCATAAATGCCACTTCCAGGGCGGGAAGATTCTGACTGCCCACACCGCAGCCAACCGCCGCCGACACCCGTGGCGATGCTGCCGCAGCCGCTGTTGTATGTGCTGCCACCCGTGGCGATGTTGCCGCAGCCGCTGTTGTATGTGCTGCCGCCCGTGGCGATGCTGCCGCAGCCGCTGTTGTATGTGCTGCCACCCGTGGCGATGCTGCCGCAGCCGCTGTTGTATGTGCTGCCACCCGTGGCGATGTTGCCGCAGCCGCTGTTGTATGTGCTGCCACCCGTGGCGCTGTTGCCGCAGCCGCTGTTGTATGTGCTGCCACCCGTGGCGATGTTGCCGCAGCCGCTGTTGTATGTGCTGCCACCCGTGGCGATGCTGCCGCAGCCGCTGTTGTATGTACTGCCACCCGTGGCGATGCTTTTGCAGCCGCTGTTGTATGTACTGCCACCCGTGGCGATGCTTTTGCAGCCGCTGTCGTATGTACTGCCACCCGTGGCGATGCTGCCGCAGCCGCTGTTGTATGTGCTGCTACCCGTGGCGATGCTGCCGCAGCCGCTGTTGTATGTGCTGCCACCCGTGGCGATGCTGCCGCAGCCGCTGTTGTATGTGCTGCCACCCGTGGCGATGCTGCCGCAGCCGCTGTTGTATGTGCTGCCACCCGCGGCGATGTTGCCGCCATCGCCTGCACTGTCCCGGGCGCTGTTGTGTGCATGCTATGGTAGTTATGTAGCTGGCGGGGGCGGTGGAGGCGACTCAACGCGCCTGAAGTGCTGGGGAATGAGCTGCGCGCATCGGTGTCAGGGGGTGCCGTAGACCACCGAGTCGGAGAGATAAGCTATGATTGTTGGCCGGCATCGTCACCGCTGCCGCCTCTGTTGTGTCGGGGACGGCTCCGTTGTCAGCCAGCCGATTGCCGAGATAACGCTGACGTCAGCGCCGGAGATAGCCGCTCACGCGACAGCCAGATGATCAGTGCAGAGAGGTGTCAAAGCCCTAGTGTGCAGGTGCTGCTCAGGTGCTAATGGACGAGGACTCGGGCAGTGAGCTCGCCAACAGTGCTGCGGAACGTGCATTTTGTGATGGTCCACGTCTGCCGTAGTGACGCACTTAGACGGAACAGGAAGACGATGACACAAAATGCACGGGAGGTTGTGGGGAGTTCGTCGAAACTGCCAACAACATAATACATACCTTTTGTGCAAACGCCGCATATGGCTACATAAAAAGTAGGGAGTCTTCGTCCTGAAGGAGGAAAAGAGAAGTCAAGCTCGTGAAATGTGAAGAGAACAAGATGACAGGACGTGACTGAGAGTGACAAGATTCCTCACGAGAAGAAAATGAGAGCGCGTCCGTTAAGTCATCTAATTCGCTTTCTCCTCAAGACAGAGGCAGACTCGACGCGCAGATGGTGCTGCCAATACCGGGCGTCTCATCTTTGAGACAAAGTAAGTTAACCAAATCCAGTCAGGTATAAATTTAGCACCTCAACCATAACCCATATCAGACTTCTTGTACCATGCCCTGGAAAGCATAAGGGGGCGTACTGAACCGAGCGTTCCAAGGCAATGATCCAAGGAAAATCAGCTTGTGGCAGAATGAATCCTTTTGAAGACACCAAAACCATTTAAAATCCTTCAACAGGTTTACACAGGTCAAATGTTTCCATTTCCTAGGGAATTTTGGGAAAGTACTTTATTTCATATGCTCGGAATCTTTTGATAAGGCTGAAAAAGCTGTATCATAGCTCCTGTGTGAGTTCTTAAAACATATTCCTCAGTTTCTTACTGGTCAATAAACAACCCGCATGATGTATTCCAATGAACCAATGATCGGTCAAGTTAAGTCAGCATGTTTATTTCCTTTTGGAAAAATCAACCATTGATCTCGGAATGCGGAATTGTCCGTATAAAATGCAACTTGTTCCATAGCTTATCATCACAGCAGTTCTTTCATCAAGTTACAGAAGGTAGAAGTAGCGTTGTTGGGGACGTCGGGGAAAAGTGCCTCATTGTGCACGGCCAGGTTCACGACTTCCATTTGAATACCACACAGTGCACAATTTGCCCCTTCTTTCATATTGGAAGAGCAAGAAGCCAGCATGCTACCAAAGTTTTTACTTTATTTCTGATGCTACAAAGCACGATGTCGGTGAATTCCTTTTTATGTCGTCTTCTGCCGGACCCTGCAAAAACTGTGTTCCAAATCTAGCAGAAGTATATTACTATTCTGATCGATGTGTCCTCGCAATATATGAACGAGATTAGCTTTCTCAATGTCTGCCATCACCAGCTGGTTGTATGATCTCGTGCTCCATGCGCGACTGTCATTTCTTTGTCATGTCCTGCAGGGAGAATGTCCTGCAGGTCATGTCCTGCAGGTCGTTTCTTTGTCACATTCCGCGGGAAGAATGCATGCGACTGAAGTATAACAAGGAGTGAGCTAAGCCCACTGGTTACTGAGTGTGCCTGGGGCTATTTTATGCTTGAGGCGAAAGCGAGGATTATAATTGTTACTTTGATGTAACAGGCTTTCTTTGCAACCTCTCTGATGCACTTGAAGTTCTCCCTGACGTCCAGTGATTAGCTTGTTTCATTTAGGAGAGTCGTAGCGTGCGACAAATTGATCATAGCCATAGTTATATAGGATGTTATTGCATAACTGTATATAGGGCATACTGCATAGTTATCATATTCTAACTATGTACTGGCTAGACCATAGCATAATTTACCTTTATATTGGCTAATATAAGAGTGATCTTTTTGTATACTTGATCATCAGGTGAAAGAAGAATAAACGTGGTGGAAAAACATGTCCTCCAGAATCGAGTGGGCGCCACATGGTCAATATAGTCGATGCGCCTTAAAGCCCTAATAACTAACTAACGATGATCATTTGATATAGCGCCTGATCATGTAATCACATTTAAGCGCCCATGAGAAGGAGCCTTATGTGCTCTACGAAATGCAAGCGCTCGCTCGTTTGTCTGAGCTGCATCACATGGCAAACCAAATGCAAAGCCGTATGGCGTATACAATTACTCCACTACAACAGCTTGCATCATAAGATTCGTAATCGTGACAACAGTGGCAGCGTTAGCAGCATCGGATGTGGAGCGGCGGCAGCTGCAGCGCAAGTGGCAGCGGCCGCAGAGTCGACGGTGGCAGCGATAGTGACAGCGATAGTGGTAGCGAGAGTGGCAGCGATAGTGGTAGCGATAGTGGCAGCGATAGTGGTAGCGATAGTGGCAGCGATAGTGGTAGCGAGAGTGGCAGCGATAGTGGTAGCGATAGTGGCAGCGATAGTGGTAGCGATAGTGCCAGCGATAGTGGCAGTGATAGTGGCAGCGACAGTGGCAGTGATAGTGGCAGCGATAGTGGCAGCGATAGTGGCAGCGATAGTGGCAGCGATAGTGGCAGCGATAATAGCAGCGAGAGTAGCAGCGAAAGTGGCAGCGAGAGTAACAGCGAGAGTATCATCTGGAGTGGCAGGGGGAGTGGCAGCGAGAGTGGCAGCGATAGTGGCATGGGGAGTGGCAGTGAGAGTGGCAGTGAGAGTGGCAGCGAGAGTGGCAGCAAGAGTGGCAGCGAGAGTGGCAGCGAGAGTGGCAGCGAGAGTGGCAGCGAGAGTGGCAGCGAGAGGGGCAGCGAAAGTGGCAGCGAGAGTGGCAGCGAGAGTGGCAGCGAGAGTGGCAGCGAGAGTGGCAGCGAGAGTGGCAGCGAGAGTGGCAGCGAGAGTGGCAGCGAGAGTGGCATCTGGAGTGGCAGGGGGAGTTGCGGCGAGAGTGGCAGTGGGAGTGGCAGCGAGAGTGGCAGGGGAGTGGCAGCGAGAGTGGCATCTGGAGTGGAAGCGAGATTGGTAGCGTGAGTGGCAGCAAGAGTAGCAGCGAGAGTGACAGGGAGAGTGACAGTGAGAGTAACAGCGAGAGTGACAGTGAGAGTGGCAGCGGCAGTGGACAGCAGCGCGGACAGCCCGTGTTTCGCTGCATATGAAACACAACTTATAGATAAACCCGCAGTTTTCGTTCTCTGATTTTGTTTCTGACGATTTAAGAGCGACAGGCCGTTGGCGATAGGCGGTGTTCGTGACCTCTCAAAACTACTCGAATGTCTAATTAAGCAACCGTTGGTCGGGTAGGCCATTGCATTGTAAAGGCAAACTCGCAGCACCTGGTTACCCTGCCAGCATCCCGCATTGCAATCTGACAGATGAGAATGAAAGGCACTGGTCGATCGGTTGTGGAATACTCAAATTCCACACATTGTGTCCAAGTCCAAAGTGGGCGTGTCCACCAGTCCGATGTTCGCTTCTTAGCCGATTCACAATAAATTTGTGCACAAATGCCGTTTCGTTGCCGTTACCGTTAATTACCGTGAATGAACAAATTACCGTTCTTGAAAAGAAATTAGACTCCGAGATTACGGGAAGATTTTCCGTATTCGTCATGGAACAAAAAGCTTTCGCACTGAACGTCACGTGGATTACATGTTCATCAGATACCTGAGCCAAACCGACGTCAGAATAGCAAGTGCCAACTCTTGATAGCGGACTACGTACTGGCTCCAGAAGTGCATATACCACAAAAGCTTGAAGCTACTCCACCATCGTTCCTCTCAAAGGTGATTTGTCCATAGTCTGTAACGTACACTAATCGGCCAGATAATGTATAGACTTGGTATACGTTAACACGATTCCGTGTTCATGCTGTGCATGCCGTTAACATGGCCAGCTTTCATAGTATCCATGCGACCATAGCTGTCGGTTGGCTTGTAAAATATATCTGCATCCATCACAACACTATTCTAGTTTTCCGCCAAACATCTAATAAAACGACACTGATTCTGGCTGGAAGAAGAATCACCTAGCTGCATGTCGACACTGATTGACTGCTACGGGCGGCAGCGTCCGTCGGCACTAATGGGTTCGGGGAAGTGAAGCTCATGAGAAAAGCAATTTTCGCCGACACCGTCCCCTGATACAAAAGCCGGACGCGCACCACTCAAGCTCAATATCAACTAATCCATGTGTCCGTTGGTCGCAGCTTGTGTTCCAGTGTTGCGCTGAGCGCGGCGTCCTGGAATCAACCTTACCCCATCCGATGACAATGTACAGCCGACATCGCAGCTTGTCGGCGGAAAACGTCTGAACCACCAGCATGTACAGGTAGTGTCCTGCAAACAGAACGGCGCGAGTCACGCTGTTGTGCTCATTATTGTGTTGTGTTCTGTTGTTGTATTCCGTATTGGTCGTCCGTTGCCGGCCACTTTGCTTTCGCTCGAATCGGATGCTATGATGTTGCAGTTCGATTGGCCACCGTATTATATCAAGCACGAAGTGCTGCTAGATATTCATCAACGTCAGAAATGCTTTGGGAGTGATGGGTGGTGCCTAAAGCTGGCAACCGGAACTGTTCCAAAGCGGATGAGAGATTATTGAATGCGGCAGCACGCATCAATGGAACTATGGCCAGCCATCGATAAGCTTAGTGAAGTTGTAGGTCAGTGGCTGCAGCATGAAACATGTCAACAGCAGAGGGTGTATCAGGGAATGTGCGGGGCAGCGCACAGCTCGACACGACCTCATCAGCTCTGCAATGGATCCGTTTGAGATCGGCAGCCTGTTGGCAGTCGGCTGGATAGATGCGTTGCACCAGGATCTAGCAACTATGCCTCTCGCTTTGTCGTGGCAGAAACAGTCTCGCTTTGCAGCTTGCTGAGCAGTCCTCTACAGGGTGCAGAAGTATTGCGTATGGTCTGTACGACAATCTGATGCTTTTCTTCAGATCTGAGCAATACAATTCCCGTGTAAGACTGTGAGTTCTGAAAACAGGAATTGAAAGGGCATCATTATCAGTTGATAATCTTATAAAAAAATATAACTCTTGAGTTAGATTTTTAGGCAAGCTCGACTTTGCCTGGTAAAGTTCAATACCCATAACAATCTGCAATACCCATAACAAATATATCTGATTCCGCTAGGTCTCAGCAATCAACGGACCTTTGCAAGAATACGACTTGATCAGAGAGGTCCGGTTATTCTTACCTCCGGACAGCCCGACGTGGCATGTAACGTCGCAGGTCACGGCATACAGATACTAGCACCGGAAATTATATCTTCTTTGTCACGCACTCACATCGCGATCATTGTGGAAGCTTCAAACATGTACCAGACAACCTTCTCAGCGACCCCCAGATTAAAACAAACATTGCGTGCGGCTCATATGAAAAATATTTTTGTCAGTAAAGTTCAGTGAGGCAATTTCAGCTGACGTGAATTAGCATATTTTGTTTATGCAAACCTTAGGGGTACACCAGATGACGCGATCCATGGTGAGTTTGCAGTTGGTTGCAATGACAAAGAGCTAGCGGTTGGCGTCCATGTAAGTGCATAGATGTGATCACAGAACACTTCTCAGATCAACGGCAAGAAGGTGGCACAACATCACTTGGTTCGGTGCTGTGGTTTGAATGCTGCCATGCAATTCACCAGGGTGGACATTGAAGAGCGTTTTTTTTTTATTACCGATTACCGGCGGTATGGGACTACCGGCAGGCTGAGGGGTACCAGCAGGACTACCGGCAGGCGGAGGGGTACCAGCAGGACTACCGGCAGGCGGAGGGGTACCAGCAGGACTACCGGCAGGCGGAGAGGTACCAGCAGGGCTACTGGCAGGCGGAGAGGTACCAGCGGGACTACCGGCAGGCTGAGGGGTACCAGCAGGACTACCGGCAGGCGGAGGGGTACCAGCAGGACTACCGGCAGGCGGAGAGGTACCAGCAGGGCTACTGGCAGGCGGAGAGGTACCAGCGGGACTACCGGCAGGCTGAGGGGTACCAGCGTGACTACTGGCAGGCGGAGGGGTACCAGCGGGACTACCGGCAGGCGGACGGGTACCAGTGGGACTACCGGCAGGCGGAGATGTACCAGCGGGACTACCGGCAGGCTGAGGGATGGAAATATCGGCCGCCGGCGGGGCACCAGCGGCACTACAGAGTCCACCCCAAAACCAATCGGAGTAAAAGGTTAGCGACACTATATGGCTTAACAGTTGAATGAGCCGAAAAGGAATGCATCATTTTTTTCTTATATCCATGCGACAAACACTACTTGGGTCGTGCATACGTTCCACAAGAAAACTCCCTGCGAATGTTGTTTCTCTAGCTTAGGATGTTTTCGGTATGCTTCCGGCTGGCGCAGGTACATTTGTGGCTCAACAAGTACTCATTGGGTAACGTAGGTGAACGGAGCCAGTACACTAAAACAGGCACCACGTTGGAACTTCGGTCGATAGCCCATGATATAACTTCAGTACACTTCTTGGACAAAAGTGAACGTTCACATTTGTTGACCAACGTCACTTTGCGGAGGATGCATTGCGGATGATTCACCCCTGTCGTGTGGCTAGCGCGTGCCGTGGCAGAATCGTTCCCTGCAGCTCTTCCCACTGTCGCCATTGTTTGGAATCGCGCTGTTTCCAGCTGAAGCTGTCGTCGACAGCCGTACAGATGTGAACGTTACGGCGCAAATCGCAGCCAGTTCTCAAATATTGGTGTGCGTTTTCCACCGGCGTCCCTGTCGCATCAGATTCCTGTGACATATTGTAATATTGCTGTGATCAGGGCCATATAGCACGCATTAGGGTATAACATTTTCACCCATTGGTTGGCCTATGTTCGATTTACGTGGTCACTAATTTGAATGATGCAATTTTGTATCAGCGTGATCATTAAATTAAGCAATGCGACAATGTCGAACGTTGTCTATGAGCCTGTCATCCAACATTGATCTATGAGGGGTCCATACCTGGAGACAGGGGTGGGCACAGGGACTCGACGGCATGTGTCCCTCCACACAGGAAGGTGGCGTCCCTCCGATCGGGAAAGGCTCCCCCGTAGAAAGATTCGACTGCTCACCTCCCCATTTTCAACGTTTTTTTTGCAGCTAAAAACGCCTTTTCAGAGGTAAGGGCGCCCATTCAAGACGAAACGGCGCCACTTCGATATGCTCGATTGCATTCCCCCCTAGATCAACGAATTTTTCTTTAACCCCCCCCCCCCACTGAGGAAGTGCGCCCCCGTGATGATAATTCCTCTAACTCTTCCTGTATGGAGCTCATAACAGTAATTTACCATTTAGTGCACCAAGTGCCATCACCTTCGAATCCCATTCCAGTCAAAGTTGTCGCAATTAGGCCAAATATGCCCACCGTTTTGCATTATAGACTTCCACCCTCTCTCCATATCCATATTCTCCATCTTCTCTGCTCTCTATCTCTCTCTCTCTCTCTCTCTCTCTCTCTCTCTCTCTCTCTCTCTCTCTCTCTCTCTCTCTCTCTCTCTCTCTCTCTCTCTCTCTCTCTCTCTCTCTCTCTCTCTCTCTCTCTCTCTCTCTCTCTCTCTCTCTCTCGCTCTCTCTCTGTCTGTCTGCCCATCTCCATCTCCACTCCATCTCCATCTCCATCTCCATCTCCATCTCCATCTCCATCTCCATCTCCATCTCCATCTCCATCTCCATCTCCATCTCCATCTCCATCTCCATCTCCATCTCCATCTCCATCTCCATCTCCATCTCCATCTCCATCTCCATCTCCATCTCCATCTCCATCTTCATCTCCACCTCCACCTCCATCTCCATCTCCATCTCCATCTCCATCTCCATCTCCACCTCCATCTCCATCTCCATCTCCATCTCCATCTCCATCTTCATCTCCATCTCCATCTCCATCTCCATCTCCATCTCCATCTCCATCTTCATCTTCATCTTCATCTTCATCTTCATCTTCATCTTCATCTTCATCTTCATCTTCATCTTCATCTTCATCTTCATCTTCATCTCCATCTCCATCTCCATCCCCATCTCCATCTACACCTCTGTTTCTATTTCTATATCCATAAGATCTCCATCTATATATCTGTCTATATCTGGCTGGCGGTGTAGTGGTGCTCTCGTTCATTAGTTATTTGAATATAGGGGCGTCTCGATTGTTACGGTCATATTGCATGCGTGCCTCAGACGATCACCTAAATACGGTTAGCCCTCGCCAGGCCGTGATAGACCCCCTCCTCCCCTAACTTCCGGTCTACGCACACTAGGATATAATATAATAAAGTATAATAATAAATATAATAAACTATGGTATAGTAAACCACTGAATAATGCTAAAAATATGAACTGATCTGGTTTCCAATTAGTTATCCTCACATAAATATTTTTTTTAGATACGATTGTGGTCGTCTTCATGAATGGACAGCAGGATCTGAGCTTGCTGCTCATATGTTGCAACTACTCCGAGTGACAGAACTTTGAAGACTCTGGAACATCATCCACTCTGACCGATCCCAGAAGCTAACGAACATGTATCTCTGCGCCTACTCTTTCTGCCGCTTTCCCGGAAATGCCTCCCCTCCCTCCCTGCCCGGTGAGGGTTAATATGCAGTAGCAGGATTAATATCGTGTACAGCCTTCGTATAGCGCTGTAGTGCTACGCTGCAGGGTCATGTCCTATAGTGCTACGAACCTCCCATGCATGCATCACTGACAGCAACACTTGAGATAGAAACTGCATCAGTCATCCCGAATAGACGACACACGAATTGTAGGGCACATCACTGAAGGAAGTTAACTGGACAAGCCTAAGGTGACGTCCACTCTCGTCAGAATAGTGAGGCCAAGATATGAGAACATGGAGAACTGTCAATGGTGCATGGCATCTAAAGCACTGAGACCTGTCACTGAGGTCTGTTACTAAGACCTGTCACTGAGGCCTGTCACTGAGGCTTGACACTGGGATCTGTGAATGAGGCCTGTCACTGAGGCTTGACACTGGGACCTGTCAATGAGGCTTGTCACTGATGCCTGTCACTGAGGCTTGACACTAGGACCTGTCAATGAGGCCTGTCACTGAGGCTTGACACTGGGACCTGTCAATGAGGCTTGTCACTGATGCCTGTCACTGAGACTTGACACTGGGACCTGTCAATGAGGCTTGTCACTGAGGATTGACACTGGAACCTGTCACTGAGGCCTGCCACTGAGACCAATCATCACCGCATAACCATCGTTCGGCGCTGTGCATGTTGGTAAGGTGGCTTGTAATATCACGCAAGAGGGGTTTGACGTAGGAAATGTGATCAGGGCCAAGCGGTTGCTTGACGAATCGGTGAAGATAAAATGAGAGTCGCCCACGGACACTTCTGTGACACAAAAACATTTCCAAATAGCGGCAAGTTGCGAAGAGTATGCAGATGCTTACGTTGAGAGCGAAAACGATCGAGTGACGGAGACACAAACAAGAGCGCTGCGCACACTGTCCTCCGTCTCAGACCCATTAGCATAGGTTGCCGTCCAACCCTGCAACCACCCAGAATGCTGGAGATGCAGTGTGTGATGCTTCCCTGGAGCTGCATCTTCTGTTCTGGTTTTCGAGAGGGATACATCCAACATCGGTATGCTGAATTCACATATGGAAATCCGAATGCGTCGACTTTCCGGATTACTTCAGATCAAACTGGACTTTCTCGGAGAAGTTTACGGATGCACACGCGAAACACCGCTCCGCTGGAAAAAGAGTCAGTAGACGTCGCGAAATAAAACGTGAGTAGTTCCGGACACTGGCGAAATTTACAAGCATAGTGCATTCCCAGTCTTTCTTTGCGCAGACAGAAAGGCGGCTCGTGTGTTTCGGCCAAAAGGTTCATCTTGGGTGAGGTGCGGATTGAATGCTCCACTTGGAATGCAGATAGCGGCGAGCTGAACGGTGTCCATGGACGTCGTTCAGTTCAGACAAACATCGCAACGTTCGCTTGATGGAAATACGCACTCTATCGTAAACCAGAAGAGCCCATACCAGTTATGCGCGCATCAGCGGTCTATAAAGCAAAATCGGGGATTTCCTGTCTGCTCGCGTGCATCGCACGTCTTGAACGCGCGTACGTCGCACGTCGTACGTGCGCAATGTCGGTAGAGCGTGACACACATCTTGACATGCTAAGGGATTTCAAATACTAGCCCGCGCCGTCTTTCCGGTGAAATCCTCACACCCCGTCTCGGCGGAGGGGTGGTTGAAGACCCCCTCTAAAATTCAAACTAAGCATCGCACGAAAACGAAAGAGGTGTCATCGGAAAGCGTTCAACGAGTAGGGTCCGGGTCCACCCCAAAAAAAAAGTTCCAAAAAGTGACGTCACCAGGGGGCTAGATTTTCACGACTTTTCACGACTTACATTACGTTTTTACTCTGGGGAGTTCATTTGGGGATATATGAAAAAACGAAATTTATTTGGAATGAGAAAATAACAGTAAATTCGACCAGGCATTAATTTTATCTGCTCCCCCCCCAAGTAATTTTTTTTAAATTTAAAAAACTGAGTTTTCAAGTTTTCATTCATTTTCCTTTTTCAATTGATAGAGCAGGCCGCGAAACGTTGTTGGAAGTCAACTTGCTTTCATAAAAAAATGCTTACTTTAGCCAGAATCTTGTATTTGAACTGCAATATGGCAAATACGCAAAATTTATGTGGTCAAAAACGGCAAAAAAAGAACAATTCCTCCCGTACGTTTTGTTGCATCCGTAAAGAGAAGCAAACGCTGAAAGTTTCATTAAAATATCTGTATCCGTTAAAGCGTGACGACTGGTTTAACTTTGTTGGAGGTGACCTCACTTGTCCTTGACTAACTCGTTGACCCTAGATATGACATGACCTAACAATTTTGAATCAGCATTTCAAATTGATGTGGGAAAAGGTATGTCAAATTTGGGCGCGCTGCGGAGCGCCGTTCGTCCGCTATCCGCGAAAAACCTGAGGGACGGGGGTTGAAGGGTTGAAGACCACCCCCCCCCCACGAGACGGGACGGGCTAGTTGCGGAGTGCTTTATAGCGCTCCTTGTAGCTAAGATAGGAATCTAATGTCCCTCCAGGAAACTTCAACGCAAGCAGTACCAGAATCTACTTTCCGTACCAGCTAAGGAAGATGAATGCATAGTTAAGACGGCAACATAATTTTTTTCTGTTTGTCTTCTAAGTTTGGAAAGCGGAACCCCTTGATCACACTCCAACTTTCAAGTTTGTTAATAGCCAATTGGAATCGTCGACGAAGAGCGAAGTGCCAAATTCTGGTGAAAGTAAGATGATCATGCCATTGAAGTTAACGCAAGCAGCTCTGCCACCGACGGGCTGAATTTCCTGAGATTCTTCTCTTTTTGGCGTCACTTTTCCCTGGATCACTAGATTGCAGTTAAATGATGTGGACTCTGCTTGAAGCGGGACAATCTCACATGAATACGCACGTATCACGTTTCTTATGATGTATCTCGGGACCCTACGCTTTCACGACGCCCTGCGGCTGAGGTGCTGGTGTCGTCGGCTCAGTGAGAATTTGAGACGTGGTTTCCAGACTCCAATTTGTGCCCATCCATCGTTGTTCTTGCTGATTCGCGAGTTTAAATCATAATGTATCGTATACACGCTGCCCGAGAAAATCGACAATCGGAAATGGTCATATATGGTGCATACTCATGTATATACTTTGTGCAGGAATAGCCATTATCATATACTTATTATTGTGTAATTTCGAACTCATGATGCCTTCCGTTCAAAGTCGTTGTAGTCAGGGAATGGCTTGGTAAAATCAAATGGAATCAGCTAGAGTCAACCAGTTCCCCGACGATGCCGATGTCGATATACATGCATATATATATATATAGAAAATACGTTTAGCATGTAACATAAACATGTGATGTCGTCATGCGTAAAAGTAATAATGGACACGAAATACATATTCTTGCCTACGAGGAAAGATGGGTGAACACGCATTTATTTTAAACACAATGAACGGGTGCCTCTTCAATGTCACCAAGGTTTGTGAATATTTATGTCCGGATACCAAGGTCGCAAAATCGGAGCCGATTACCCAAGCTATTTGGAAATTTAAACAAGGTATAGCAACACCAAGCGGAAGCGACGTTGCACTCAGAACAGCTCCTGGGGCACACGCCACCTGTACTGAACAGCTGTTGTTCAATGTGGCCACCGCATCCAGGGCCAATGTGTGGTCAACAGAGATGCGCTAATCACTAACACCGCACTGGGCATCTGAAAACAAATATGATGCGGGTCTAAGCGCCGCATTAATCTGGTAGAATATGGCCTGACTATTAACTTGAATTGGTACGAAGTGAGGCATGAAGGAGACAGTGAATTTTCCCAGGTCACAGTCATCGCTAGACATGCTTGAAAATGCTCAGACGAATTCCGGGCGTGCGGGGATGAGTTTTTCGATCACTTCGTGGTGATGTTCGTTGGACCTGCAGGCCAACTCGAGTTTCGCCACAGCCGATGTCAGTGCGGGCGCTGGGAACGGCCGGTGGTAAGGTAAATTGTCAGTGGTGGTCAAGTCGATCGGGAACATTTCACAACGGGGCTTGCGACCCAAGAACTGCGCGTCCCAATATCCGCCTCGGCTGTGTTCTGACAGGCAGCCGGCAATTTAATTAGCAGCGTCGATGGCATCGTTCGGCTTCCAGTTGCCAATCCGGAGGACAGCTATGCCAACGGGTGACTGCCCGCCTGTGAAGTATTTGACTCAGGTTACACGGTTGACAGGTCGGGATTTGCCTATTATTTGGCCCGCCTGCTCTCTCCAAGATACCTGCTTAGCTGACTGGACAGATTGATGTGGAAGGGCCCCAGCCATCTGAAAGGCAGTCGTGTTTTCAGTGGTGCTATTCTTTCTGAATTTGCGAAATGGCTACACTTTTGGGCGTGTGGTAACTCCACACTCCTCCATCTACCACGGTACTCCACGGGGTACGCCTAAGAGCGCAAGCGGTGCGAAGTATGCATGTGGATGTACTCTGCAATGGCAGAGATGGGAATTCTTCCACATATTGTGATTGGTATTGGCCATTGCAGATCACACTGGTCCAAGCTGTGCTTTGTAATTGTTCAACCTCGCTTCGCGGATGTTCCCCGTGGCCTAAATCAAAGGACTGAGCAATCACTATACCTCGGCCAAACTGAAAAAAAAAAATTGACTTTCCAGATGATTACTGTTCACCGGTCTATCAAAATATTCATGAGTTGAATCTCGAGATGCTCAGGTTCTGCGTAGAGATCCACCCGGATGACAACTGAAGTGAGACGATTCCTGACGTATACGATTCCTGACGTGAAACTACCCAAAAAGATTATCACAACGGGTGATATCATCACATCCACCAACCGTACGAGTTGTACTTAAGTTTCCACAAGTTAAGATCAGCTCAAGGCGTAAGGCAAGGCTCAGTTTGCCTGCAGTGATAGTCTACATTTTCCTCGTTTGTGCGATAACTGGTTCTCAAATTCAGGAGCTTCTCTCAATCTTCGCTTCTCAAATCCATGAGGTGTTCTTCAAAGCCAGCTGGTTGTGCCCTTGTATTTGACCGGATTGATTAGTGAACCAAATGCTAGCCACCTGTACGTCAGACAATAGTCCAACAGTTATAACAAAATTAGCATACGTTCCAGCCTCCAAATCAACAAGCAATCACGACTGACAGTGACAGACAACCGTCCAACCCAGCCAACAAACGTTCCAACACCCACATCTTACAACAGGCTACACTCAGTTCGACAGAGTTCGACTGCTGATGCTCACCAGCATCAGCAGTCGAACTCTGTCTCTCCCCTCGCTCTCTAACGTACATCCACCCTCTAGCATAGTTCTGAGCTGGCTCCCCCGACTGTGGGGACCTGCGTCTCGCAAGTCAGAGACATTGCATCAGATAGATACCTCGCGAGCTGTTATTGGTCAGAAGTGCAATGATGCCGTACTTCCGACTGAGCCTCCCGGGTCAGAGCTGCGGGTCAATGCGTCGACGAAGTCAGTATGTCACGGCCGTCCAGCGCCCGGCGGGAGGGATTGTGGAGTCCAAACAGATGACGTCGGCACGTGGAAAGTGGCGACGAAATGCTCGGATTCCAGGGTACATTGGAGCCACATGTATCGAAATGATGGGTGTCCAAAACTACCTTCGTTACAAAGGAGCTGGGCATTAAAAACTCCAATTCAGTAGATAATAGATGAGAACGCAGTCTTCGGAAGCAGGTAAATGCTACGCAAGGAAGTCAATCAGCAACCAGAGTACACCCAAGCAGCAATGGTTTGGAGAGGAGCATCAACGATTAACTGGTTTTCGGAAGCGACATGGTGGATGCCTAGTAGTACTCAACCATGGGATAAAGTATCAAATCATACTTCTCTTCGATGATAGGTGTAGTAAATCACGAAGACGGAGTCCGTCGACAGCTTTTCCTTCCGCAAATAGAACGCCACCGGACAGAACCCGCTTAATACCGCCTGCAGCCGATAGGCACTAGTTCAAAATCCTCTACCGTTGCATTATATAGTACTCTGCTTATGTTGGTCTAAAAAGGTAAAACAGGTCAGATCATGGCGAGCTTGTTGGGCCCACGCATCAGACAACATCTGAGGTCGAGACATCGAACTCATCCAGCTGGACCACAGAGTCGCCACTATGTGGTGGTGTGGGAGGTACGCCCGTCCCTAAACTGAAGTCGCTGGACCGTTATTGATCCCAGCCGCTGGAGAAGAAAGTGCTGTCGACCGACGTGACGGCGTCCTGGTCCTAACGTCCGGCGAGAGGTGTGTTGATACTCCGCGATCGGTCAGCCAGCTGCTGCAGTGTCTCGGGCTCCGCGGTTGCCCGTGGTTGCTACTGATGCAACAGTCGGGGAGGCATCACCCAAGGGCGGTCAGACGCTCTGGCGCTTCTGTGTGGGATGCGTAGTGGTGGCAGCGTAGGAAGGAGAACAAGACAAACAGCCATCCGAGCGTGACGCACGAAGATTGACATAACTGAGACCCTGCCTCGAATAACAGTCCTGCACATCGTACACATCGTCGTATAGCCCGCGATACCATCTACCTCTTCCTCATTTGTCAAAAGCCCTCAAAGAATGAAGTACTTGTTACAGCGAATCCCTCTGTAAAGTGGTTCAGGTTTAATTATGCTTCTGGCCCGCGCTGAAAGGAATGCTGTCTGACACACCCAATGACTGTAATCAAAATGTTGTGGCTATGTGTACCGACTTGCATCCGTTGTAGATAGGTTAGGAACGCCGGAATGTGCCTTCAGCACGTGGCCGGTATATGAGTACCTATGAGTCACCACTAGCGGCCATGTTGTCCGGAGGTGTGTCAAAATGTATGTCACCAATCGCTGGCGGGCAATGATGTCCCGTCCCTAGTCTGGTCGCCAATCATGGTACCGAGGGTGGAGCCACCTCCCGGCTGGGTGGTGTTGAAATGTATTGAGACAGAGAGAACCGACGGAGCGGCCTGCGCGCACAGGTCTTACCTGCGTTGTTGCCGTTGTCGTAGTGTCGGCAGACGGAGCTAAAATTGTCTGTCGACACTTGTCATTTTCGGCCCTCATTCGCAACCATATAATATAAAGTAAAACGCACCGCCATCTTTCAACGGGCGTTATCGCAACGCGAGGTCCCAAGACTATTCACGCAGCCAACGAAGAAGACTTCACTACACCTCACTTGCCGAATCGCTACCACTGGCCGTGGGACCACTGGCGGTGAGACCCTCCACATCCTCTGGCACAGCTTCAAGATATCATCCAATAAACCTATTTTTCTCCCTTTCGCAGGGGTGTTGTTCCGTGCCACATTTCGGTGATGAGAGCACACGGCACACATTGATACCACCGCGTGCTTCCGCGTCCTCACGATCGCCAGTATCTGATGTGAGCTTTAGGCACCAGACATACATCGTATAAATGTCTCTGCTCCTGAGAGGCATCGATGCGATCAATAATTCCAGAATCATTCAATTCCAGCTAAACCAACTCCAATACACGTTCAATCAATGGGATTACTGCTTCCGGATTGACTTGTGCTTCATCTATGTTAACTTTATTGATATTGTCTCCTCGATGACAGAACGACAGTGGTAACATGTCTGGTGCGAGTTACCTCTATTGGTTGTTTTTTTCCGAAACGGTGTGACGCGTCTTTCAGGAAACTGACAGATTAGCCTGCGTTTGCCTGTTGGGCGATACTCATCTCTATTTTGTCGAGCCCATCTCTTAGTCACCAGAGCAACAAAACACGCAATTACTGGGCCTGACTTCACTTGGCCTGGTGCAGTCCCCTGCAGCCAGAAGCAGGGGAGAAATGTTAGCTAATGGCCGGACGCGGGATACACGGAAAGAGGAAGAGAAAGATAGCGCTGTACGGGATCAATATGATTAGAAGCATAGCGGATATTGCTGTTTTAATGACTAGCTATGATACCACTAGCCTGGCGTAAGTGTCGACGCGGCACAGAAACTACACTCGCCCCTGAGCGGTCGCCGTGTGGTAACCTGCTCGCCGGACGCCCGCCATAGTTTCTCTCAGCAGGCCACGTGAATAAACTGGGACGCCATGGTGCTGAAGTGAGCATATTGAATGGACGTTATGATCCAATTGTACTACGTACCGGTGCCGGCGAGCATGCATCGAGCAGTGGCGTCCTGCTTTTGTGCCAATCGATCCACCCGGTACGTCGTGGACAAATGCATGGTGATTTACTCCGCATATTGAGTGTGCTAGCAATGGCTCGTGTGCTGGTCACTTTCGTCAGTGCATACGGCCAGCAGCTTATCCCTCCCGGTGTATTTGTGCGGGACGCCTCTCTCTCTCTCGCAGCCCCTGGGCTGGGTGACTGGCTGCGGATCACTGCACTCTCGATACCTGCATTGGGCGGTCAGCTGAGGGAAGCTTTACTGTCGCAGTCCCTGGACTGGGCAACTAGTTGGGGGACACCTCCCTATCGCGGCCCCTAAGCTGGGTAACTATTTGTGGAATGCTTCACTCTAGCAGCTCGTCGACTGAATCACTAGCTGGGTTCCGGGGGAACGGCTTGGCTTGAGTAGGTCTGTGTTGACCAAGCGGCGCATGCGAACTCAGCATAACAACATAACAGCGGCATAACATCATAGCAGCAGAAGGAGCAGCTCGGACGGTCGACTTCGCCGAAAGTCCGACCACGTCCAGTGCCCGCGCCCGAGACGCCTGGCGCCGTGAGACGACCGACCGACTGGCACTCAGGTGGCGGCTCAGGTGCGTGTGCGGGGTCGAGAGGGACTGGCGTGGCGGACCTGCATCTGCGGCTCGCTCCCGCTGGCAATCAACCGACGATGACTGGCACATGCCGGCCGCGAGCTCGGCCGCACCGGCGTCGGAACAACCGGCGCCGGCAGCGATCGCAGCGTCAGCGCGGGTCCCGACGTCGAGGAGCGACAACAGCGACACACAAGAGACGTCACCACAGGGCCACTGAATGTCCAGTCCTTACGACCGAAACGGCTGCAGCTGCGAGATGGTCCTGCGCGGACACAATGTGCCCAGCTGGCGTCTGACTGTGTGGGACCTGACTGCGTCCCTGCCCCCGACCGCCGGCAGCGCGTCCGTGCATGTTGGACTGCCCCCTGCGATGCGCCGACAGGCACTGGACGGCAGCGACTGCGGCAGCGGCTGCGGCAGTGTCGTCCTACTGGCAGCAGCAGCGTCCCGGCGAAGGTGCTGTCCCAGCGCAGGCCGCACTGGACGGGAGCTGTAGGCTGGAGTCTCTGCCGGTCGTGATGGCTGGGGCGGCGGTCGTTGATTCGCACTGGCGGCGGCTGGGACAGGAAACCTTTTGGGGACCATTTTCAAAGGGGCACCAGCTTGTCTGTGGAAGTTCCTTTGAGTGAGATGATTCGAAAAGGTGATGAGGGTGAAAGTGCACTGGAGCCTGGTAAAGGGACGCATTTTGTAGTTAGAGGGGCTCCTTCGAGATAAAATTTTAAGGATGGAGTGCTTTCGAGCATCCTGACGTGGCACTGTTTTTCAGTAGGAGTGGCACCTAACCTCAGTCAGAAGGGCGCCAGCCGAAAAATGGTAGGGGGACTAGTTTTCAGTTCCCCCAACTAAGTGCTTGCTACGTTCATGGACCTTGGAACACTTCTGCACTGGGTGTACGCTAATGTAGGAGTAGCGCCGGCCGAAAGGTGGCGTGGGCGGGGGCAGTCCCCTGTTCGCCCAGCCTACTACGCCCAAAGACCTGGGAACACTTCTGCATTGGGTGCACGCTAGTAACCTGTGCCTTTTCGCTCCTGATGTCATGTTTTCTTAACACGCGCCCTGGAGGGCCTCTGAAAATTACGCGCACTGGAGAGGGCGGATACCGTCTCCCTAAGATCTCGGCTCCTGTTAAGGCTAGAGCAACGAAATTCACAGGGTGGATGGGCACGATAGCGTTCTATGTTGTGTATAAATTGTATGACCTTAGGTCGATATCTTCAAGGTCACATGATGTCAAAATAGCCAATCTTTCTGGTTTTGCGTGGCTTGGCTTGTCATTGTTATGGATCGCTGTGATTGTGTATAAATGCTCCAAAATTTGCATTAATGATGTTTTGGACGTCACTAATGATGCAATGCAGATACCAGAGCCGCCATTTGACCTCAGGTCACCTATATAGGAGCACTTTATCAGGTCATTACCTGGTCCAGTTACCGGAACCGGGCTGCCCACCTGACTGCCCCGTTGGGCGGCTCGGCACAATCGGCTTCGCAAAGGAAGGAGTGAAATGCATGAATTAAGTATAGAAACACTTAAGCACACAATGACAAACAGTAGGATGTGTAGGGAGTAACATGCAGAGTGGCATGAATCTCATGACAGTCATTTGCATTTATGGCAACATTCCAGTTGACCAAGTTTAGTTCCGTTAGCCTCTCATGAACTTGACCTGACTTGACCTCGGCGACCTAACATGACTTAGATAATATATCAATATGCATCAAACAAGTAGTGTTATCAAAAGCACTTCCCTATTGCCAATATACGGGAAGCGCATCAGCGCCGATTTTAGTGGCCTGATGCTGCGATTTTTTTAACTTTCACGGCCCCTAACTTGACAACGTTTCGGCAGATTTTCACTTTTTTGTTGGTTTAAGTAATGCGCCGATAATTTCTCAACAGGTACGCAAGAAAATTACGTATATCAGCCTGTACAATATGGAGTTATGTACGAAAAATCGGAGGAGGGGGCGGATTTCGCCATCCCCCTCCAGGGCGTGTGTTAACCTGTTATGAACTTGACCTGACTCGACCTCGGGGACCTGACATAACTTTGAAACAATATAACATAGCAATATACATAAAACAAGTCGTTAGTTTGACCAATATACGGGAAGCGCATCAGCGCCGATATCTGTGGTCTGGCACTGAGATTGTTTTTACTTCAACGATCCCTAGGTCGAAAAATGTACGGTCGATTTTTATTTTTCTTGCTTTTAACAACGCGCCGGTCATTTGTAAGCAGGTATACAAACAACGGCGTATGTCGGCCGATAAAAGCTGAAGTTATCTCGCAGATTTGCGCCAAACCTGATACATGCTCCACTCAACTAATTACGACAGTCTCGCAAATAGCGCATAACCCTTACGGGGCGACCCGTCAATCTGGTGTCGCTATGTGGTTACCCAAAACGATTGCTCTTAAGCGGATGTCTTACCCAAAAGGGTAACTCTCAGATTGGTAGTCAGCGTCAACCCACGTGCGTTAGCCATCTTGAATTGCCGTTGAATATCGCGCAAGAGGTGTCTTTGTATATGCTCCGCGAAAGGCATATGAAGTTCCATAACTTTACATGCGGGCATGCGCAAAATTGTTCATATTTATAGGTTTATAATTGGCATATCAAAATCATGAAAATATTTTGCATGTATACGGTTGGATATTCTGCGTGGCTCAAGGGGGGGGGGTCTGAGCGGCCCTGGTTTGGTACCCTGTCGATGTAAATTTCTAATTTTGCCTCTACAGTCTGAAAGTATGTCTTGAAAACAAAGATTCCCTGGCTTTGTGAGAGATATCCAGCCTCGTATAAGTATATCAGATAAATGTCAAAATGGCACTACCCATGTTCTAAACTAGGGGAAGAGGGGGTGAACGGGAACAGAACGGGTGCATGAACACGTTCTGCTTCCTGAACCTTTGGACGTCTTCCACATCATGTTCAGCCCATAAATAACAGAAAGATAGTGGTATTCATGACTGATGGACCCGTCTACCAAAATATGAAGGTCTGCAAACATAGTTATATTGATGCCTTATGAACAGAGTTATCAAAGTTCACAGGCATCATTTTTGGGCTCCCAAGAGCTTTATAAAATCATAATGAAGTAACTCAATATTTTGTATTCCTATTAATCCGCCATATCTACAGCCGTCTCTCCGGATCCTCACACCCTGTCTCGTGGGGAGGGGCTGATAGTATAGAAAAACTTCCTGTGGGGGACAAGTACTGCGACTGAGATCATCGGTTCCGGACCCAGATAGGTCGCTGCTGACTCGGCAGTCGCCGCCAGCCGGGCTGTCGAGGCCAGTGTCTATTGTGACCAATCCCCTCCGGTCAAGGTGCATGGCTGACCTCGACGCCGTCGGCGGCCGCGGACGCCGCTGTCTCTAATGTCTGACGGTCGGATGTGGCCGTCATGGGTGTATGGTGATGTGACAGTTTGTTCTGGGACGTAGCGCCACAAACTACCGGCTGCCTGTGTGCAGCGTGGTGCAGCTTACGTAAGCAGGTTATGAGATACTGTGTCGCCAACAGTAGAGTCGGCCGACCGGGGCTGAGGCTCAGAGGTGTCTGAGCTGGCGAAATGTCTGATACAGGCAGCGTGACCCGCTGGTGTAGTGCACTGAGATCGGGCATCGCTCTCGATAGTTAGAGTCGCGTGACGATGAGATGATCCTGGCGTGTGGCCAAGGGTGGATGCCCTGAGAAGTGATATAGGCGCCGGGCGAGGTGGAACTCTGGCTCTCTCTCTCTCGCTCACTCTGTTAGTGAGTGGACGCTGCAGGGCGGCTGGCTGGTGGCCAGCCGCCCGAACTCACCATTGAAGGTATGTCCTGAGACTGACCGTCTGAAACCGCTGTATGACTGTTGAGATGTAATCTTGTGAGATGGGAGTAGTATGTTTGAAGATCGATCTGTGTGCGAGTTAGAGACTGTGTGTGTAAGTGTTTAACAAGGGATTGAGATGGTTCCAGGCTGAATTTGTATGAAGACTTGGATGCGTGTATGTGTGAGATGGCCCAGAGCCTTTTAAATTATAACCGGGTTCACAAAATCGCAAAATCCGAGGTCCATAGCCTATATCAGCAGCCAAAATGAAGTTTTTTCCCTTTGTGGGATGGCTTAAAAAAAAACTTCCCTACAATAGTAACCCCCTCCAAAATTCAAACTAAGTGTCGGACAAAAACGAAAGAGGTGTCATCGAAAAGCGTTCGGTGAATAGGGCCCGACCCCCGACCCCCTCCCCCCAAAAGTAAAAGTGACGTCACTAAGGGGACTAGAATTTCACGACTTGCATTATTTGTTTGAGCTTTGGGGAGTTCATTTTGTGGGAAATGGGAATAAAAAATTATTTGTAATAAAAAAGGACACCGAAATTGACCAGGACCATATTATTTTTGTGCACACAAAAATCTTTTTTTATTTCGAAAATTTCAGTTTTCAAGTTTTCTTTCATTTTCCTTTTCTAATGGGTAGAGCTGACCGAAAAACGTTGTTCGAAGTCAACTTGCTCTAATGAAACACAGTTACTTTAGCCAGAATCTTGGATTTGAACTCTAATAACCAAATATGCAAAATTAATGAGTAGTCAAAAACGAAAAAAAAATCCACTGATACAATTTGTTGCATTCCTAAAGATAAGACCTGACAATTGCTTACTTCTCAATTGTCAGGCCAAATAACACCGAACATTCGGTTGTGATTCAGGTAACAGTCACAAAACAATGTTTAAAAAGAACCAATAGCATAGCCAAACGTAACCTAACCTTATCTTCCAGATAAGTAAAAGTGGTAACAGAAATCTGAGCAATTTTTCTCTCACTTTTTAATTAAATGGGAATATCACAACATTTGAATATAGCTATTTTGCCTGCTCCTTATGTCTAAAATGGTGAAGGCGCATCCGTTCTGCTAAGGAAGCTACTACGGATGTACCTTAACCCGTCCCGTATGTCGGGAACCCTGCTCATAATGTCGGGGGGGTCTTCAACTGTCCCCTCTCCCTCAGGTTTTTCGCGGATAGCGGACGAACAGCGCGCAGGAGCGCGCCCAAATTTGGCATACCTTTTCCTACATCAATTTTGCATGCTGATTCAAAATTTTCAAGTCAGGTCATATAGGGTCAACGAGTTAGTCAAGGTCAAGTGTGGTCACCTCCAAAAATGTTCAACCAGTCATCACGCTTTAATAGTTACAGATATTTTAATGAAACTTTCACTGTTTGTTTATCTTTAGGGATGCAACAAAACGTACGAGTGGAATTATTCATTGTTTTCGTTTTTGTCTACATATAAATTTTGCGTATTTGCCAAATTGCAGTTCAAATAGAGGATTCTGGCTAAAGTAAGCACTTTTAAGGGCAAGTTGACTTCCAACAATATTTATCGGTCTACTCTACCCATTGGAAAATGAAAATTAATGAAAATTTGAAAACTCAAAATTTTCTCATAAAAAATAGAACTCTTTTTGGGGGGCCAGATAAATTAATGCCTGGTCGAATTTACTGTTATTTTCTCATTCCAAATAAATTTTGTTTTTTTCATATATCCCCAAATGAACTTCCCAGAGCCAAAAACATAATCTAAGTCGTTAAAAGTCTAGCCCCCTGGTGATGTCAGTTTTGGGGTAAATTTGTTTTGGGGGTGGACTCGGACCCTACTCGTCGAGCGCTTTCCGATGACACCTTTTTCGTTTTCGTGGGATGCGTAGTTTGGATTTTAGAGGGGGGTTCTTCAACCCCCCCCAGACGGGCTGTGGGATTTTACCGGAAAGACGGGGCGGATTAAGGTGGTGGAGATTTAGTTGACTGGGCATGTAATTTTTATGAGTGGTGAGGGCAGCACCGTACTTGGTGGGCATTTTGTCACGATCCTCCATAATTATTCAGGTATGGAATACATACATATTTGTGATTATGGGAGCAACACATCTCCGAACTTGGGCTACTTTCTATTATGAGGGGTACTGTCAGCTGAGGCACTCGTTTAGTGGGAAGTGCGAAGAGGTGCACTCAAATGTGTTAGAGAGCACCTTTTTTTCCTGCCAACCAGGAACCAGTATTGTACATACATATTTCAGGCATGGAATACATACATATTTGTGATTATGGGAGTAGCACATCTCCGAACTTGGGCTACTTTCTATTATGAGGGGTACTGTCAGCTGAGGCACTCGTTTAGTGGGAAGTGCGAAGAGGTGCACTCAAATGTGTTAGAGGGCACCTTTTTTCCTGCCACACAGGAACCACATGTCCATCAAGAGGCGGGAACACATACCCTCAATTTTCCCGTAGATCTGTCAGTGGCGTCATCGTGGCAGCAGAATTTCTTTATTAAATGTGCTGATGTGAGTGTAACTAAAAGCTTGCATTGTAGGTTCCAAAACCTGCCACAAATTAACAGTGATGCAGCCAGGATTTTCTTAACACGCATCCTGCAGAGGGCGGATACCGCCCCCTGAGATCTCGGCTCCGATTAAGGCTAGAACAACGAATTTCGCAGGGTGGATGGGTACGATAGGGCGCTCAATTGTGTGCAAATTTTGTGACCTTAGGTCAATATCTTCAAGGTCAAATGTGGTTAGAATAACAACATAACAATAACAACAACAACAAATAACAACATTTTCTGGTTTTGCATGGCTTGGCTTGTCATTGTTATGGATAGCTGTGATTGTGTTTGAATGTTCCAAAATTGGAATTATTGATGTTTTGGACATTATTAATGATGCAATACAGATGCCAGATCCTCCATTTGACCTCAGGCCACCTATATAAGAGCACTTTATCAGGTCATTACCTGCTCCAGTTACCGGAACCACCCGACTGCTCCCTTGGGCGGCTCGGCACGAACAGCTTCGCAAAGAAAGGAGTGAAATACATGAATAAAGTATGGAAACGCTTAGGCACACAATGACAAAGTAGATTTCCGGATGTGTTGGGGATAGCATGCAAAGTGACA
Source organism: Imbricaverruca yamaguchii (assembly GCA_034440575.1). NCBI lineage: Eukaryota > Metazoa > Arthropoda > Thecostraca > Neoverrucidae > Imbricaverruca > Imbricaverruca yamaguchii. The sequence continues at coordinate 58,519 of JAOTOL010001313.1, forward strand.
TCAATCGCATGACAGTCATTTCCATTTATGATAACACTCCAGTTGACCAAGTTTGGTTCCCTTAGCTTGTCATTAACTTGACCTGACTTGACCTCGGCAACCTAACAGGACTTTTAAATTCTATAGCATAACAATATGCATCAAACAAGTCGCTAGTGTTGTCAATAACACTTCACTTTCGCCAATATACGAGTAGCGCATCAGCGCCGATGTTTGTGGCCTGGCGCTGCGAATTGTTTTAACTTTAACGGCCCTAACTTTAAAAATGCGTGGCCGATTTTCATTTTGCTTACTTTAAATAATGCGCCAGTCATTTGTAAGCAGGTACAGAAAAATGGCGTATATCTGCCGGTAAAAGATGGAGTTATTTACGAAAAAACTTGAGGGGTGGGCGGATTTCACCCCCACCCCTCCAGAGCGTATGTTAACCTGTCATGAACTTGACCTGATTTGAACTCGGTGACCTGACATGACTTTGAAGCAGTGTAGCATAACAATATACATAAAACAAGTCGCCAATGTTGCCAAGAACACTTCCTTTTTGCCAATATACGGGAAGCGCATCAGCGCCCATATTTGTGGTCTGGTGCTAATAATTTTTTTTAAACTTCAATAAGCCCTAACACGAAAAACTTTCGGTCGATTTTCGTTTTTCTTACCTTAAGCAACGTGCCGGTCACATCTAGGCAGGTACACACAAGAGTTATCTACGAAAAACCGGAGGGGTGGGCGGATTCCCCCCCCCCCCTCCGCCCCCTCCAGGGCGCGTGTTACGGGGGCCTGACCCTGAACAATGTCATGAAGTGGAGAATGCGCGGGAATCTCATCAATTTTTTCGTTTTACGTTGTGAAATTTTCTACAATTTCTTGTATCATCCAGTATATTTTGTTTCCTAAGGGTGTGTGCCCCCCCCCTCGCTGCGCCTCTGCAGTTTGTTACTGTCTGACCAAAGCTGAAAATACACCCAAAGCTAGAATGCTGCCCCAATAAGAGCCTCGGTTCTACCAGAGGGAAGAATATATATTTATTGTGACGAATGTTTTCGTATTGGTATGTTTGTGCGGTTGGAATATATTTTGCAGAAGAGACGATGGAACACCTGATGTGCTTCTACCACGAGTTGGAGGTCATGCAGGGGTCGTATATTGTGAAGTCAGCTCCCTGCATCAATGAAAACATGTTCGTTGAGGAGGGCGAGGAAGTGCTGAAATTCGATTAGTCAAAGCAATATACCGGCTTATACTTCCGTGAGGCGCCAAGTACACGGTGCTCGCGCAACCCGTCCCAACGAGCTTCCCCAACACAGCTTTGCCCGTTCCGGAATATGTAATGGAGACGAGCTTTTTTGCAAGAGCGTCCAAGGATGTGTCCTTTTTTGTGTAAGACGGGTTGGGGTAGTGCGAAGGTCCCAGCAAGTTGGAGACATGTCCGGAGGCTCTCCAAGACATAAGGGTAGATGTCTGAGTGGAACACTTTGATGAAGGGCAACAGCGAAGGAATAACTCTGTGACTACGAGTTATCAGGATGTGTAACTATTGGATGAAGGGTAGTCAGTGAAGAGTAATTCGTAAGTTAAGAATAACTGATAAAGAGCAACTTGTAAGTTAAGAGTAATTGATAGAGTAACCCTGGCACCAAGGGCAAAAAGAAAAGTAAGCCCGTTGTACTGGTGTAACTTGATCCGCAATATGAGAATTGCATTACCATGTTCTGAGGGGAATGGAATCGGCTGTGTGTCGACATCCCACGGTTGAGGGTTAACCCGTGAGTCAGAGGTATATTCATTTTCAGTGTATGCACCTCTGACTCGTATTGTAATACAGTCAGATCGTATTGTAATGCTCGTATTGTACTGAAGTCGTAGTATGCGTCAAGTGCAATACATGTTATCTTTAAGATTTTCCGGACAATTGACTTGATCTAATGCCACATAAACTTCGACATATTGTCTCATATTACCGCCATATTGAACGAATTTCAACGGAATTTGTAACTCAGTTTATCCCTTGTACTACACAACCCATCGCATAACATCATAGGCTAACTCAAGACATCGATCCAATGAAGTCAATGCATGATTTGCAATGGTGCCCACATATAGCTTTGGGTGTTCCGTAGTTGAAAATGGCGGCGGTGACGCGCCGTTTTCGGGTTAAAGTGGAGTTCAAAATACATCCAAAGTCGAAACTGGCATCGTCAGTCGACTAGTCGGAGAAGGGTCAGGGCCGCGATCAACAGTCACGTGGTGTACCGCGATCGGCTCACTCCGGGCTCCAGTCGGTGTCAATCTTTTGTCCAATGTGTGTACCAAGTTGGCAAACAATATGTGGCTTGCGAAGGGTGAGCTGTGGCTTGCGATGGGTGAGCGTTTTCTCTAGTTCTCGCGACCTGTATTTGCTGCCTTTTGATCTTGTTTCATTCCAATTGGACTCAGACAGAGAAAAGCCGACTTTTGGGTGTGCTGTGATGCAGATACGATATACGTTATCCTCCGGTGATTCTTTTAATCCCTTAGTTACTCCTAAATACAGGACCGGATCAGCCGGGACAGGAGCCCCGTGCCACCTTCAGCAGCACCTTGCACCCATGGCACACCCGCAGGAGCCCCGTGCCACCCTCGGCAGCACCTTGCACCCATGGCACACCCGCAGGAGCCCCGTGCCACCCTCGGCAGCACCTTGCACCCATGGCACACCCGCGGGAGCCCCGTGCCAACCTCAGCAGGACCTTGCACACATGGCACACCCGCTGGAGCCCCGTGCCACTCTCAGCAGCACTCTGCACCCATGGAACACCCGCGTGTACCACGTGCCACCATCAGCAGCAGCCAACACCAAGGACACCATCAAGCTGACGCCACTCACCTTCCACAAACATCCAGAAAAACGTTGACACGTGGCAGTAGTAGAGAAGCACCGTGATCACGCAGGATCCCCACGTGGAGTGTGCCAGCAGCAACTGCGGAGCCAGACATCGCAGTAAGCAGTCAACTTGGCGGCTCGACACTGAACGGTGAACGGACACGACACCGCCGTCCCACAACGGCATGGGCAGCGAACTGCAGCGACGCTCTGGTACGCGTCAGGCCGCCACACACATGGAGCGGCTTCACTGGTTAATGTGTAGCAGCCAAAGTGAATTGGACAAAGCAGGCGGAAAGCTGCGCATGTGGCGAGGAGCCAGCACCTTCTCCTATTTCTGCTGTGAGCCAGCGATCGGCGACTATGCCGTTCATGAATGTCGTCCATAGTGGGCGGCGTTGCATGAGAGATGACGTTCATTTCACGGGTCGTGCATCGTCTATCCTGAACCATTTATTATCCTAGCTTTCAGTGCAATGACGCAATATTTTCCTCGATAGCACAATACTTTCTTAGCTCCGCCGTTCAAGCATACTGGAAGTGAAAACGAATCTGTCGGTCGCCTTACCTTCAGAGGAGGGGGGGGGGGAGAGAGAGAAAGATGATCCACAGACCTTACCTCCAGCGAGAGTGAGATGGTCCACACAGTGAGTCGGTCAGTGGCGGGTGACTTACCTCCAGCGAGAGTGAAATGATCCACAGTGAGTCGGTCAGAATGTAGGTGGTGAAGAGATTCGCGTGGATGGTGTTGCGCAAGCAGCGTAGGTCCCTGCAAGCAGCCATGTTTCCCGATATCACAGGCTGGCGGGGTCGGTGCCCTGTAACACCTCAGGCTCAGCTGCAGCGTAAGCCGGCAGTATTGCTGCTTACAGGCAGCATGCGGAGCAACAGCGCAATCCCGAGCATAACAGATCAAACATTTGCAGCGGTGGACGGGCTGGAGAGCGCATTATGCATTTAAATAGTGAGGTAGATGGTCCGCATTGCGCTCACTCAGAGACCATTGGCAACGCCCTGATTTGTCTGGCAAAAGACTAGTCTGCAGCCCAGACCACGCAGCTGGAGGCCATGCTGGTTTGAACACAAATACACTCCCGTGCCTTGAATTGGTCATCGGTAGAGTTAATAATGAACCAGCAGCCATTTACATCACCGCCCTGATCTGTGACCTGAGCTGACCTACCCGGCGACCGTGACATGTGACCTGCGGGCACATACTTGCACGGCCTGATTACCCAGCGGCCATGACGTGTCGCCTACCGGCACGCACTTGCAGTAGGAGAAGATCCAGGTGGCCAGCGTGAGCGCGACCAGGCTGAGCGAGTAGCCGGTCAGGTAGATGAGCGAGGTGTGCTCGGAGCGGCGTACGTTGGCGTCCACCGTGAACGGCATCTCCGTGTACGACTGCATGCAGTTGGAGTAGTTGGCGCGCTCTTCCCACACGCCGTCCTCCCGGCAGTACCGGCTGGCATTGTCTGCAACAGGAGCGGTGCCGTCGGCGCAGACCAGACTGCCTGCCGGCGCTACACAGTCGTCACTTTGTCCACGTCCCGGACGTCCTGGACGTTCCGGACATCTCGGAAGTCCTGGACGTCCCGGACGACCAAGACACATCGGACACGCGTACACGCACGTCGGCAGGGTGATCACAAGTCGGGTGGCGTTCGGCAGTGGGAATGTCAGGGGTTTTTCGGGCGCGTCCAGCCTGGCAGAGGAGATGAATGTATCGGAGTGGGTTGGTGTAGACGCGTCCGTGAAGCGTCCCCGGCGCAATTGCGCAGTGGAGTGTGTTATATATATATATATATATATATATATATATATATATATATATATATATATATACATATGTGTGTGTATGTGTGTGTGTGTGTGTGTGTGTGTGTGTGTGTGTGTGTGTGTGTGTGTGTGTGTGTGTGTGTGTGTGTGTGTGTGTGTGTGTGTGTGTGTGTGTGTGTGTGTGTGTGTGTGTGTGTGTGTGTGTGTGTGTGTGTGTGTGATTGTGTGTGTTTCGTGGACCCACCGCAGGTACTGTTGTTGCAAAGATGAGTGGAAAGTAGTGGAGGCTTTTTCAAAGCTTATGTGAGTATTTTCATTTCCATGCATGCACTATTCACCTATTGTCTTGAAACAACCAGCAAACGGTCATTGAAACAGCCAATTAGCTGAATGAGCCATAATTATTTCGGATTAAGCGCCAATTTTGATTTCAGGTTGCATGTACCGGTCTCGGTGTTCGTACTTGGGTTATCTATGAAAACGGTGTGCCGATGCTTGGAACTGACAGACCTTGGACGGCCAGATACTTTAATACGGCACAAAGGTGGCGCGACCGCGACGATGAACCGTGGGAGACACCTGCCGCAGTCGAAATAAAATAGCATGGCGCCGTTTCCAATAGTAAGAAAAAAGCATGTTCGTATATTCATCAAGAGTCTGCATGTGGTATTGCGCTATGAGTGATACTCAACAAGCCTAATTTCTGTAAGTGCATGCATGGAACGTTGAGGTATTTCGGATGGATGAGGGGACAGTTCCCCATATATAAATCCCTATAGTACGTTAATGTTTTCGAGTGTACCATCCGACAAATGGGTTCAACGCCTTTTTCCCCGCTTCAAATTTCCTTTCCAGTCTGCCTGTGGGAAGATGTGCATATTGGTTGTTGCTAGAATACTTCAAAATCATGAAGTTATGCTAGAGAGTCGTATGCAACGTGGAGTTCTTAAATCAATGAACACCGAAGTCCAGGTAAAAAGTTCTGAGTTCTGTTCAACAGTAGTTAGCACGCTGCGTTTGACCAGCGAGAGTGATTGACATAGGACGTGTGATGGCAAGCTGATTCGCGAACGTGCTAAGGGTACTCTTTGAAAAAATGAACTTGCATTGATCGACTAATCAATCCTAACCCGGTTTTCAACAAGAACACTAGTTTCGAGTTCCCCTCTCGTGTGCCGCAGCATTGGACAAAGTGTATAGCGCTCCCCCAACTCTCCTATCACAGGGGCTATTTGCGCTCCCAGGGTGTGATAAAGGTGGCCGTTACCCCACAGGAATTTTGTATATCTCCTCATATAATTGATCAGAGGGTTTCTATGTTGGCTATCATAGACGCAAAAAATTGGCGGGGTATTGCCGTCGGTTCTTTATGGACTGGACTAGATCAAATGTTTTCGAATTTTCCGTGTTTCATCGCTTACCTAGCGTCTTTGAAATGGCTTTCATATTGCTTTATTTTGTGTCATGGTCCCTTTAATATTTCTTCTGTATTGCGTATTGCTCACCTGACCACAATTTTAGAATGAACAATTCTTCTGAATTTTGCTCTCTGTAGGTCAATTGTTGCTATCACACTTACTTTCAGCTACAATTTCAATCACCCATGGCCATCGGTCATGTCGAGAGCCTGTAACTAATATGCAAGTTTCCCATGTCTATCAGTTGTGTCGAAAGCCTGCAACTGACATGCTTGCTTACGCTGGTCACTCGGGAGGATAGTAACACTTGATCAGTTCTAATCACCACAACACTGGTAGCCACCATTTCCTGACTGTCGACCACATCACGAGCCACCCAATGAGCAGACAAGCGTGGGATATTGGCTGAAACACGCGGCGACACTACGAGTCACCTACCGAACAGACAGGGAGCAGATATTCGCTGAGAAGCCCTTTTTCCTTGCAATACCCCATCTGCATATCTATCAATGTTTATGAATATCTCACGCGCCAAACTAAAATTGTTCTTTAACACCAAAAAGCCTCGAGAGGTATTCGATATGCACCAGCGAAATGGACCATGCTGTTGGAAGCCACTATGGTTAACGGGACCATGGGTGTAACCATTGGGGGAGCTGGGGGACATGTCCCCTCCAATTTCTGAAAAGTGGCGATTTGTCCCTTCAATTTTTCCCCGTGACCCCCTCCCCCCCCCAGTCTCAGCTATCCCAGTATCATCGCCGTAAAATTCTACTTAGTTATTTACAAAGTGAAAAATTTTGTAAATAACTAACTTTTTGGTGATGCAAGAGAATTACTAAAAATACTAAAAGTCGATCAAGCCAATCAACGGGCTTCACAGACTATCTGTCGTCACAAAATATCCGAATGGTAAATTTGCAAACGTTAAAAATGTATGATTCCAGCCAATTCGTGAATAGCATGAACCTTGACCATCTTCAGTTTTCGCTTTGGTGGAAAGTTCCGCTCTGCTATGCAACAAATGTGTATTATCGCAGGGCTTTATACGTATTAGGATGCATTCGCCTCTTCATATACTGATATATCTTGATATCTTGGACAAATGTGACTCTGGGTGTATTTGGGTAGCTTGAAGAATATTCAGGGAAGTCATGGGCAACCTTAAGCACGTACATTAAGTTAACGTCGCATTCGTATTCGTATTAAGTGATGAGTTCGCCAGAGGCGTATTTGTATTGCCATCAGCATTCAGCGACGGGTTTGTGATCGTTCGAATCAATTACCACAAATACTAATGCCTGTACTGAACACGCTGGATGGAACTACATAGGTCTCGCATTACCACTTTAACGGTCAATGTTCAACGCAAACCGGTTTCTTCGGTCGTCTCCCATATTTTTCACCCAAACCTGCCCAAATCTGGTGTCAAGCGATAGCCTGTGGTGAACCATCGTGCAAGATTTCAAATCGGTACAAACATTTCAAGGTTAAGCTTCTAGGTGAAAGGCTAGCTGGATTTATTAGATGGCGATATTGAAGCGATATCGACCGAACGCGAAATTCGGTTGCATTTGCCTCAATTTCGATGAACTTAGCGTCATTCGACGATTATGCAGTATCAGAAAGCTAAGAAATCGATTTTATCATTAAATCATTTCATCAGGACACAGACCAAGTTGATCCTTCGATCGCCTATTTCTTCGTTTTATATCAAACCTATCCAAATTTGGCATGAAGTGGTGAATCAGTGGCGAACACCCGAGTAAGATTTCAAGCCGGGACCGGTCAAGACCAAAGGTTTGACTGAGTTCTTCGATGTCCTCACGTTTCGTCTCTACGGCTTCAATTTGCAGAAAATTAATGTCATTCGTGTTGTATCATTCATGTTGTGTCATTCGCGTCGTAATCTTGTAATCTTGACTAGTAATCTTGTCTAGTAATCTTGACGGATGAAAAACCAAACTAATTTCTTCGATCGCCTCATCTTTCATCGTGGTTTTCGCCCAAGCCTACCCAGATCTTCCATCAAACGACAGTCCACGGTGAACCCTCGAGTAACATTTTTAAACCGTGATGTGTCAATGTCAAACCTCTAGGTCAAATGTTAGCTTGAATTTTTCGAAGTTCTCGCAATTCGTCGCAATGGGTTCAAGTTCCATCAAGTGGGTGTCACTTGATGTCGCCTGTGCCGTATTATAATGCTACCAAATACAATTAATTTCTAAGGTCAAAGGTCAAGTCGATTTCTTTCGTCGCCTCGCAATGTTTTATTCGCCCAAGCCTACCCACATCTGGTACCAAGCAATAGCTCGTGGTACACCTCAAATAACATTTCAAACCGGGACATGTCAATGCCAAACCACAAGACTGAAGGTTAGCTTAAATGGTTCGAAGTCCTCGCGCCTCGTTGCTATGTCTTCAATTTTCATGAAGTGGAGTCATTCGACGTGCCGTGTCGTACTCTATCAAACTGTTCATAAATTACATTAATTTCCAAGCAAAGGTTGTATTCCTTTCTTCGGTCGCCACACGTTTCTTAGTTTTCTCCAAAAGCTGTTGAGATATCGAAATGACTTCAAAGCTGTCGAAGGTCCGGCGTGTTTGCAGTGATTGAGTGTAATGGAATGGGAGGGTCAGATCTATGTTTTTTTTTGCAGCCTTTGCGATACCAAGCAATCGTATCCTATATGACTAGTGGCTCCCAAGAAATCCGTCATAACCTGCCCAGACGGTGCTCTCATCGCTGTTTCTAATTTACACTGCCACATTGCTGTTTCGGACATATAAAATATAAAACTTTTTTTCAGTTTGTCTGCTTTCCTCTCAGTATTTCAAAGGATGTTGTCAAATTTGCAAGAAAAGCCACACGTAGATGCGCACAATTTTATATCTAGCCAGAGTTCATAACCGCGAGAGAGCAATGTCATAATCAGTTGTAGAACCCAGGAATTGTAATGTGGACACCTGTCTGGAGGGGCGCCATTTCTTTAGAGCGGCATCAGTGTGAAAGCGCCTGAAGGGGCGCTTTAGTGTGGAAAATACGAGGGGGCGGGTTGCACTCGGCCCTTCCCCAAGGGGCGCCTTTCCTTATAAGGGGGTGCCTTTATGTTTCATAGAGGCGTCTCAGGTTGAAGAATTCGAGCGAGTACACTGGAACCATTTCAGAGGGACGCATTTTTCCGGCCTGAGGGACGCCACGTCCACGTGGGGGTGCATACCTTCAGTTCCAGACCATTTATCCTCCCTGGTTACCATTTTATCAAAATGTGTCCCCGAAAAACAGGAAAGCATGGGAAATGAAATTGCATGTTCATATTTGCTACCATGAAACCATCGTCAGATTTTTTCCTGCTACAAGAGGGCAACGTTTAACACGCGCCCTGGAGGGGGAGGCGAAATCCGCCAACCCCTACCACTTTTCGTAGATAACTTTAGATGCTACCGGCCGATATACGCCATTGTTTGTGCACCTGCTTTGAAATGACTGGCACGTTGCTTAAAGTAAGAAAAACGAAAATCGACCGAAAATTTATCGAGTTAGGGGTTGTTAAAATCAAACATTTTGTCACCGCCAGACCACGAATATCGGCACTGATGCGCTTCCCGTATATTGGCAAAAAGAAAGTGTTCTTGGCAACACTAGCGACTTGTTTGATGCATATTGTTATGCTATATTGTTTCAAAGTCATGTCAGGTCACCGAGGTCAAGTCAGGTCAAGTTCATGACCGGCTAACACACGCCCAGGAGGGGGGATGGCGAAATCTGCCCACCCCTCAGATTTTTCGTACATAACTCCATATTGTTCCGGCCGATATACACAAGTTTGTGCATTCCTCATTAGAAATGACCGGCGCATTGCATAAAGCAAGAAAAATGAAAATCTGCCCAAAATTTGTCAAGCTATGGGCCGCTAAAGTAAACAAAATCGCAGCGGCAGACCACACAAATCTGTCACTGATGCACTTCCCGTATATTGGCAAAAGGGGAGGTGTTCTTGACAACACTAGTGACTTGTTTGATGCATGCTGTTATGTTACATAATTAAAAAGGTCATGTTAGGTCATCGAGGTCCAGTCAGGTCAAGTTCATGACAGACTAATAGAGCCAAACTTGGTCACCTGGAATGTTGGCATAAATGCAAAGGACTGTGATGCGATTGATGTCACTTTGCATGTTACTCTCTACGCATCCAGAAATCGACTTTTTGTCATTGTGTGCCTAAGCGTTTCGATACTTTATTCATGTATTTCACTCCTTTCTTTGCGAAGCCGGTTGTGCCGAGCCGACCAACGGAGCAGCTGGGTGGGCAGCCCGGTTTCGGAAACTGGCGCAGTGTAATGACATGATAAAGTGCTCCTATATAGGTGACCTGAGGTCAAATGGTGGATCTGGCATCTGTATTGCATCATTAGTAATGTCCAAAACATCATTAACGACAATTTTGGAGCATTTAAACATAATCACAGCAATCGAGAAGAATGACAAGCCAAGATAAGGAAAACCGGATTTAAAAAAGGACCTCATTTGACCTTAAATATATTGATCTAAGGTCATGCAAATTTCACACAATAGAGTTCACCATAGTACCCATCCACCCTGCGAGTTTCGTTGTTCTTGCCTTAATAGGAACCGACATCTTATGGGGTCGGAATCCGCCCACCTCCAGTGCGCTTAATATTCGGATGCCCTCCAGGACGCGTGTTAACATACTTACAACATTGCCCTATGGTGATCGTTAATTGGGTCTAGCACGCACGACAACACTAGACGTTTATAAGTAGCGGTAAGTTGTGAAACTTGCTTAATTTTCGTGGAGCATTTAGTCCCCAAAATTTAATTTCAACAAAGGCAAATCTGAAAAAGAAAAATTTTAATACGCTTAACATTGAATTGAAATGTCCGAAAATTGCACTTAAAAAGTGGCTAAAATCCAAAGAATTGTTTTTGAGGGAGGGGAGGGGAGGAAAGGCGAGGCTATGTCCCTCTATGCTGTTCAAACTTACCGCGTCCCGGGTTTGCTCCCCCATATCGAATCCGTGGTTACACCTATGAACGGGACCATCACTGTTGCGGACGCTTGAGCACAAGATGGAGCGAATATTTGACGCAGAAAAGAGTGTTTGATGTAAATGGAGTGTGTGCTGGGGTCTCCAACATGAATCGTTAGCGCCCATGGTTTGACTTTTCGCGAGCCGACCTCATAGCGACACTGGAACACATGATGATTCAACACGGGTGCATACAGGGATCCAACCGTACAGAGTGATGTGCTGACGGAAGGCTATAGCCGATACGATAACCAACAAAAGAAAGATAACTGGGAAACAAAGGCCGTTGCGACCGAGTATCTCACAAGTATCTCGCATCTATTCATACCTCACTTGTATATATGTATGTATATATATGAATACATATAATATATACATTAGCAAAGGCCAGACAAGAACTTCACCTTCCTCCAGAGCAGTAATGAGCCTCGGGTGATGTGTACATGCACCGTCAATCTGGTTGACGCTGCTGAAAGTCATTATGCCCATGCGCTACTGTTGCTGTTGTTCTTGATAGCAGTACAGAGAAAGTGAACTGCGGTACCAGACAACAGCTTGATGGCACTCGTGGAAATTAGGTTAAGCAAATTGTGAGAAAACGAAACCGAGATGGCCAGAATAAGCATGCCGTTTGAAAGTGCGCATGACTACCTCTATGGCTCCATGTGTCCATTCCAAATTCGACCATGCAGATGGGACCTTCCCCTTGGCGCGTATGAGAGATTTGCTCAGTAATGCAACTTGTTCCTCGCCGCAGCCAACATATATTGTTTATTCATAAGTATCAAGGAGGCTAGAAAATAGCTGGACCTGTAAGCAACTCTTGAGAAAAAAAAACTTTATACTATTCAATGTCATCAAGACATTCCAAATCATAGAAACATCGCGTGGCTGGGAAGGGAAAACCTGGGTTTAAAAACAAGATGAAATTTTTGAAGTCTCGTTTTTAAGATGGCAAATAGGCAAATTCGCTTTTATTGCTGAAGCTTGTCCTGCATCTGTCCATGCGAATGCCCAATGTGTGACAATGAGCTGGCACTTATGAGCCGGATTACCACGTGTGGCAGAAGTCTGGGCGGTGAGCACCAACCCCACCTATTTGCACACCAATACACACAAACGGAGCAAACCCACGCGCACCAAGGATGCTGAAGCATTCCTGTTTGTCAATTAGCCTGATGGGACATTTACTCCAATCAAACACATTTACTCCTGTATGCGAGGGAAAAAGAAAACAGTTAGACCAAGCGTACAGAAATAGAGAATAGGGGATGGTGCTCAACGACCTTGACTGGTTGTCCTCGACTGAATCTTAGCGGTAGTCCGTCTTTGTGTATATCCGGTGAAAATAGATGGGAGCTAATGAGATGGTGTGCGCGTAGGCAGGAAAAAGCCAGAGCTCCAGGCCCTGGGCGGCGGCGTCGTGCCCCGAACAAAACTCGATACCAACGGATACCGGATGCGTGTGTGTGTGTGTGTGTGTGTGTGTGTGTGTGTGTGTGTGTGTGTGTGTGTGTGTGTGTGTGTGTATGTGTATGTTTGTGCATAACCACATGCGGAAGCTTCGAGATCGATTTCGCTACATATATGCCGTTTTTAAACGAATACAAGAAGTGACTGCATGTCTCACTGGGACATGATGTCATTGAGACAATGCTGAGTTAGCAATGCAATTAGATGTAAGAGTCTAATAGAATAATGTAGGGTGGTGAGGTTGGGGCGGGGTTGGTCTGGGGGATGTGGGATAGGGGAGGGGGCTGGTTTCGTTAGTCTTATTCAGTCTGGTTGTCCCGTGATGGTCAGCATCGCTTTGTCTTGGAGTTTGCATATCTCGTAGTCGGCCTGGAGTCGTCTCGGCTGTCATGACGGCGTCCCGTTCTCGTCCATCCATTCACGAATTTATTTAGCGAGGCCAACTCTCTCACTGTCACCACTTCTATTCGTGAGTGAACCTAGCTCAGTCTTGGCGCTAGGGAAGGCTAGGGAAACAGCGTGGCTGGAGAGAGGGGGACATATGGGTTATGTTTCGACATAGGAGTTGGAATGCGCCCGTCACCGGCCGTCGTCTAGGTTTTGGGCCCTCCTATGTAGTGGAATCCCACTTCTTTCCCTCCATTCCTCCACCAGCGAAGCTCCCACGGGTCGCCAGATTGGCAATTTGTGGCTCTAGGTAATTATTATGCGTCAAAATTTTGGCAACGATGGCTTCTGACAGCTGCATGCACACATTGGGCCCCAAACAGCCCCCACTGGTCCTTAATTTCCCTTAGCTAGGCCATGCAAACTCACATTCATTCCCTTCCATTCCGAACGTTCGCTACATTAATGCGACATGCACGTGTTTGGCCCGCGATTTCTTTCCCTCCAGTGGTATGTGAACATTCAGCGAGTCTTACTTTTCATATAAGTGCTCATGGCTTCCCAGTTCAAAGCTAAATGTTAATTGCCCGTGCTTAGGTCCGCAGCTGTGACCGGCTGACGCGACACTATTAAGGCTGACGCGACACTGTTGGCTGTGCATTAGGGTGTGTCACGAAGGACCTTTTTTTGAAAATTGCACTTTGCTTAGTGAAATTATCGTGCAGATCACCTAAAAACACCTGTGGTCGAAACCAAATATAAATCAAACAATAAACAAAATATGCGACGGGCCGATAAAGAAACAAAGTTGCCGGGTACCCGGCGTTGAAGTCTCCAGTGATGGCGCTCCCTTGCGATTCGCATCTAACACCACGCGTCCGGCCACCGTCGGAACGCCACCGCAGCGCTGTGACGAAAAAGGCGGCAGTCGGTGCTATGGATGACTGATGAATGGATTCTGGTGATGAAGCTCATTAATAAAACTCAATGAAAGTGTTTAGTGGGGTAAAAAGCTTTTGATAAGCACCAGTCGCTTAATAAGTTGCCTGGATATCTGACGCATGAAAGGAAGGTTCACTTTACGTCGCTTGTTCGGTCCATTTTCAATCAGTAGATCTATCGGCGTATAATGCTAATATTTTCACTTTTGAAAGCTTGAACATCTTCAAAATTCCTCGTCTGTTTACATCGAAGACCAATTAAATCATTCCGAGACACTTGATATCTTATTGTTATGACAAATACACCAGGCGAAGTCGGCATCACGCTCCGTTCCACTACAACCGAAGGAGTCGGGCATACAGCGACGTCACCTTTTGTACGAGCGGCCACATTTTTTGTACGAACTATCATTTTATAACTGTACTACTTGTCTACATGCTCGACAGAAAACCCGACATGAAATCCTTTTGCTGCTGAGCACTGGCATTGCTGACCTGTGTTTCAACTTCGCCACAATGTAACCGTGGCGGGCCTCTTCACCAATTACCTTCAAAGACGCCTCGGTCACCACTTTCACCATCCGTTCCACCGTCTGACTGTGCACGGGGTATGGCGGTACTTCGAGAGGACTCGCGATGATGTCTAGTAAGTCATCATCGGACAGTTGTTGCGTCAAGGGCGGCTCGGTTATAGCCTCATTACACCAATCAATCAGCTCCATGATGCTGTTTGTCCCCATATTCTCTTTTGGAAGCTTAAACTTCCGCACTTCGTCAGTATCACTATCGACTTTAGTTCTGCGACACTGCTGGATTTGAGTGACCGCAGTTTCCCGTGTGGCTTGATCTTGGCCCGCTGCCATTGCTAGCAGTACTGCCTCAGGGTGACACCAGTAGCTGTTGCGCTGTATTACCGGCTGCACCAAGGCCGCTATCTCAGGTCGCAGACTTTTCAGGGGTAAAAAAAACCATCAAGTTGGTCGCCGACCAAACCGAAGCAATCGTGCGTGGTCTCCTACCCAAAAAGCGTACTAGGAGGTAAATGAGCAATATTAGCATGTGGCACTTTGCCTTCGAATACAAATTCGTTGCTGCTCTTTGGTTGTCCTGCAACCATGAAACATCTTTATCTTTCGTACACACGAAAGATAAACCATGCATTGATTCCGATCAATATACCGGGCACATTAGCAGTTAAAAAACACGTTAAATTGATTATGACAAAGAGCCTTCGCCAGGCCCCATCTTATCGACTGTAAAAAAAACTAGCAACATATGGAATATCGTGCCCAGCTAAATCCGCTTGGTCATTCTGGCTCCAGTTTATTGTTGTATATGGAATGTCGTGCCCAACTAAACCCGTTCGGTCATTCTGGCTCCAGTTTATTGTCGTATATGAAATGTCGTGCCCAGCTAAATACGATCAGTCATTCTGGCTCCAGTTTATTGTTGTGCACGTCAAACAAAATATTGTGCACATGAATCGCCACCCCAGTTATAACAAGTTGTCTTTTTGCCCCTCCACACATGAAAGAGAAAAATACGGACTGGATGTTTATTGGCCAATGGCTGAATCAATTCACATAAACAAATTTTGCACTGGTCGAGCTTCAGCAATATTTAACATGCGGATTTCAATTGTGGTAAACTTATTGTGCGTTTTATTTTGCCTGATGGCAACAGTTACGGTCAAGGGTGTGTATTCTCACAATAAGCGCGCGAGACGTTTTTTTTCTTGGGAGCAAAACTATAGGCTAAACTATGAATTTTCAAGTGGTGAGAAACGAAAAATGAGCCGCCACAAATAAACAATTTGGCATCATATTCAAAATCATAAAACTGTGGGCAGTTCCTGAGAATGTGCGTTGTGCACAATTGCGGTGAGACATAAGCGATTTCCCAGGTGCGTTTTACTAACATGAAATATCCACTCGATATTTCCACACATTCATACGATCATAACCAATTCCAAGAAACTGAGTGTGTTGCAAGTCTAGAACACCTCTGTCCGAGCACGCGCAAGGGCAACACTAATTATATATCTTTGGAAGTCCCTTCAAATATATTCAAATGCTGATTTATCCTTTGCCGTGAATCCCATGTACACAGATCCAGTAGAGAAAGGCTTGGTTAGATAGTGTATCACACAACCACGACGAACGTTTAGACAGCGGTTTGTGAACAAACCGCTAACTGCCCCTGGTGGGCTAACTGCCACCAGGGGCAGTTAGCCCACCACCGGAGGAGCCGCGCCCAGCCCGCGCGCAGCGCCAGCGGCGGGAGATGCAAAACAAAACTGTTGCACGTAGCACAGATGAGTCGCAGGAGATAACGGCGACATCAGCGAAGATGAACAACATTGAGGCGCGGTTGCAGGGTACCAGGGCGTATGCTACAGCTGACCGGCGCTCAGGCAAGCGGCGCGGCTGTGCGAGAACTTCAGCAACAGTTCTGCGAGATTCACACCCTGTACCCGCACGATCAGTGCAGAACCACAACGGCAGGAGGCAACAGCAGGTGACGCCACATGCGCACCTCCCCCGCCGATGGAACGCCGCAGCTCCAGCAGCAGCTGGCTCTGAATAATAATAACATACCTGGATATATACGTATATATAGAACATTGTCATTGGTGCATGTTGCCATTCAACTGGGCAATGCACCATTTTCCCCCAGGTGAAGAAAGACATCCTGAGTGCTTCACGCCTGCAGAATAATAAAGAGGTTAAGGGGTAAGCATTTAGTTTTATACCGTGTGAATTACTGTGTGGAAAATTCCATCGCAAAGTATTATGGTGAAGTGAAACACAATTGGCAATCAATAATGGTGGAAATGCACCTTTTTGACGGTATTATGGGTTGTGCTAAGTTATGTGTTGTAGGCCATATCAACGTTAAACAAAAAGCTTGGGACCCACAAATTGTGCAGCATTATTCAACCACGGAACCATAACAAAATAAGTTTCCCTGAAATTGATCAACACCTTATACACCAAGTTGGGTCACACTTTTTTGTCAATTTGGGTTACATAACCAAACCCAACCATTGGGCCACAGGGTGAAATGCACACCAAAGGGACAGAACACGATTAGCTGACTATTGCAGATAAAAAGTATGTGGTGCCACATATGTTGCAAACTTCCATAATTTGCAGGAATTTGTTATTTAGCCATCACATTATGAGGGTTATATTGCATGGCAACAGGGACATCACAAATAAAAGTTAAACAAAAAACTTTCACAAACGCAACACCACAAACTTTTCAGCAATGAAGTGTCCTGTTTACTGTGGGCAATAAAATGTAACTTTAAGGTAAAAAGTTTGTTTTGCAATATGCATGTCTCCATCATCTTGAAACATCAGAAATAGGTGAAACTAATTCCTGGAGAACTGCCATTATTGCAATATTCAGCAGCATTGGGTTCCACAAATTTTGAAAAGAACAGATGAGTGAATAGGCACTGGAAAACATCTGGACAATTGATAAATATCTGAGGATCTGTGCACTGCTGCAGATGTGCATTCAGCACTGAATAGATCCACTGAAATTGTGGTTGTCTGGTCTGTCTGCTCACCATCACTGAAAATTGATGAGGGTGTGGGCAGAGGAGCCTCCTCCCTTACACAGTGAGCAGTGTCACCAGATGGGCATGCTTGAAGCACAGATTATTGCAATCAGGAACAGTAAGAATAAAATTGTGCAATTTGGAGTTATGTGATCAGCCAGGAGTGGATCCAGGAGGGCAAATTGGGTCATGACCCCCCAAAAGCAAAAGAGGGATCCAGTCCCTCTTTTGCCTCACCCCAAAGGACATCAATACTTACATCTCCGGACAGCATGTACCACACTGCTCCCTCCCCCATCCCAGGATCAAAACATGGAATACATGTGGCCTAACTAGACATCACATTCCCCCCCCCCCCATGATTGGAGCATTGCATACCAGCAGGGTCCCATCAGACATCACTCCCCCTATAATGACATATCAGCTGGGGCCCCAGCACAGCATGTGCCCACCTAGCCCAAACTGGGTCCCCCTGGATGGCTCTCTGGATCCAACTCTGTGAACAGCCATCCCAAAATAATTATGCCTAGTTAAACTTGGTAGCTAGGTTGTAAAAGACTAACAGTGCCACATATATCCAAACCCTATCAATACTAGGAGTCGTTCATTTATATATGGAAAGAAGCCTAGCCTATTTAGATAGGGAAATAAGCAGCCTTTGTATTTTGCCACTTTTCCCCCTATGATTATATATAATATCATTACTTTCATTTCTGGCTAATTAGTGGCACATATTTTTGCCCCTCATCCAGCTAGACCACTGGCCACTTGTCCCCAGCTGGCTCTCTGATGGATATGTCTTCTTGGGCCCACAATCACCATGCTGCTTTTTTGTGTGTGCTGATAAATGCTTTGTTCAGAGCCTGCCCATGTGCACCCATCATACCCACACTTGCACACCTTTCTTGTCCTCTTTTTTGCTGGCTTATCACCATCACCATCATCAACCCTCTATTCTTCTTCTGCAATTCCAAATCCCAACTTTGTTTGGTTCATTCTGTAACAATTACGGCACAATGTGAATAAATTCATGCAAGATGTAAGATGGAGCAAATAATGAAAACTGGAGCCCACACCTTCCAGGAGAGGCAGGGGAAGGGCAGGACAATGTCAATAAATGCATGACTTTTTGGGTGGGAAACAAATGGTAACCATTGACATTTTAACCTTCATAGGCCACTCATTTGACCTCTTATGATTACATATGAGACAAATTTTAAAATTTTGGTTTAGCTTTGGATACAACATTTGAAAACGCCACACTGTGATGCATAAATTGTTTTCCTTTGTATGTTGTCACATTTATCAAACATTTTGACCACCATCCTGGACTGGTACAATTTATGGGCACTGGGATGGGGGTCAGCATGTGATGCTTCACTATACACAAATGATCAACAAATGATCTACAGCATTCTTGAGCTGTCAATGGTGGATAGCTGGAACAAACCCCCAATGGGGAAAGCTTAAAGCAAATTTGAATGATTTTTAGAGCAATCCACAGTATGTCCTCACAAAACTCACTCATATTTTCTTGCTATTCTGGCTACTATGATGTATGGGAAAGTGGGGCATGGCAGACCACCCTCTCCCCTGCCATAGACTTTTACCAAGCCAGATTTCATTTGCCTTGTGGAAAGACCCATGGAGTGTGCATGCTTTTGGCTATTTCAGATCTTGTCTTAAGCTTTAATCTTGTGTCATGATTTAAAAATGTTGTTTTTCCACTTTCTGATACAATTTCTTCAATACACAGAAATTTGTAAGTCTTAACAACTAGGTAAGACCGATTTTTGTCTCTAATACCTATGTTCCCTAAAATCAAAATTTGAGTGCTAAACAAGCTTGCAGTAGCTAGGAGTTATACTTTACAAAAATAACCCCAAGATAAATCCCAGATCCCAAGCTTCACTTTTGGGCAAAGTGGACTGCCCATTAGAAAGCAACCCATTGTTTGCAGTGGCAGATCCAGTTCCATTTTGTGGGTGCAATAGGTGGTCATAGCAACCCACGAAATATATTACATTTGTCCCAGGTTGTTATTTTGGGATACATTTCAGATTGAGAATCAAATAGTAAATTTCTACCTCCCTGGACATGCCTATGCCACTAAAGTGCAGCTTCCTTTGCTGAAATTGCTTGCAACTCCTATTTCTAAGACAAGCTACCATGCACAAGTCACAAAATATTTCCCTTCACATTTACATTTAACACAAATGGCTTGCAATTGAAATGGTCCACTTTGCCCAACAACTTTGAAAATATAAAAATCAGAGGTAAAAAAAACCTCCGATATGGTAGATGGGGTCGGCGCCCAAGTGGTTACAACTATCAGCAATTTTGGCGACCAAAATTACCTAAATAGCTTGGCAATGTCAAGAGCTGGACAATTATGTCTGCTGGAGTGACTGCTTTCGTAAATTATACTTCCTGAAATAGTTATACTCTGAAAAAAAAGATAATTTGCTAAAATAAGTATGCATGAGGAAGAGCCCATTTGGAACAAAAACACGTTGGCAACAGTTTCTGCCATCCCTGTGACTTTATAAGCTAATTCTAGTTTTTCATTCAGCAATTGGATGGATTTCATATCCTCAAGCACATGTCAAACATGCGAACAGAAATCTGCTCGCAAAAGCACCGCGCTGGACCGGAGCGTCGTTTTCATCGGCGACCGGTCGCGACCACTGTACAAAACCATTGGGGAAAACGCCTGATTGCTAGCGACGATCTGGTCGCCACCGTGGCCGCTTCGCTGTCGCCAAAACTGCCAGCACATTGTCCTGTTCGGTGCGACGAGAACCGCTGTCGCTGGCGGAATGAACCAATCACAAGCCAGCATTAGGATTGACCTTCGATTTGAACTTCTGGTTCGTGTTGCTCGAATGTGATGGTGGTTAATTGACGGCTCTGAAATATATATTCTTTTTGATTACTGCGATAAGCCTTGTTTTGTGTACTCAAAACCAGGCTGCTGTGCGACATTACAGTGCACCTGTTAATATCATCTTTATCGCGATGGTCAAGAGTGAAGGCAGCAAACTGGAGGGGCCGAAGAAGCGAGCTAGGCGCAACGTATTTTGCACATATTGTGACTTCTATGGGTCATTTCAAAACTTGCCCAAGCATACAAGGCGTAAACATCCAGGCATGCCCGCAAAGGAAAAGAAGACAGGCCCATTGGATGGATGGCTACAGAGTGGTAAGTCTTCCTGGACAGTAGGCAAATATACTAGGCTTCACCTGTTTCACACCAGTGCTTAAATCATGCTTGTTTTTAGCATGTTGAAATCCGAGCTTTTATTGGGTGCAAAATGACCTGTTGCTACACCTTAAAACCATTAACAAAATTGTCATAGCTTTTATCATAGTGTGTGAATTAATGAGATCCACTATAACTGAGTATGCGACATGCGTATTAATGAGATCCACCATGGCTGAGTGCATATTGAGCTCACGGTGAGCATGTTTCTATTGAAAGACTTCTATATGTTTGTAAAGTGGTCAGACAAAATTGTTACAAGAAATTTTACTTTGACACGTGTAATGTTATGCATGCTGGTATGCAGCATGTAAGCCAGAAAGAAAACATTGGTATGTTTGGGCAATAAGTATAAATGTGTCATATGAAGTGAAGAAGTTATCAGGAAGCTACTATGCATATGTCAGGCCACATTTGGAAATTGCATTAAAGCCTGATAACCTAGTTATGACAGATTGTTGGCTTTTAAAGATAGAAAAGAGGGCAACAAATATGGTTAATGATTTAAGCAGCCTTGGTCCATGGTCAGCAGAAATGATAGGCAAGGGAAATGCTTCAATTTAACAGATATGGTGTAATTAGAGGCCAATAATTCCAAATCAAGAAGAATCATAGTAGTACAAGGTTAAGAGTAAGCAAGCAAGGGGTCAGTACTGGGGCCACTACTGTTCATTATATTTGTAAATGACATTGAAAGTGGCCTAAGCAGTAAAGTTTTGAAATTTGTGGATGATTTGAAGGTCTTTAGGGCAATAACAGGTCAAGATGAGCATATCTCACTGCAAAAAGACTTAGACGAACTTGTGAAGTGGTCCGAAGAATGGCAAATGAAATTTAATTTTGATAAGTGCAAAATCATGCATGTAGGTAAGCAGCATATGAAGGCTCCATACTTGATGGGAGGCCAAGTGCTATCAGTGACTCAACAGGAGGAGGATTTAGGTTTTATTCTAAACACAAAACTGGGGGCATCAGAACAGACCAAGGAAGCCAGGAAGAAGGCACTGAGAATGCTCGGGGCAATAAATAGGAATGTATCATACAGAAGTGAGGAAGTGATCAGGAAGCTTTACTGTGCATACGTCAGACCACCTTTGGAATACTGCATCCAAGTTTGGTCTCCTAGCTATGAAAAAGATTGTTGGCTTTTAGAGCGAGTACAAAAAAGGGCTACAAAATGGTTAATGGCATAAGCAACCTGGCATATGAGGAAAGATTGAAGAAATTGAATATGTTTTCACTTAGATATAGAAGGCTGAGAGGAGATCTCATCTAGGTCTTTAAATTTCTCAATGGTCTGGAGAGGGGATATCTTGGGGAAATGTTTGAATGGAACAGAAATGATGCAATTAGAGGTTATAAATTCAAAATTAAAGTTAACCACAGCAGAACAAGGTTAAGGGAGACTTTCTTCACCAACTGTGTAGTAGAACACTGGAACCAGCTGCCAGAAAACATTGTCAGTAGCAGCACATTGAACATCTTTAAAAACAGCATAGACAATCATAAGAATAGAGGGCTTGCTTTTCAGTATTACAGGGAGGGCTGATTGACAGATTTGGTGGGCAACTGGTTCAGTGTACAGAGTGCAACCAAGAAGGGCCCTTGTGGCTCATAGTTGCACTAATCTTTTATGTTTTTATGTCTTTATGTCTAAGACAATCTTTCTTCACCAACATGGTAGTTGGTCATTGGAACCAGCTAACAGACTCCATTAACATCCTTTAAATAGCATATTGCAAATATTATTAGGAGAGATGGGTTATTTTCTAGCATTCCAGGGATAGTTAATACATATTTGACAAATCTGGTGCCCAACCAGTCCCTGGTGTTCACAAAATCCAACTCAGGATTCCTGTGGCTTGTAGGTGCATTTATTCTTTATGTCTCTGCTTTTATGTCTTAAAATAAAGTCACATGATGGCAGCAGGCTCTCATGAAAGGTGTACTAGGGCATTGCAAGCTGAAAAATAATTGGAGATTCCACTTAGTATCATATCTTGTAGGTCATTTTAACTAGAAGAAATTACATCAGATTGGAAAAGGGCAAATGTAGTTCTAATTTTAAGAATCCATGACAGGGAAAGTTGCAAATTGTAGACCAGTATGCAAGTCTCGCATCCCTAGTCTGCAAGGCAATTGAAGCAGTTGCTGAGGATAGCATGGTAGGTTTCTGGAAAGAAACATATTTATTTGTGATATTCAACATGATTTTAAGAATGATTGATCATGTCTGACAAATCACTTGGACTTTTTTTTATTTTTGTACAAACCTAATGTGGAAATAGTGTTATAGTTTTAAGATCAACAGCTAATGATGCTAAATTACAAAGACTTGTGGAAGACGTTCTTACAGGAGTCAGCCAGTGGTCATTACTGGGATCACCATTGTTCATTATATTTGTAGATAGTATTGAAATTGTACAGCCAGAAAGATAGTACAAATGCTTGGGGCAATCAATTGGAATGTATCATACAAAAGTGAAGTAGTTATCAGAAAGCTTTACTGTGCACATGTCAGGCTGCCTTTGGAATACCATGTTCAGGTTTGGGGCACCTGGTTATGGGAAAGATTGTGTGCTCTTCAAGAGAGTGTAAAAGAGGGCAACGAAAATGGTTAATGTCTTGTTAATGTGTAAACAACCTAACACACAAAGGAAGGTTTAAAAAATTCAATATGTTCTCTCAGTTATAGAAAGCTGAGGGGAGATATACAGTGATACTGCAAGCAATTTGTGAAATTTAACAGAAATGATACAATTAGAAGTCATCAATTCAAAATTAAAGTTAGCCATAGCAGGACATAGCTAAGAGAGCATTTCTTCACCAACAGAATAGTTGAATATTGGAAGTAGCTACCTAACTTCATTGTTAGTGGAAGTGCTCTGAGCATATTTTAGAATAATGGAAAAGATTTGTCATTTAGTGACATTTGTCGTTTGTCAATGTATTGCAGTTATAAATTATTCGCGAAATAGGGTGGAATATACCACTTTCTGAACACTCAATCAACATCCTTCTCCAAGAAGTATCGGCATCCAGCTCCTGGATATGAACTATTCATGTCTCCTTTCTAACAGTATCTCGTTCATGAAATACAGCTCTTCCTAAATTATAAACCTCAAAACAAATGATAAAGGTCCAGTCATAATTACCTACACCATCAACTCTAATTTTGGTTTGAAAGACATCAAAAACAATTTAAATTACACTACCTACATGCCAAATTTAGACATCCTGCTATGCTCGTTTCGACATTTCACACCTAACGAAAAACCAATATTTTAACCCTGATGTATTGATACCTGCACTGATATGTGTTAATTTTGGCGTAGCTCCTGGATTGGACGCACCCAGCGATGCAGCTCCCAGGCGGGACGCACCAGGCGATGCAGCTCCCGGGCGAGACGCGTCCAGCGACCCAGCTCCAAGGCGGGATGCACCAGGCGACCCAGCTCCCGGACGGGACGCACCAGGCGACCCAGCTCCCGGACGGGACGCACCAGGTGATGCAGCTCCCAGGCGGGACGCACCCGGCGATGCAGCTCCCGGGCGGGACACACCAGGTGATGCAGCTCCCGGGCGAGACGCACCAGGCGATGCAGCTCCCGGGCGAGACGCACCAGGTGATGCAGCTCCCGTGCGAGACGCTCCGGTTCCTGGGCAGGGTGCAGCCGGCACGTCTCATCGTGCGGTCGAAGTGTGTACGTGCACGGCCAAGATAGGGAAGCTGGAGTCAACAGTCTCCCGCCTCTGTCAGCTGATGGAAGGGCCTCGCATCCATGGTGATACCCTCATGCATGAAGTGAGTGATAAGGATGAGCTCGAGGCCCTCAAATTTGCAAGGGACCTCGAATCTTTTATCCGTGCCTCATCCCATCACCTCAAGTGTGTTCCAGACCTCGGTGTCATCTACTGTGACGTCTGCAACCCGGATTTCAGTCCTAACCAGCTTCCTGACATGAAATCCACCAACGTCGCTGGCGTCTACCGATATGACTTCTCTCTCGGGACGTCCTTTCCAAAGCCCATGACACTTCCTCGGTCGTTCGTGCTGCTCAAAGCGTCATTGAAATGCCACCTGACGTCCACCAAGCACAAGGAGTATATGCGAGCAGATGAAGATAAGAGCACCAGAAAGACGAAGGAGAGCAAGGAGGCAGCAGATGTCAGCAAGCGAGTCCTGCGTGTGGCCTATCACGTGCTGGAGGAGTCACTGCCGCAGACTGAATTTGAAAAGCTAATCGTGTTGCTGAAGCTCAGTGGTGCTGATGTGGGCAACATCTGCCACTCATCTGTTCAAATGGCACGATTCCGCGATGCCTTCGCTGATGAAATTCTCAGCGCCGTGACCCGTCACGTTGAGTCTTCGCCGTGTGTTGCGCTTGTGGCAGACAAGGTGACCCTGAATCACCGCACCATAGACATTACTGCTGTCATAACCATCGTTCCCCAGGCGCCTGATGATGCAATGGTCCAGGCTTTCATCGTCGGCGCTCCTATCGTGAAGAACCACGACGGTGCTTCACTCGCGGAGGAGTGGCTGGCGACAACCGCCTGTGTAGGTATCAAGCGCGTGGAGCAGCTGGCGGCAATATGTACAGATGGTCAGTACCATCAGCTAGGTGTGCCAGTCCAGTTTCTGAGGAAGTTGGCCAACAGCGACAAAGACCTTGCAGTCCGCTCAAAGCCGCCCTGCGTGCCATGCTTTTGGGATGGTGCGCACCTACTCAACTTAGCAGATGGGAATGCCAGGTCAGCCCCAACCTGCAGATGGGTAAACGACACCATCACCATGGTCTCTCGCATGACCAAACGTTTTACCCATGGCAAGGGATATGAGGAGCTGGTTGCTTGTGGGGAGAGCATGGGGTTGGCCACGCGCAAACCACTCCTCTGGTCAGACACACGGTTCGCCCCACATGCTGCTAAAGTGTTCAAGGCGTTTATCACCAATCTGCCGGCTACTACTCGTGCCCTCGAAAACCGTCTGCAGAACTCCAAGGCGAAGGCAAATGTCCTGGAGGAGATCGAGGAGGAGCTCAAGCTCCTGAGAGGGCGCGACTCCACCTTCAGGGTTCGTGTCTCAGCACTGCTTGATGTCTATGCAGTAGTGGCACAGCTCAGCAGTGCACTGCAGGACGTCCAAAGGCTTCCATGGGAGCGCCAGGAGATTTTCAGGGAGAAGATGCAGCAGCTTCGTGCGATGGCGGCTGTGTTGCCACGTGACAGCATCAGGGCAGGAAGTGCGCCGCTGGATACTGCAGGTATCCATGCCGCTTTAGAAGAGGGAAACCCGGAGGAGATAGCAATCTGCTGGCAAAGCATGGCGGCATTTAGTGGAAATTTGACGGCAAAGCAGGTAGCCGAAATATCAGATTTTCTGCAAATCTTGTGCCTGCACTGTGAGCGGCGCGAGGCTGGTGTCGATGCCAAGGGCGACAGTAAGGGCTGTCACAATGGCAAGCTCTTGCAGTCCATGGCAGACATCGAGTTGGTGGCCAACTTGGCAAGCCTCAAACGGTCTCCAACTTCTAGTATCGTTGGGGACATAGCATGTGCTATTGACCGCCTCAGAGGTCGCCGGCTCATCCCGGACGTTGTCCCACCAGCTGCCGTCAAGGAGGCGTATGTCACGATGAGTCGGAGCTGCGCAGACTCAAATCAGAAACTCCTCAAGCTCCTCTGGCAGCGTGCTCAAAGCAATGTCGCTCTCCAACCCTACCTCAATGTAGTCATCAGGCTCTGGCTGATGAGCCCGCCCGAGAGCGTAGTAGAGAGCATGGGCAGCTCAGTCAAGGCCGTCTTTGGCATTCATCGGCAGCTAGACCACCAAAACGCAGCCAAAGAGCTGATCATCCGATGGAATGGTCCCGACATGTGCCACTCCGATTGGCTGATCCGAAAGGTGCAAGCCAAGCACCGATTTAGCTTCAGTAGGCGCACTTTGAGCCTCAAGTCAACACTTGATGGAACAGTTATCGCCAGGCAGAAGGGAACAAAAAAGCCCCAGGACAATCTGTACTGTAATTAAAAATCGCGCTTCGTGTTGCTGCCTGACGAGCCTGCTGTGTTACCAAGCGGGTCTGCTGCCTGGCATGCACTACCTAGCGGATCTGCTGCCTGACGTGTAGCCTGGCGGATCTGCTGCCTGACATGTTTGTTGTGTGGTGAGTCAGATGCCCGGTGAATCTGCTGTGAACTTTTTTTGTCGAATATATTTATGTCTCATGCAGCGACGAGGTAAAATGTTGGCCTGCGAGGCAAATGGTGGGTTCCACACGGCGCTCGTTGCGGTCGGTCAAGTTTGGCTGGTGACCAAATAAAAAGGTTCTAGTTTTGATACTTCTTCGCCACTGTTGAGCCGTCGAAAACGTGTCCTCGTCCATAAAAATGCACATTTTCCTCCGGCGACCAGATTGGTCTACATAGGTCCGTCGGTGACCACCATTTGCTTTTTTTGACCTCTGATAAAAATTGAGGTGCCCTCATTGAGCAAGGATTTCAGTTTTGTTATATAAAATATACATAAAATTTCCACTTCAAAGAAAGGATAACAAGGCCTTGGGTTCCATCAAAGAGTTGGTCATACCTCCATATGGCATCTCATCTTAGACTTACAGGATGTCAAACCTTAGGTGGTCTGCTTTGCCTCACTCTTCCCTACCCATGGTTTGTGAGCCTTAGAAGTGTGTGGCCTAGAAGTGTTGTAAATTTAAGCCAGCTTAAATAATAATAGGCCACTGTCTGGCATAAATTCAATTTAAGCCAACTTTTTTTCCCATCCCTATGTTAAATGTCACCATTAATTTGGCCTACTCTTCCCTGATCATTTACACACCTGTCCATACACTTTTGTCTGGGGGAATCACTAGGTGGAGCATAACTCATGCATTTACATGGGGAAATAAGCATAACATGGGAGAGCTGGTTAAAAATTCATCAAATTAGTGTAGAGGAAGAAGGGGGGGGGGGTTCTGAACACTTAAGGCACCATGCAACAAATAGCTCTACTGCTGCTTTTGTATGGCTAATCCAGCAATTCTACTGTGTTTACTGAAAACAAAAATGAACAAGCTATCCATATTCAAACAGTTCCTTTCAATTGAAATCCTCTAACCACTTATAAAGAGGAACCTTAAAATAGATCATTATTTTGTAGTGATATGCTGTATACTGAACAGAAAAATGTTGCTGTGCAGGAATACCTGACTGTAACAATTGCAGTACAAGCTATTAGTGGTGACTGAAATATGCTGGTGTAATTGCAAAAAAAAAGTAAATCGCTTCCCTATGGTTTTCTGAAACCAAATGCTCTTTGAAGCCAAAAATCATGCCTGTGAACTTTGCATGCTCTGTGCACAAAGAATTAGTAGAACCATGTAATCAGATATTCATATTTTGGTAGAAACAAGTCAATCATTTCTGAATACCATAATGTTTTTGTTATCTATGTACTCAACATGATGAGGGCAACATCAAAAGGTAGGTGTTAAGGAACATAACATGTTCAGATACCCCCATACAATCCCCTTACACCACCCTCTTCCATAACTGAGTCACTTTTAAACTTTTAAAAATTAAATTTATACACAGATTATGTTGCATTTGGATGTGATGATCACCAGTGGTGGATTTGTTTAGTGAGGGCAAATTTTGTGGAGGCAAATGTTAAAAACAGACGAAAGTGCCAAAAACATTGATTTAAAGAAAAATCTGGCAGTTTAGTGGGGGAAGGGGGCAATTGCCCATTTTGCCCTAATATAGATCCACCACTGCTTATCACAAATATGTTTTCACTTAAAGAACTTTCAGCTACATCAAATTCACATTGAAGTTTATGCTGCATGGACAGCTTTTCCCCATTTACTAACATGGCAGGGAGATAGTGCAACAATGCACCAGACACTGTTGTCAGCACCAGAGATAGGCAGGCTCAGTTGCAAATTTTACCTGGCTTGATATGGAGGTGGCAAGGCTGGCATAAATTCAGAAACATAGGTGGGAAAGTAGGTGGAGAATGGTTGGCAGGATGTTTGACATGATACGAAGATATTAGAAGAGATTCACTGGCAATATTATTTCTTTAGACTGGTTAAAAAGATAAAACTTAGTTTGACCAGTTTATATTATAAATTATGATCAAGCACACAAGCATCAAGAACTCATTGCTTGAAAATGATTTATAATAGATACCAGTCACACTAAGATTTCTCTTTTTAACCAATCTAAAGATCTAATATTGACAGCGAATCACTTCTAACATTCATATCATGTCAAGCATAGCTGATCTTTCTTTCATATGGCCTACAAATTGGGGTGGATGGTTATTTCCGCCCCCCCCAATCCACCAAATTTTATGTAATGCCTGGAGGGAACAGACAACAGGTAATTCCTCTTTCTTGGATCATTCCTCATACCAGAAGTGACCTCAATGAATTTGAATGGGTAAAAATTGAGCCCAACAGTTTGACTTGAAGTTCACCAAAATCAGCATGCATATCGCCAGGTTATCTACGGTTCGTTCCAAGTTGAACGGACGCACCAAACCATTTAAGTTTCAGTAATGGCACAGGCTTTTCTCATCTTCAGGTACATATATGTATAGATGAAATCATCAAAGCTAGATAAAAACAGGTTTCCACTCCGACCATACCCATTCACTAACAATTAGGCCACCACTTCTGTTCGTTCAACAAATGTCCACTTCAGCGATTCCCTCCTCACATTCAAAATCGAAATCTCTTCCTTCCCAGCTCCCAGCTCCCTTCCCGACTATTTACTGTTGCTAGTTCCTACTAAGACACGGCGCGGCGACCAGCCTGCGACCATTTGTCGGTGATTCTCGCCTTTTTTTGAGCCCATTGACTTAGCACGGGTGGTCTCATTGCGACCACCGAGAAAGGCCGACGGGCCGCGGTGTCCGCCGTGGATATCTGGTATTTTTGGTACCGTAAATCTGGTATATTAAAAATATATGCTAGATTGTTAAGATGTGCTGAATTAGTATTTGAAGGGCAGCTTTTTCATGTTAGAAGCACACCTACGACAGGGCTGCCTTCATGGGCTGCAGTCTGCGGAGTTTGATCGGACAGAGCCCAGAAGAGGTGCCACTTTTTAAAGTATAACGGTCCGGCGAATGGAAGCAACATAAAAGCACGTCCTTGATTTCTTGGGTTTTGCGTGTGTTAGTCTTCGCTGTTGGTCTCTCAAATCAGCTTAACCTTAGCGTGTGTGGTCTCTGACGACGTCGGCAGATCGGTGACTTTTTTGACCCCTGCTTTTGAGAAGTTGCACGCTGTGTAGCGCATTGCCAGGACCGTCAGAACATTTCCAGTTCTTCTTGATGCAGAACCACATGGGAGTGTAGTGGCACACGATGAACTCCGCTAGCATTCTCAGACTGTCTGATGGCTGTTCGGTCGATATGTAGAGCCGGAGAATTCGCGCCGCCAGAGTCAGCCACCTGGAGTGGTTTAGTGGACCGATCTCCAATTTCGCAGTTCTGTACAGTCTGGACACTACGCGCCACACTGTACAGGATAGCCTGATCTGAACTTAGGTCACTGAGAATCTCCTGCGTCATTTCTGAAACATTTCCGCCATCGATTGGCTCAAAATCTACCACTGGCAAGGTTTCTACTGCGCCTGCAGCAACCCGGCCAATCAGCCCACTAAACGACTCAGGTCCTGTTGTGACTCCATCTAACTGGCTAAATACTGCACGAAGATTAAGTTCATTTGCATGACGTTGGCACACAAACCAGTGGACGGGGTTTTTGTCCGAGCTCAAACAAACGGATAACACCACCTTTTTGGCCAGTATTAACTCTCGTGCCGTCACAGCCAAGCACAGAAACACCCGCACCAAACTCATATGCAACGGTGTTCAGGTCCTGAAAAATGTCCTCCGCTTTCCCAGTCTGTGGGGTAAAATGTCCTAAATATGCACTGTCTGACTCGGATACAACCACAATGTGCTCTTCCGTCTTCTTTGAACTGGCTGTCATAAGCGTGTCGTCTTTTCTACCGTCGAAGTAGAGACCGGATACACGACCTGCATGATCCTCATGGCACTGGGCTACTACCTCTCTTCTAATCCGATCCCTTGCTCGCCATACTTTTTTGCTATCCACTATGCAGTCCATATCATCAGAAGTGATCCGACCAATGTCCACTTGGAAACCGTTTATGATCGCAGCACACGCACGATTAGACACTCCGTACCGATCTGCTGCTAGAGCCGTATTTAGCAGTTCGTCTGTGTTACTGTTCACCATATACTCTGACTCATTGACTACAGATGTGAGCGATGATGAATCTGTGGCGGAATCTTGGTGTGAATTAGAATCTAGCTGGGCCATTCCAGAAGGTCCCGGTTGTGGTGATGTGACTCTCTCGACGGTCAGACGCCTCCTTTCGTCCATGGCGCGTCGACGAGCGGTTTCACGGATATCTGCGGTGCCGATTTGCATTTGGCGAGGTCCTCTCTGGTCTTCGACAAATGGAAACTCCATTCGTGGCACTCTGTCGGCCATCGCACATTTGCAGCTATCGATATCAGCACATTTGCAGCGGGCTATATCAAACAATTTTCCAAACCACTCATCACCGGACAGACGTACACCTGGTGATGCCGACTTCTTTCCAGCAGTTTTCATGTATCGCAAGTAGCGATCGCGGCATTCTCGAACCATATGTTCGACTCGGGCCCTCCCAACAATTGGTATTCCTTCGCAGCACCACATTTTCATCACACTTTCCGCGACAAACTTTATATGGGGTGCATGCCTCTCTTTCAACCTTTTGTTCGCAACGCATGAGTCTCTATTCACTTTACTCAAGTAATTCAGAACGTCAATTCTCGTGGGCAGTCGGTTTGTTTTTAGTTCAGAAGGAACCAAAAGCCCTTTGGTGGAAGCGCGGGTCTTCATGTTCGAACTCTTACCCCGATCACACCGACGCAGGTAATATCACACTTCACAGGCAGTGGGCACAACTTGCAGACACCAAACCACTCTTTTTCGGGCCGTCCCGCCGGGTCTCCGCCGCCGACTGCCTTGTCTTGGCGGCCCTCCCCTCCCCTGTCTCCCCCTCCCCTGCCCTGTCTCGCTCTTTGTGTTCTCTACCCTCACCGTGCGCCGGCCGTCTCCCGCCCCATCCCAGCCCCTCCCCCGCGCCATGCGACGATCGCCGCCGGCTCGTGTCGCCCTCGTTAATAGGTTGTCCCTACTGCTGATAATCCCAGTTTCCCTTGAAACTTGAGTAACGAAAAGGAACAGGAGACTTGGATTGACTAATAAAACAGGGATGCATGGCATGCGAAGCTATTTTGTGTCGTTAATGCGTACGCAATTTATTCGAATGATGATTCATAGCATTGTGAAAGGTGGAGCACATACAAAGGAAAGTGGAGCGATCAGTCCTTCAGTGAAGTTTAATCTTTACAATCAGATATATCCCGGCTCCCCTGATCTGTTTTTGAATTACCAGAATCCATTCATAAATCATCCATAGCACCGACTGCCGCCTTTTTCGTCACAGCGCCGCGGCGGTGCTCCGACAGCGGCCGACGCCTGGTGTTAGATGCAAATCGCAACGGAGCGCCATTACTGGAGACTTCAACGCCGGGCGCCCGGCAAATTTGTTTCTTTATCGGCCTGTCGCATATTTTGTTTATTGTTTTATTTCGATTTGGTTTCGACCACATAGTTTTTTTAGGTGATCTGCACGATAATTTCACTAAGCATAAGAAAAACCGTTCAGGCGACACACCCTACTGTGCATGACAGACTATTATTCACGTTACCGCCTTCAAGGCTCGAAAATACTGGGCTGCGACATTCCGTTGGTTTCTGTTTGGGCCTGATGTCTGGGATCAGGTATTAATGGCCGGTATACCTAACTTAAAAACAGTCGATGCCCTGACGGAGCTTGTACGCTGAAACTTGCGATCAGCAGAAACCACCACAGATGGTCCTGGACTACAAATCGGTAAGTGTGTTCTTCCAATCGTCTTTCTAATCCATCCTGCCCGGGGTCATGTGGGGATACCCACATTGCCCCTGCCTGTCCTATCTTTGGGGGCCTGCGAAACGCCAAACTTAATCTTCCCCGCCTGTGATACAATCAAGAGGCCCAGGCCTCCGTTGTCAACTGAGACGGGGTAGGAAACCAAACTGGCAGTTTTTGGCTATGCTACCTAAGGCTGTGCGCACAGCGTTCATCCCGAACCAAAATTGGGCGTCGCTGCCCGCGAGCTTACCCATTAACCCCGTCGGGTCTGACCATCCTCGGGATGCTCTTCTGCGCCCTGGGATCACCAGGCCGGAGGGATTCTGCCGCCAATAATTATTCAAGTTATCCAACTGCCCTGTGAATTGTCCAGTCTTCCCGGCACGCTCTCTTGGGGGTTCAACCAAGTGTTTCGTCATTTCCCGTCTTGGATAAGCCATCCTTCGTCTCCTCCAAAGAGAAGGAGGCGGAGGTTATTCGTGACTCACGCTTGGTGCCAATGCAATTTATCGCCAATGGAAGGGCGGCTTGGAAACCATCTCCTCGCTAAAATGTATAATTCGTCTCACGCTATCCGCCACAGTCGGTAATCGAGTCAGTCCTGTCCTGTTTTGTTGGTTAGCTTTACATTAAGCAATGGACGAACCAAAAACTAGTTCACTGTCCAATCCAAAATCGCACTTAGAATATTTGATGACGTAATAGTCAGCGCTCTGGACGTTCCTTAATTACACCAATTTGGGGTTTTGGACCTCCAAATTGTAATCACGCAATGAACATCCAAAGGGAAAATATAATTCAGATATCGGTGAAAGGTGTGTCGTAACTGTTTTACCAAGGGAGGGAAGAGAAAGAAAGAGAGAGAGAGAGAAGGAGAGAGAGGGGAGAGGGAGAGATAGAGAGATAGAAAGAGAGATAGAGAGAAATAGAGATGGAGATAAAGATAGAGATCACGATAAAGATAAAGGTAAAGATAAAGGTAAAGATGAAGATAAAGATAATGATAAAGATAAAGGTAAAGATAAAGATAAAGATAAAGATAAAGATAAAGATAAAGATAAAGATAAAGATAGAGAGAGAGAAAAAAAAGGAGAGAGGGGAGAGAGAGAAAGAGAGAGAGAGATAGATGAAAAGACAGATAGGCAGAAGGGCAGAAAGGCAGAGGCCGGTAATATGTCCACTTTGGCCATTCGTACAGTTTATTCGTATATACCATTCGTAACTTTCCCTTTGGAAAGTTGAAAACTATAGGCCAGTAAGTCTCACATCCCTAGTCTCCAAGGTACTTGAATCAATTATCAAGGATAGAATAGTTAGTTATCTGGAAGGGAGCAGATTGTTTCAAGATACTCAACATGGGTATAGAAAAGGACGATCGTGTCTCACAAACCTTTTGGACTTTTTGAACTTCGCCACAGAACAATTTGATCAGGGAAATCAGGTTGATGTAGCATATCTTGACTTTAGTAAGGCCTTTGACAAAGTACCCCATAAACGGTTAATGATTCAGCTTCAGTCCCATGGTACTGCAGGTAGCATCTTAAAATGGATAGAGTTGTGGCTTTCAGATAGACAGCAAAGAGTGATGCTAAATGGTACAAAGTCATCATGGCAAAATGTTCTTAGTGGAGTCTCCCAGGGGTCAGTACTGGGGCTACTACTGTTCATTATATTTGTAAATAACATTGAAAGTGGCCTAAGCAGTAAAGTTTTGAAATTTGCGGATGATTTGAAGGACCTTAGGGCAATAACAGGTCAAGATGAGCATATCTCGCTGCAAAAAGACTTAGACGAACTTGTGAAGTGGTCCGAAGAATGGCAAATGAAATTTAATTTTGGTAAGTGCAAAATCATGCATGTAGGTAAGCAGCATATGAAGGCTCCATACTTGATGGGTGGCCAAGTGCTATCAGTGACTCAACAGGAGAAGGATTTAGGTGTTATTCTAAACACAAAACTGGGGGCATCAGAACAGACCAAGGAAGCCAGGAAGAAGGCACTGAGAATGATCGGGGCAATAAATAGGAATGTATCATACAGAAGTGAGGAAGTGATCAGGAAGCTTTACTGTGCATACGTCAGGCCACATTTGGAATACTGCATCCAAGCTTGGTCTCCTAGCTATGAAAAAGATTGTTGGCTTTTAGAGAGAGTACAAAAGAGGGCTACAAAAATGGTTAATGGCACAAGCAGCCTGGCATATGAGGAAGGATTTAAGAAATTGAATGTGTTTTCACTTAGATATAGAAGGTTGAGAGGAAATCTCATCGAGGTCTTTAAATTTGTCCATGGTGTGGAGAGGGGATACCTTGGGGAAATGTTTGAATTCAACAGAAATGATGCAATTAGGGGTCATAAATTCAAAATTAAAGTTAACCACAGCAGAACAAGGTTAAGGCAAACTTTCTTCACCAACAGGGTAGTAGAACACTGGAACCAGCTGCCAGAAAACATTGTCAGTAGCGGCACATTGAACATCTTTAAAAACAGCATAGACAATCATTATAAGAATAAAGGGCTTGCTTTTCAGTATTACAGGGAGGGCTGATTGACATATTTGGTGGGCAACTGGTTCAGTCCACAGAGTGCAACCAAGAAGGGCCCTTGTGGCTCATAATTGCACTAATCTTTTATGTCTTTATGTCTTTATCCACAGAGTGACGTGGGACCCATCAGATCTCCGGAATACTTTATATTCCATGGAAAGAAGGGGTGGTTAATTAGCACGGGTCGTGCCAGATCTGTGTTCCATTCGCATTATTTCGAGACCAGGTGAGTCTCCCATTTCTTCTTTGGACGTGAATGAAGGTACACTCATGGTAACATGCACAAGTTATATCTTTAACTGGTGAAGTCAATGAACAGAAGAAAGCAAGCTTACCTATCTTACCACCTTGCAATTTAGGAAATCTTACCTACCACCTTACAATCCCACTCCCCACGAACCCTCTTACATATGCACGTACATACACATTCATTCATTGGGTTACATTCCCGCTCCGGGGCCGAACTTTTACGCTTCACTCACATGCTTTCACTCGCCTTCACGTACACCCAGCTGGCTTTAACTGCTCCCACCCCCATTCCCTTCATCTCCCACACCAGGGATAATTTTATAATCCTCCGCTGACTGGGGCCATACCGATTTAATGTCACCAGTGACGGGCGGGTCAAATCACGGACAGTGGTGCGTGGTACATTCACAGGTTCACTCACAAGGTCCGGGTAGGTGTGCCGCGAAGATTCCGTCACTGCTCACGACACAATCTAAATGGTTTCGTTTACTGTCGGCGTCCTGGCGGCCCCGTCGAATGTTCGGCGTTGAATTCCTCTGTTGAATGTTCTGCCGACTGCCTGTCAGAACGGTATTTATACCACTCACGTTGCGTGTGGCCGGTGTCACCGATGGGTGTGCCCGGTGTTGTCGCCTGACTAGACTGGTCTTGCTAGTTCCGTCACGGTCTAGGGGGTTTCGGGCAGCTATCTGTTACGGACGGCTGTGGCGAACTGTCTGGCAGGCTTGTCAAGTTCGCGACCGTTTAAATGCTGCGTTGAAAAATGTAAGCGGTCTAACAATAACAGGTGTGTGGCATAAACCCCTGTCATTCCACCCGCAAAGATGCCAGCTTCCGGTGGTGAAGTGCTTGGCGAGCATGTGTACCCTAGCTGTGCATCCTTTCCCTCCCAATCCCATTATCTATTCGCTGCCAACGTCCCTGTCCGGCCCTGCAACAACCCCTCCCGAACAGCAACATGCCTCATTAGCAACAGCAACATGCCTTATTGGTCCTGATATTCCGGAGGGGCAGGCGGGTCTGTAAGGCTCCATACGGGCCAAGTGAAAAGTCGCCTCGGAAGAGCCTGGGTTTCTTTCCGGTGCATGCCTGCCAGACCGGCTGGAGTCAAGTGGTGGAAGGGGCTGTTGGTGCGGTTGGGGCGGTGAATCTCTTCTGGCCGCGCGAAGGCGCCGTCTGCACTATATAGCCCCTCTGGCGCCTAGTGTCTTTCTGTCCCCTGGCCTCGGGCGTTCCCCTAGTAGCGCTCCGATGGAGTGGGATGCACGAGGAGCCTAAGGAAAACACCTTGCATGGCATCTGCAACTACAAAAAGAACACGCTTGGTCCCTCTTTGAGGAACCAGACCAGCTTCCTATCCATCGCGGCTGGGAATGTTCCTAACACGGATAGCAGCGGAGAAAAGCGTCCTCCTACCCATTGGGTCATCATCTTCCGAAGAATGATAAAGAATCCCACCTGTCTGGCCCTCTTCCAGCGAAAAAAAAAACTGATTTGACAGATATGGAAATGTTTAGATATGTGAGAGGATGAAGGATGCAATATAATCCACATGGGTTGACGCACCCTAACCCCCGCCCCCCAAAGATTGAAGGGTGGCGTTTGAGATGCGGAGTTTGTACTGGCAGGAGGGGCGGAGAAAATACTGGAGGCGTTCGAGTTTGCGTGCAGCGTACAGAAAGGTGACAGGAAAGTCGAGAAGATCATCTAAACTAATATAGAACCGCATCAAACAAAAGCACAACTCGTTTAATTATGACTTGAAGGACGTGCCAAAGGACGATATTATCGACGGATTGTCTAGGCTCAGAGTGACTGAGGCTAGAACGATATCTATCTTCTATGTCATGGGCATATATTCAGGTCATGGGTCACACGTGATTCAGACTGGAAGACTAATCGGGTTTTCCTTGCAAGGACAGTTGTCTCTTCGGGGAAATAAAGCCCTTGCATTGCGTTAATGTCCAAGCTGATGGAAGCTTTCTATGGTATATATGCTTCATTAATACCATGCAGCGCAGATGGAAAGTGTAAAACCAGGGTGGCATTACTGTACGTCTTGACCATCGCGGGTTCGATATTGTTCTACAAAGTACGTCGTCTGGACTAGTCTCCGCTTGGACACTTCGGTTTGACTGACGATGGTATAGTCGCCGCATGACCACTGCAATCGATGATCCCTTAAACCTCACAAACTAGCTAGCTAACTAAACCCAGGTGTTTCGCTTCGGAAGACTAAGCCGTTAATGGAAGGATAGCGGCACCATTTTGCCCAGAAGCACATCAGTTCGACCTGCATTAGGTCGCGTTGTCGGTATATTAACTCGGCATTGGCTGGAATATTGGTGCAGGGCGTTTGATTCGTCTGCCGGCACAACCCTGTCAATCTCGGCAACAAATAGCGCCAGCAGAATGCAACCGAAGTGAATGTGTTTGGATCTGACACTGGCTGATGGGAGCAGCCGAAATGCTCGGAGTCATGCACTTGCACAGCTTCCAGCCAGGTGTAGCGAGAAGGGTGGACCGTGCCGTGAACATTGCCAACTAACCGTCGACTGTCTCAACGGTCAAACATTTCCACCAGACAAGCCGACTCAAATGGCATTAGCTTTGATGGCACTGGAGCATCCCAAATAGATACAAGGTAGATAGCAATGCCAAATGCATAATTATACCAACTTGGACCGGTTTTCCAGGACCATTGATGACACTCACTTTTCTATCAACTGCGAACATTTCTAACTTCGATAAATATCACGAATGTTGTTTATTTACTTCGTATTTAATTGAACAACGCTCCATTTCCCAGACTCAGACGGTAATTGATCAGGGGCGGTCGGCCCATGTAAGGTACTAAGGAAATTCCTCATCTCAGTAGAGCTGGGAAGTATTTTTGCATGTTATTTTCATAAAATGATGCTTTTATCCACTGGAAAGTAGTAAACTTGAAAAACCGGAAACAAATATGCATTGGTGACTCATAATTATGGTGAAAATTGAAGTTTGTTTACAGCATTTACAACTTAGCTTTCAAGCAGCTCTATCACCGGTCGGTTGAGGCTAGCCGCTCGCACGTATCGTCATAGAGTAAGTTTTCGTTTCATAACAAGCGCGGGGTAGACCGGGGCCCTCCAACATTGTTTGGCAATCGGTGACGTTGCATGGGCTGGACAATTGCTCAGTCCCGTAGGCGCTCCAGCGAAACTTCCGTGTTTTCCACACGATATTTCCGATCTTAAATACCATCGAAATCGGACAAAATTGGGTTCATTTGAAAGCTTGAAGTATCTTGTCTAGGCATATGAGCCGTATTTTCCCGAACACTAGAATTTTTTGTTTGGACTCACGCTGACTGCATTCATGTCAAGCGCCGCAGGAATCGCGTGGTGCCACAGGTAGTATGATGAGACAGGCCAACTGAAGATCACGGCCGAGTCTTAGGGGCAGGAGCAAGTAAGAGATGGCTGTTGCAACATCATTCCTCCCCACTCGGTGCAGGGGCGTAAACACGGGTGAGGGTACTGAGGGCATGTGCCCCCATGGTGGTACCCATCCGTCAGGAAAAAGCCAACATTATATTTAGGCTACCGGCGGAGACACCTATACCGGTTGGAATAGCACGCCCTTATCGCCCATGTGCAGATACGGAGCCTGCAGCTAGTTTTCAGGATTGTTTTCCATTTTTCATTCATATTCGTCTAGACCAGTCGTGTTATTTTTGTATATTTTTGAAGGGCAAGTGTCCCCTCAATGTTGGCTCTGTCCACTAATAACTTAGACTTTTAACATGTGGTACCATGGAGCATGCACTCTATCGATGTGGGGCTTCCCATTAACTTCATGTATCATCCACTGAAATAACCAATAATAAGAATTACAACAATAATAATAATTATACATATATATAATATGTATAATTTATATAATATGTGTGTATGCCAGCCATTTCGGGTTGAGAAATGGAAATAGGTGAAAACCTCAATGATACTTTATGTATGAAAACGGAAAACTTCCCACCAATTACGTAAACATTTGAACACGACGGATAGGGTTGAAATCCACTGACTTCGGAACGATGGTGATAGGGTTGGCACCTTGCAGCGACAAATAAAGTTGTTGATGCTCATCTTAACATGAAATAATAATGGTACTTATAAAAAATCCTGGTCGAAATCCGACGATTTTTTCTGCCTCGCCTCACGTGGGTGCCACGCTCATGCTCCAGGTAACATGTGTCTAAAACCTCTTGTGAATAGCTTAAAGCCCAATAATACTGTGCATGCAGGTTGTGTTAATGAGAGAAAGTATTAATGATGCCAAACAACAATGTGGTATATTGTTCCCCTTGGTTTGCCATTCACCAAATCTGGAATGCCTCAGCCATTGATGCTGGATGTAAATATCAGTAAATTGTTGTTCAAGGCTGTTGCAGAATATGAAGAAAAGTCAAAACAAAGTACATTTATTACCATAATCATAACGAGGTGACCACTCATTTTTGTCATAAATCCCATATTTTTAAGTGAGAAACCAAAGAATACAGAAAATTCAACTTTGTGCGTTGCCATATATACTGAAAATTACAGTAAAATGTTAGAGAAACCTATAAAGCTAACCCACTGATTCTCAATCATTGCAGCATGCTGATGTTTGATTCCCCCGCCCTAATAGTGTTGGTTCCCTTGCTGCCTAATCATGATTGATAGTATACAGTCAATATCTTAGTATATTGTGTGTGTATGCCAGCCATTTCGCGTTATGAAGTGGAAATATACGAAAACTTCCGGCAATTTCGGAAGCATTTGAACACGAGGGAGAGGGTGACTTCGGAACGATGGTGATAGATTTGGCACCTTCGAGCGTCAAATTAACACGCGTACGTCCGGGGGACAGATATCTTCCCCCTGTGGTTTTTCATAATTTGCCGCCGTACTAATCGAGTTAACAAGGCCAAACTTCGCATGGCTATTCCTTTGCCTTTTTCGCATATTCTCATACATTTTAACCCTGGGTCATCTTAGGTCAGGTCTCCAGGTCAGGCAAAGTGACACAACTACACTCATTTGTAGTGTAGACTACAACTACACTCACTCACAACTACATCAGGTGGGATAATTTCACAATAATTGGGCGACTGATTTCAAACTTATAACACGTCATGATCTCGTCAGGGACCATAATATACTTTTTTCGTGCCATTGACCTGAGGTCAGGTCGCTGCCATGGCTTCCCTATTATAGGGCTATGGTAAAATATACAAATGTTTCCTGGTTACATATTTGCTCTCGGAATGATCAAACAACGGTTGTGGCGTGCAGTTGGAATCTATCCACAATGTTACCGCTGATATTTTTGCTGAGTGACCTCACCAAGGTCATCGGAGGTCACCTGAGATCACTACACATTTCTGCACATCATATCGCACTGCATTGAGCTAGAAGGCTGAAATTATCGTCATTGTGGTTGTATTTCCAAGACATGTCGATTGATACATTACATGCCCTCCCTAGGTTACTTCATAACCATGACCTGAGGTCATAGACCTGACATTAAATCACACCGCCTATTGTCGATAGCACACTTCAGGGACTGTCGAATAGCGTTCGCCGTTTGTTTCAATCTGTTGCAGGTCCTGAGATATGTGTCAATATCTGAGAGTCCAACTCGATCTGGTCGAATTTGATCTATGATGACCCAGTGACCTGAATATTGACCTGAGAGAACAAATGACCGAAACACTTTTGATAGAGCCTGTCACCAGCTATCCAACGCCGCTTTCAGTTTGTAGCTAGCTAGCATAGTTCTAGAGACCTTATGGAGGGGCAGACATCTCCCCCGGGCACGCGAAGTTGGCGCGGACCGCCGGACGTGCGCGTGTTAAGTTGTTCATACTC
Organism: Imbricaverruca yamaguchii; assembly: GCA_034440575.1. Classification (NCBI taxonomy): domain Eukaryota; kingdom Metazoa; phylum Arthropoda; class Thecostraca; family Neoverrucidae; genus Imbricaverruca; species Imbricaverruca yamaguchii. Next base: position 99,966 of record JAOTOL010001313.1, read on the forward strand.
ATCTTAACATAAAATAATGGTGAATACTTAGGAAAAATACTGGTCGAAATCCGGCGATTTGTTCTGCCTCACCTGACTTTGGTGCCACGGACCGCCCCTGTAATTCATCATGCTTCTTCAAAACATGATGAAAATATATTATATTGCTTTCGGGCGTAATTGATGGCTTAAAAAGCGGTGAAATAAAGTAATGGCATTTAAAGTGCCGTAGCTAGTACTTGGTAATATTCGTAACCGCTGTGCTTTGCTGCTGTAACCCGCCCCGTCTCGGGGGTCTTCAACCGTCCCCCTCAGGTTTTTCGCGGATAGCGGACGAACGGCGCGCGGCAGCGCGCCCAAATTTGACATACCTTTTCCCACATCAATTTGACATGCTGATTCAAAATTTGTGAAGACATGAATGTGACGGCGTGGTTTAACCTCGATGACCAAATGTCCACTTTAGATGATACTAGTAGGCTGTTATAGTTAAGCATCGTCGTCATTGGCTCCATCACATTCATGGCTGGATTCCACAGCAGCTCAACCGAAAAATTTCCCAATTTGCCGTCCGACCATTTTTTATTTTCTTGAAAGTTGTGTAGCGGTGGCTTCAAGGGCGAACGATTAATTTATGGTGAACAAAACATTCCCCCAAAAATATTTTTATAGATACAGTGCAAATTTCCAAAGGTCAGTGAGGGGGCCTAACTTTGACGACCCATAACTCCAAGGCTCACAGAGCCATTTCATTGAACTTTTATTTGTTGAATTGGGATGAATTAAGAAACAAGTTTGCCATCTCAAATTTTCGATTTTCAATTTATTAGGTCACGTGACTCGGTGACCTAGTATTTGCGTCGTGACCTTGACCTTTTGGATGCTGAAGTTAAAACTTTCGTGTTATGAGCATTTGAGCTCCATTCATGCCTTTTCATATATTTAAATAAAGAGCGTGGGGTTCGACCTGCAAAAAACACGATGCCCGCTCCTTTCTGCTGTGACCCGTATAAGCGGCATAAGATGAAAGTGTATAAAGGTGTTAGACTAGCACCCAAGAATCTGGTCAAGACAGTCAATGATGCCCGGCTACGTGTTGACAGCTACCTGTGTGATACTTGCCGAAAGCGTCTAACGAGGGATCCAGGCAGCCTACCAGAAGAGGAAAAACAGCTCCAGCTCAAGTGGCGATTGTTCCGCATCTGGAGATGGTGGTTCGTCATCCAGTTCTTCCGAAACGCCAGTGTCATCTCTATCAAATGCAGAGGCATTTGACAGCACCACCGACTACAAGAGACGGTGTGCCATCCTAACGCTCTCACCGTTCACCCGAGAGAGGACCGCCGAGTTTTTTCGGAACCACACTTCGCACGGTGAAGAAGAGCCGAGAGTTAAAAGAGAAGTACGGAATCCTGCCGGACGTGTCGACAATGAATCGTGGCAGACAGGGACTCACAGACGAGATAAAGAGCACGGTGCAGTCGTTCTACGAGAGCGATGAGGTAAGCCGGATGTGTCCCGGGAAGAAAGACTGCATCACGACTGGGGATTCGAATGGCGGAAAGATGAAAGTACAGAAGAGGCTCATCCTTGGAAACCTCCGGGAAATATACCACTTGAAATATACCGATCTGACAAGAAAAACCCTGACATCGGGGTTTCGTCCTTCGCTGCACTCCGTCCAAAACACTGCGTGCTGGCGGGCGCGAGTGGTACGCACACAGTGTGTGTGTGTACGTATCATCAAAACTCTGCGCTTCTCCTGGGTGCTATGAACATATCTGGTGTCTTCTGCGATGACCTCATCGACACTGCTATGTGTGATTCAGAAAATCGTGACTGCATGATGGGTGAGTGTAATAAGTGTCCCGGCGAGGAAGGTGTGATGAACATGTTGAACATACTAGTCTAAGAGCGAAACAATCACGACGTTGACAGTGAGGAGGAGGTCCACTACAAGCCGTGGGACAGCACTGACCGCTGCACGCTCCAAGAAATCGTCGCAAGCCAGGGCGAGTGCATCGAAAGACTGAGCTCCGCCATAGTGAAGCTGACAAGTCATCACTTCGAGGCGAAAGCTCAGTCAACGCACTTCAAGCATCTGAAAAAGACCGTTAAAGATGGCGAAGTTAATGTCCTAGGAGACTTTGCCGAGAACTTCTCCTTCGTAGTGAAGGATGCCGCCCAACGTTTTCACTGGGACGCAGCGTAGATCACCGTGCACCCGTTCGAGGTGTACCGGCGCCAAGACGGAGAGCAGCGACTCCAGAGATTCTACGTGATATCTGATGCCACAAAGCATACAACTAGCACTGCGCACGCCTTCCTGCGCCAACTGGTACCAGCAATAAAGGAAGAGGTTCGCGAGCTCATGAAAATTTATTTCATCATGGATGGATGCGCTGCGCAATACAAAACCAAGTACAGTTTCGCGAATGTGTCCTATCATGACATCGATTTCCCCGGTGTGACATGTGAGTGGCACTTATTGCGAAGTTATCGACAGACAGGTGGCCCAAACAGCGTGTTGTGTCAGCATTGCGATGCCCAAAAGTACTCTTTGTAGGTCGAACCCCACGTTTTTTGTTTATTTGTTTGAAATGGCCCGAATGAGGCTCAAATCGTTATCAGACGAAAGTTAAAATTTTCACAGCCAAAATGTCAAGGTCACGCAGCAAAGATATGTCACGCGTCCACATGACCTAACAAATGGAAAATCGAACATCCAAGATAGCAAACTTGTTCCTTGATTCATCTCAATTCAACCAAAAAAAGTTCAATGAAATAGCTCTCTTAGCCTCGGAGTTATGGGTTGTCAAAGTTAGGCCTTCTTACTGACCTTGGGAAATTTGCCAAGACTATATCTTGCGAAATATTTTTGGGGAATTCTTTTTCATCATAAATGAATTGTTCGCCCTTGAAAGCCTCGGTACTTAATTTTTCAAGAAAAAAATGGTCGGACGGCACCCACCGGTTGAGTTACCATGGAGTACCTCTGTGCCAATCGTGTAGACGATGCTAGCATGTGACAATATGGCAACTCTACGGAGTACTAATATCGTAAGCAATGATATAGTGTATAAATAAATATAGGATTTCCTCGGAGTACTAATGTCGTAGGCCATGATGCAGTGTGTAAATACAGGAACTTGAGGTATTCAACGAAAAACGGAGTAGCCAAAAGGAAATTAATTATTTGACTAATTTGAGCGACTACGATGCAAGAATAGAAGTGATAAGCTACTGACCAGGCCTTGTCATCAATACTCAGCACCAACTGGTGTATCTACCTTTCAGAGGTGCAAAAAAGTACCCCCTTACACTCCATGGGGGGTAGCAGATGGACTGAAAACGTGCAATTCCTTCGTAGCACAATCTTGTCGAAAACATTAGTAGCTCCCATTGAGTGAAAATGGATGTTCCACGCAGTTGAAGATTCATACCTAAATTGCATGAATTAACTTGGACAAATTGATGCAGAGATGGATCCATCATTTTTCAGAGAGGGAGGGCAGTTTTCTGGAATAGCGCCAATTCTTCGGAGAGGTACCATTGCGAATGCCCCAAGAAAATGTCCACCCATTTTTCTGTCTTCGACACACTCATATATGTGTTAAATAGTAAATTTAATCGTTGGGAGTAGCACGTTAAGTCGGCGTTGCTGTGCAATCTTCACAAGGTGGGCATGTGGTGAGTGGTGGACCTGGTGTTTAGAAGCACTAAATTGTGATCCGAAATAAACTGGTGAATTTCGTGGCCTCTGGAGTCCGTCTGATCGCTTCGTCAGGAGGGTGCCTAGCATTAAAGTATCCCATAAGGAGGGCTGGTCCATTGCCTGAATCAGCATGTCGCTCAGGTCCTGTGGTGTTGGGGTTCCAGTTAGCGGTTAAATTTATAGTGTCATGACTGTGGTTTGGCAATGGACAATTTTGAGGCTGACTGTTACGAAGTTCAGGGGAGAGTTTACCGTCACTCGACGATGAGGCATGCTGTTAGCGATTACCATGGCTGCGCCCCAATTCCTATGTGGACCGCATACATTATCGACATGAAAAATACAACCTGGAATTGTGTTCCAAATAGAGTCAGAGTTTTGAAAGTGAATTTCTTGGAGCGCAGTTGGTAATGGTTTTTGTTGCTGGAATTCTGATTTCACCAACAGTAAGACAACACTCATGGAAGTAGCTGGTTGGAGTCAGGGCTTGCGTTACGCTACATTTGTCTCGGTGTTTATCCTGTTTACCACGTCCTTTATGCTGTACCCATCCTTTATTCCCTTAACCACCGACTCGAGAGACTAGCGAAGTCAGGCGACCACCGGCCGAATACAACTCTGTCATTCCCGTTCCTGCCCTGTTCATGTGCCACGCGCTTTACTGTCGTGCGCAACTCCTGTGCCGTGATTGTCATACCATTAAATTCCGTCAGAGCTTTGTGGCAATGACGTGCAGCAGCACATTCTTCCAGCGCAGCAAGTGGTCACGCCGATTGAGTAGGGTTGGATAATCTACCAACCCACACAGCCCACGGCACCCCATCGCTAAGCTGATGTCCCCCAAGAGACAGCCGGAATGATTCGCACACGTAATGTCGTGCCGAATTCATAGACGGCGCTAGGGGAACCACGTAATGGAGAATCAGGCTTAACATGCTTAGAGTCATCGCAGTCTATTCGGAGTACGGCACTGAGTACCCAATACGATTAGCCATGTTCCGAGGCGAGTCAATACACATAACGAAGTGTGCAACGGACGATGCAACCTATCCTTTCCCAACAACTTGCAACACCGGATGGTAATGTAGGCGAAGGTACTAACATATCGTGGTGGCACGCGTGTTAGTCAGGTAGGAATGCACTAATGATCATTAATTAGGCCAGCTGCCAGCGGTACGACTGGGAAATAAGAGTTAAGTTTCAGTAATCGTAGAAATGAAGTCATGTTTCCGATGTCGACCCAAGTTGTAGAGGAAAATGCCAGTGGTCCTGGATTACGTGCCCAGTGGCTCCTTCCCCTGCTAGGAAGCGAATCTTTTCTCCTGATAATTCACCATTACAGAAACAGCAACATGTTCGGACAAAGTCCAATTCAAGACATCTTAATACAAATCAAATCAGATTAAATTCGTAAGATGTGCTGCTAAAAGCGATATCATGCTGGATGATTGGAGTACAACTAAAATAGCACCACCGAAATAATGCGCAATGTTTTAAGATGTGTTCCAGGCGACATTTACACATTAATCATGGAGAAGGTCAGCAACAATCATTTTTTTGGCAAATGTAAGCGGCTTGGATGGAACCTTGAGATTCATATTTAAATGATAGTTGAGTTGAAGTATGGATGCATGTTGAGCCTAGATCTGTGATATCTGTTTTATTAAAAAGGGAAGGTGATTCATTCTCATTTTCACTGTGGTCAAAAATAAATATTTCGAAACACCATCACACACTCTTGCATATATATCAGCACAGCATACTGCAAAATGTCCCATCTCCATAGCAATATTACGGCCACTTCCAAATGAGAGCTCGCCACTATTCAGCCTGGGCAGCTACCTCACAAGTGGTGGGACTGTTATCCGTCCTCACGGTCACTCGCAGGCAGAGTCGTATGCTACCCCACGAGTGGTGGGACTGTTATCCGTCCTCACGGCCACTCGCAGGCAGAGTCGTATGCTACCCCACGAGTGGTGGGACTGTTATCCGTCCTCACGGTCACTCGCAGGCAGAGTCGTATGCTACCCCACGAGTGGTGGGACTGTTATCCGTCCTCACGGCCACTCGCAGGCAGAGTCGTATGCTACCCCACGAGTGGTGGGACTGTTATCCGTCCTCACGGCCACTCGCAGGCAGAGTCGTATGCTACCCCACGAGTGGTGGGACTGTTATCCGTCCTCACGGCCACTCGCAGGCAGAGTCGTATGCTACCCCACGAGTGGTGGGACTGTTATCCGTCCTCACGGCCACTCGCAGGCAGAGTCGTATGCTACCCCACGAGTGGTGGGACTGTTATCCGTCCTCACGGTCACTCGCAGGTAGAGTCGTATGCTACCCCACGAGTGGTGGGACTGTTATCCGTCCTCACGGCCACTCGCAGGCAGAGTCGTATGCTACCCCACGAGTGGTGGGACTGTTATCCGTCCTCACGGCCACTCGCAGGCAGAGTCGTATGCTACCCCACGAGTGGTGGGACTGTTATCCGTCCTCACGGCCACTCGCAGGCAGAGTCGTATGCTACCCCACGAGTGGTGGGACTGTTATCCGTCCTCACGGCCACTCGCAGGCAGAGTGGCATGCGTCAGTGACCCGGCGCACACTCCGCCCGAGTATACAGCGGCCTCGCAGCTTGTGCAGTCCTGCAGACGGCGACCTGATGCCATCTGCATACGTTCTGTTCAGTGGACGTTTTATGTGCCCGGCTGCCGCCATAATCAGCTCCCAGGGTATTGGATTTAGCAGTAGATAAAGCATAAATGCGTAATTGAGCTAAAAGGGCAGCTGATCGTTTTCGTTGCCAGCAGCGCGCCTGTAAAGAGTTCAGTCCTCTCATACTGGTAGCGGTAAAAGGCCCTCGTTACATCGACATAACTCCAGACCTGGCAACGAAATCCACTGAAATATACACAACGCGGTGCATAATTTTACATGTAATTACTGGCGGGTGATAACAGCATGTAACAACACTGGTGTGTAATTACCAGATGTAGTCATATGTAACTAGCAGGCTAACTAGTTAATTGGGTAAGTCTGGGTCCCGCAGACTACATCTTTCTTTTAAAAATGCACGTACCGCGGAGAGAAAGACAACGCGATAGAGAAAAGGAAGACATGTGGGACGACCCGTGAAATATTTTTTTCTTCAAACTAGCGCATGCACTTTAGCAGAGGAGACAAGAGACATGCTAGGCTACGCCGCATGCATCAACTTCACTGTCAAGGACGAATATTCGTGTCAAATAAAACATAGCAGGTGGATGCAGCTGGAGCCAGACAGGGTCTGCGGACTAGCCAACAACTGACGAAGCGTCTGCGGCCACGACAGCAAGCTTTATCCGCACCCAGATTAGTGGTGTTTTCGGCTCTCCCCGCGGTCGGGCAGGCATGAGGAACTTCCGGAACGAGCCTGGCAGCCAGGCCACACCATGCTATTGTTCTTCTGCTTCAGGTGGCCCTGCATTCAGTAAGAAAATTCGTCCGAATTCGACTATAGGTAAACTCTCCATCAAACTTCAATTTCAGGACTGCCTGTCGTGACCGTTTGGCAATGCTGCCAAATTGCCAATCATCCCCACAATAACTTCATTTGTCCTATGTTGATGGAAGGGACCTGAGGACATTTCCGGCGAATTATGCCTAACTTTGTCATCCAGACAAAAAAGCACGGTGTGTCTATGAATACATATTGATGAATATCGTGACGAAAAAGAGGAGGCATTTAGTAACCAACAATGATGAATGCTGCCCTTCAGACGTCGTATTCTGACGACCATACATGCGTCAGCCTCCACCAGCCAATGCAAAAACAAGTAAATGCAAACACCAGCCAATACAAACACCAGCCAATACACACATCAGCTGAAACACATACCAGCCAATACACACACAAGCCAATACACACACTGGCCAATACACACATGAGCCGAAACGCACACAAATAAATAGACACACCAGCCAATTCACTCACCAGCAGATACACACCAGCCAATACACACACCAGCCAATTCACTCACCAGCAGATACACACAACAGACAATGCACACACTAGCCAATACACACACCAGCCAATTCACACACCAGGAAATACACATACCAGTCAATACACAAATCAACCAATACACACACCGGCCAACACACACACACACCAATCAATACGCACATCAGCCAATACACACACCAGCAAACATGCACGCCAGCCAATGCATACACCAGCCAATATACGCAGCAGCCAATGAACACATCAGCCAATACAAATACCAGCCAATAAATACACCACCCAATACGCACACTAGCCAACACACAACCCAGCCAATACATCGTTGCACCAGCCAACGCACAACCCAGCCAATGAATCGTTGCACCAGCCAGCAAGGTAAGAGGAACTAAAAGACGTGATAAGGAAAACAGAAGGCGACGCTGAGAACTCTAAATAAATATGATTCCGGGAATATTGTTGCCTGTTTTGCATGTGGTGTCAAATATGTTGCATCCCATGAGGAATAGATGGAGTGTTATTTGTGCAGTAGCTAAGCCTGCATGTCATGTGCATGCAGTCTGTCCGGCGACATTTGTAATTTGTGTCGAAAATAGGCCAGACGTAAGGCCGTAAACAGACGATGGATCAGCACGCCATACTGAACCCTAATTGCCTGTCGCTTACTGTGTATGTCGTGATTGAAATACATATTCGGGTTTGATCATTTCATTTTCATTTTCTTGCCATTTGCAGTTGGGCGTAAATAGTAACAACAGACCGCGGCGTTGCTACAACCAACCCCACCCACAAACGCAGTATGTCTTTAACAGACGGCTCAGGGGCTGATGCAAGCGTTCATTTACAGCAATTTGTGATGTAAGCGTTTTAAATATAACTTCCTGGCCATAATAGCTTTAGCGACATTCAGCAGAAATCTGAGGCAGGGAGGGGAGGAAATGTGACGTAGGTCCATTGCCATTCAGTTTACTATTACGATTGCAGCTTAAATTAACGGATGTATACAGAAGTCCCAAAACCATTTCCTCGCGTTGCGAAAACGAAGTGTTATAAGCACTTGAACGTTATATAACGTTCAAATGTTATGTTGCTGAGGAGGAACCAGATTTTGTTTGCATTACGAAGGCATGGGTCAGTTAGGGATATTTTGGGATAACTTGCAGGACTATGAGATCCAGGAATACAATATGTTTTTATGCAATAGGGGTCCAGCAGTGAAAGGGGAGGTGTAATTATCTATGCGAATAGCTTATTCAGTTCTCAAAAAGTAGCAGATGGGGTTTAAATGCATCTGTGGAATCCATTTGGCTTGATGACACTGGAAAAAAGAAACAGCAATAAACTGAGGATAGGAACTTTGTACCGATCACGAACCACGCCACATTCTTAGTAACTAGATATTGATAAGGTGATTTGCATGGAAATCAGTAGAAACTTCAGAGGAAATGCCTTATTCCTGGTGACTTTAATTTAAAAGGGTATGAAAATGTTGGTGTTGGCTCCCTACCATGCAAAATATTTTGGAAATGCCTTAAAGAGGACCTGTTCTTACCCCAGTTGTAACGGAGCTTACCAGGTATGGCTCATTCTTGGACCTCGTCTTCTCGGATTTAACACGAGGCCTGGGGACCCTCTGAAAATTACGCGCACTGGAGGGAGGTCGGATTCTGTCCCCCTCCCTCATAAGATCTCGGCTCCTATCAAAGTTCGAGCAACGAAATTCGCAGGGTAGACGGGTACGGTAGTGAGCTCTATTTCGTACAAATTTCATGACAGGTCAGTGTCTTCGAGGTCAAATGAGGTAAAAATTTCAAACATGTCTGGTTTTGCGTGGCTTGTCTTGTCATTGTTATGGAACGCTGTGATTGTGCCTAAGTGCTCCAAAATGGACATCAATGATGTGTTGTGCATTACTAATGATGCAATGCAGATGTTAGACCCAGCATTTGATCTCAGGTCACCTATATAACAGCACTTTACCAGGTCATTACCTACTCCAGTTACCGAAACCGGGCTGCCCGCCCGACTACTCCGACAACAATGACAAACAGTAGTTTACAGGATGTGTAGGGAGTAACATGCAAGGTGACATCAATCGCATGATAGTCATTTGCATTTATGAGAACATCCGAGTTGACCAAGTTTGGTTTCATTAACTTGCCATGAACTTGACCTGACTTGACCTCGGTGACCTAACATGACTCTGAAACTATAAAGCATAACAATATACATCAAACAAGTCGCTAGTGTTGCCAAGAACACCTTCCCTTTTATCAATATACGGGAAGCGTATCAGCACCGATTTTTTTGGTCTGACGCTTAGAAGATTATTTTACTTTAACCCGCGCCGTCTTTCCGGTCAGATCCAGTCTCGGAGGGTATGGTTAGTAACCCCCCCCCCCTCTATAATCCAAACTAAGCATCGCACGAAAACGAAAGAGGTGTCATCGGAAAGCGCTCGACGAGTAGGGTCCGGGTACATCCCCAGAACTATTTCCCCCAAAAGTGACGTCGCCAGGGGCTAGATTTTCACGACTTTTCACGACTTACATTCCGTTTTGGCTCTGGGGAGTTCATTTTGGGGATATATGAGAGAAAACAAATTTGGAATGAGAAAAGGACAGCGAAATCGACCAGGGCCATAATTGTGTTGGCCCCCCGAAGATAACAATTGCTTTTTTCAAATTTCAAAATTTTGAGTATTTTGAATCAGCAAGCCAAATTGATGTGGAAAAAGGTATGCCAAATTTGGGCACGCTGCCGCGCGCCGTTCGTCCATTATCCGCGAACAAGCTGAGGGGGGCTGTTGAAGACCCTTGAGACGGGAAGGGTTAACCCGTCTCGTCTCGGGGGTTGACATTTTTGAATTTTAAAAAAATACACATTTTATTTTTGATGGGCCAAATAAAGTTATGGCAGGGTCGATTTCGCATATCCTTTTCTGATTCTAAATAAATTTTATTTTTTCATATATCTCCAAAATGAACTCCCCAGAGCCAAAAATATAATGTAAGTCGTGAAAAGCCGTGAAAATCTAGCCATCCTGGTTACGTCACTTTTGTGGGAAAATGGTTTTAGGGGTGGATCCGGACCCTACTCGTCGAGCGTTTTCCGATGACACCTCCTTCGTTTTCGTGTAACGCTTAGTTTTGATTTTAGAGGGGATTACTATCCGCCCCTCCCCCCCCAGACGAGGTGTGAGTATCTGACCGGAGAGACGGAACGGAGCACTAACTCTAAAAATGTTCGGCCAATTTTCTTTTTTTTTCGTCCTTGAAACAACGCGCCGGTCATTTCTAAGCAGGTACGCAAACAATGGCGTATATCGCCCGGTAAAATATGGAGTTATCTACGAAAAACCGGAGGGATGGGCGGATTTCGCCACCACCCTTTCCAGGGGGCGTGCTAAGTGACTTAGTTCAAGACTTGACTAGGAGAAACTCTGGCACAAGGTGGCCATGACATAATTAGATTCAAGCCACATGTAGTGGTAACTATTACGGATGATTTGGTAAAGTTTCCAAATTTTAACAGAGCATTCATTGACTGATGAGCGCTGCTTTATCCCCTCCCGTCTCGGGGGTCTTCAACCGCCCCCCCCCCCCCTCAGTTTTCTCGCGGATAGCGGATGAACGGCGCGCGGCATGAACCAAATTTTGCATACCTGTTCCCACATCAATTTGACATGCTGATTCAAAATTGTTAGGTCAGGTCATCTAGGGTCAACGAGTTAGTCAAGATCAAGTGAGGTCACCTCCAAAAACGTTCAACCAGTCGTCACGCTCTAACGGACACAAATACTTCAATGAAACTTTCAGTGTTTGCTTATCTTTACGGATGCAACAAAACGTACGAGTGGAATTTTTCATTTTATTTCGTTATTGACTACATATGAATTTTGTGTATTAGCCAACTTTCAGTTCAAATACAGAATTCTAGCTAAAGTAAGCATTTTTTATTACGGCAAGTTGACTTCCAACAACGTTTCTGGTCTGCTCTACCCATTGGAAAAGGAAAATTAAAGAAAACTTGAAAACTCAATATTTTAACATATCAATATATATATATATAGATATTTTTGGGGGACAAATAAAAATATATCCCCGGTGGATTTTGCTGTCCTTTTCTCATTCCAAATAAATTTTGTGTTTTCATATATCCCCCAAAATGAACTCCCCAGAGCCAAAAACATAATGTAAGTCGTGAAAAGTCGTGAAAATCTAGCCCCCTGGTGACGTCATTTTTTTGGCGAATTTTTTTTGGCGGCGCTGGTGCGCTTCCCGTATATTTCCAAAAGGGAAGTGTTCTTCACAACACTAGCGACTTCTTTGACGCATATTGCTATATTATCTAAGTCATATTAGGCCGCCGAGGTCAAATCAGGGCAAGTTCATGACATGCTAACGGAACTCAACTTGGTTCATTGGAATGTTGTCGAAAATTGAAGTGACTGTCATGCGATTGATGTAACTTTACATGTTACTCCCTACACATCCCGAAACCTACTGTTTGTGATTGTGTGTCTAAGCGTGTCCATACTTTATTAATGTATTGCACTCCTTTCTTTGCGAAGTCGATTGTGCCGAACCGCCCGACGGAGCAGTCGGGTGGGCAGGCCCGGTACCGGTAACTTGAGCAGGTAATGACCTGCTAAAGTGCTCCTATATAGGTGACCTGAGATCAAAGTGCGGGTCTGGTACCTGTATTGCATCATTAGTAATGTCCAAAATATCATTAATGCCAATTTTGGAGCATTTAAGTACAATTATAGTGACCCATAACAATGACAAGCCAATCCAAGCAAAACCAGAACATTTTGCTATTTTGACATCATTTGACCTTGAAGATATTGACCTAAGGTCACGAAATTTGCACACAATAGAGTTCACAATCGTGCTCATCTACCTTGCGAATTTCGCTGCTCGAGCCTCAGTAGAAGCCAAGATCGTAGGGGGCGGCATCCGCCCACCCCCCTCCAGTGCGCGTAATTCTCCGAGGCCCTCCAGGGCGCGTGTTAAGGCTTAGCAAACTGCACTTAAAGTGTTAAGGAAGCTCGAAATATCGAAAATCTAAGGTCGTAGCGAATATCTAGAGACTCTGTGAAGCCAAAAACCAGAACAGCAAAGAGAGCAAAGGAATTGGGTTTGGCTAGGAACTATAATGGGGACAGCAAAAAGTTATTTAGTTTCTGCTGAGTAAAGTTTATAGCACAGTTGATCCACTGGAAGTAAATGGAGCTATGGTGATGGAGGTGAGATGGTCTAGGAGCTGAGCAGTTTAAATCAGTGTCTACATTGGAAGATGTGACTAATCTGCAACCGTACACCACATTTCAGCGACATGTGATCAGATAAACCATGTTGATTTAATTGATGTTCATGTCATTTTCAATCATATCAGGAAAATAAAGCCAAACAAGGCAACAGGACATGATGAAAGTTATGCTGGAATATTGCAGGAAGCTGATAATGAACTGACATTTCCACTTAGCATAACATTTTGTAGATCAGTTTAACAAAATGAAATTCCAACAGATTGGAAAAAGGCAAATGTAGTTCCTATTTTCAAGAAAGGAGAAAGAGAGAATGTTGAAAAATATAGGCCAGTAAGCCTCGCATCCCTAATCTGCAAGGTACTCGAATCAATTATCAAGTATAGAATTGTTAGTTATCTGGAAGGAAGCAGATTGATTAAATGTACTCAACATGGGTGTAGAAAAGGGCTATCGTGTCTCACAAATATCATGGAATATTTAACCTTCGCTACAGAACAATTCGATGAGGGAAATCAGGTTGATGTAGCATATATCGATTTTATTAAGGCTTTTGACAAGGTACCCCATAATCGGTTGATGATGCACATTCAGGTTCATGGTGTTGCAGGTAGTATCCTAAAATGGATAGAGTTGTGGCTTTCAGACAGACGGCAGATCGTGATGCTAAATGGTACAAAGTCATCATTGGCAAAATGTTCTTAGTAGAGTCCCCCAGGGGTCAGTACTGGGCCACTACTGTTCATCATATTTGTAAATAGCATTGAAAGTGGCCTTAGCAGTAAGGTTTTGAAATTTGCACATGATTTGAAGGTCTTTAGGGTAATAATAGGTCACAACGAGCATATTTTGGTACAAAATACTTAGACGAACTTCTGAAGTTGTCCGAAGAACGGCAAATGACAGTCAATTTTCATAAGTACAAAATCATGCCTTTGGGTAGGCAAAATGCATGATTTTGAGGAGGCTGAGAAGAGATCTCATCGAGGTCTTTAAATTTGTCCATGGTTAGGAGAAGGATAAATCAGGGAAGTGTTTGAATTTAGCAGAAATGATGCAATTTGAGGTCATCAATTCAAAATTAAAGTTAGCCACAGCAGGACAAGGTTAAGACAATATTCCTTCGCCAACAGGATAATAGAACACTGGAACCAGCTGCCAGAAACCACTGTCAGTAGCAGCACATTGCACATCTTTAAAACAGCTTAAACAATCATTATAAGAATAGAGGGCTTGCTTTTCAGTATTCTAGGGAGGGCTGATCGACGGATTTGGTGGGCAACTGGTTGAGTGTACAGAGTGCAACCAAGAGTGGCCTTTGTGTCTCATATTTGCACTGATCTTTTATGCCTTTATGTCTTTATGAAATACCAATTCATCAATCAGGTTTTCAAGGCTACGCTTGAGGACAGAGTTAATGAATCAAAAATTTGGTCCCCGACATACGGTGTAAGTACCACTTCTGAGTGAATCATCAACACGGCCACAGAAGTATGCAAACATCATACCCTGTACAGTGTACATCTATTGTTTCTTTGCGCATGTAGAGCGTCAAGTAATCTGTTTCTACCTACTTTTGCCGTGGTAGAGGACGCCGTTGAACTCGTTGAAACAGGGAATGGTGACGATGTAGCCGCGCTTTGACTCTGGCCAGCACATCACCTCGTCCCAGGTGGTGGCGCACGCAGCGTCCAGCCGGCTCGAGCGCTGCAGACACTGCCGCATCCGCTGCAGCGTGGTGACGATCTCGGCCGGCAGGCTGGCGTTTACGGCGTCCAGCAGCAGCTGCAGCTCGCTGGCGTCCTCGTCAGCCCGCTTGTCGTCCGCGCTGGGCGGCGCCGGCACGAGCTGGACGCCGGCCGGCCGACCCGAGCCGACATCGCCGCCATCGTCGCCGGCCGGAGCCGAGCCGGCAGCAGGCGGCCGACCTGAGCCCGGGTCGAGGTCGGACGGGCCGCGCTCGGACGGCGGCGGCTCGTCGGCCGGCTTCACGTGGTCGGGCGCCGCACCGGATCCGCAGGCCGCCAACAGCGTCGTCAGTACCATCAGGGCCGTCGCCGTCATTGGTGGTGGCGACGGTGTCGGCCCGCCGATGGCGCCTGACAAGAGAGCACAACATGAACGCTCCCAGCGTAATGGGCTAGGCGGGACCACCTGCTATGGACGCCAGATAACATATCGATCACTATTGCATGTGAGCCGCTTGTTGTTCCCCGCTTTGGAGCCTTGCGGTCGAGACAAGAGGCCGAAATAGTGTAGTGTTTCAACGAGTTCGCGTCACAGTGATCTTCACCTCATGTGTCCATGCGGCGGGGAAGGGTAGCCAATAGCGGTGCGTGTCTTCGATCCTGGCGATAGTCGGCCTTATTCTGATATCCATATCAGCTTCGTCTACGATGATCCGCGCTTCTTGAGCAAAGCAAAATAGTGCTCAGCTATGTGTTTCAGCGGCCGTGCGAGGCGAATCCAGTCTGCTGGACTTTGGTAATGATTTGGTTCCGGGCGCAGTAGTGTAGCCAAACATGGAGCGTTCTGTCCCTATCTGTTCGGGTCTAAATAAGAGGCCCGAGTGCGAACTTGAAATTGCCCAGCGAAGGCAGAATTTTCAGAAATTCTTAATTTCGGTAAGATCCACGAGCAGAAGTACTCAATGCGTTCACTAGACATTCAATGTTGACATATTTGGACGTTACTCTCACGCCCCAAGTCCCCACCCTTTCCCCAAGCATCCTGATGGCACCAGCCAACATATCCGCGCCAAAACACATCTGGGCCGGCGTTCATGGGGGGGGGGGGGTCAGCTGCTATCTGCCACGCACCACCCGCCGTCCGTCAACCCAATCCCTAGTTTCATCAGGTCGACTAACAAGCATCATATGACACAATGAGGCTGGCGGTTGATGACCGTCGAAGCCATCGCACATGGCGTAACTGAGGAGCGAGTGTGGCCGGTTACCTGACGGCTGAGGACCGCCGTATGCCGACGGATCTCATCTCGACACAGCGCGGCTGAGGACCAGCCATATCACGGCTGAGGACCGCCGTGTGCCGACGGATCTCATCTCGACACAGCGCGGCTGAGGACCAGCCACATCACGGCTGAGGACCGCCGTGTGCCGACGGATCTCATCTCGACACAGCGCGGCTGAGGACCAGCCACATCACGGCTGAGGACCGCCGTGTGCCGACGGATCTCATCTCGACACAGCGCGGCTGAGGACCAGCCACATCACGGCTGAGGACCGCCGTGTGCCGACGGATCTCATCTCGACACAGCGCGGCTGAGGACCAGCCACATCACGGCTGAGGACCGCCGTGTGCCGACGGATCTCGACCCGCGGAGCTGGACCTGAGCCTGTCGCGCCATGCCAGCGCCAGATAAAGTGCACGAGATTGGTGCGTGGCACGGACGGCCAGTCGGCGTTGTCACGAGCCGTATCTGTGTACCGCAGCGTCATCAGACGGGCCAGCAGCTCGTCAATCCCGCGCCCAGGTCGGTCTCGCCAGGTTCGGCAGAGATTCGGATGGTTGTCGAGAGGCGCGGCTCGGCAACACCGGCGCCGCAAATACGGCTGCTAATGATGGTGATTAGATGTGTGCAGAGCGTGTGCATGATGTGGGTATTTCCGACATGAAGCGGATGGAACGCAACCGGCCGAAGCCAGACCGAACGGCTGATGCTGATTATGATGCAGGTCTATCCCCGGCTGGATTATATAACACAGGCAGATGGCCGTCAGACATGAAAGAGACGTGGCATGATGCAATTAGTTTTAATCCTGTTGAAGGTGAGGTGTCGGCTGCAGATCAGGATCTGCTGGAAGCATACCAATGCTGCGCATGATCGAGTTAGTTCCTTAGATTACCACAGCGTTGATCAGCACGGTAGGCGATGCCTCACTGTTGGCCAATGACCATGTAGCTATTTGAGTAGCTTTTGTATTAATCTTGGATTGTCACCGACCCCCCAAAACACCATCCCGAAAATTGTATTCCCAAAAGTGACGTAAGTAGGGGGGCTTACATTTTCGTGAAGTGCGTCGTGTTTTTGGCTCTGGGGAGTTCATTTTGGAGGAGATTTGAAGAAAGAAAATATTTGGAATCCGAAAAGTAGGGTGAAATCGACCAGTGCCTAAGAAATTAACGACCGGAATTATTTTTTTAAATTGTGTAACTTCAAAATTTGGAGTATTCAATTTTTTTCATTTGTATTTTTATAATGGGTAGAACGGACCGAAAAACGACGGAAAATACGCCCCTAATAAGTAGTGAAAACCGGAGGGAAAATCCTCTGGTGCGTTTTTTCGTCCCTAATGATAAGCAAACGGTGAAAGTTTCATTGAAATATCTCTACCTGTTAAAGCGTCACGACTGGTTGAACTTTTCTTAAGGTGACTTCTCTTGACCTTGACTAACTCGTTGGCCCTAGATGACCTGCTCTCACAATTTTGACACAACATGCGAAATTGATGTAGGAAAATGAAAAATGTATGCCAAATTTCGGCGCGCTACTGCGAGCCGTTCTTACACTAACCGCCGGAAATATCAGGGGGTGGTTGAAGACAGCCCCCCCCCCCTCCCTCCGAGACGACGCGGGTTAACAACAATTGCGTCGGGTTTTGACAAAGCTACCTCAGACAAGACGAAGAGCCATGGGAAAAACTGAATCTCCATTGGCTGCTATCTTTATGCACGACATAGAGACAATAATGCTAACGTGACTTGGCAAAAAGTAGCCCATCACATACATGGGGTGCATTGACGACTGTTTGGACATTTGGACACACGGCTCTGAAGCTTTAGAACACGGCTTCAAATTCATCCACATATTTCAATTTGCACCCATCACTATCGTTCTCAATTGAGCGCAGTGGCACCTCAAACGAACGTCACATATCACCCCTTGACAACTCTATGTGATGATAGGAAATATACAACACCGCTTTGTATCGGCGCTGTATAACCACTTTGATGCGCCCTAAAACCAAAATAACTAACTAACTAACTAACAACACAGATTTGCATGAAGCCGAGCTGCAAAGCAACACAGCTTTATAGCTTTGGAGGCGCGCGTAATAGTCATTCAACACATCCCATGCCAACTAAGCAAGGCGTTTTACATCTACAGTTACTGGGAGAAAACGGCTGATATATGATCTAGGAACACAGCACCGAAGCCTAGATGAGGCCGAAAACATATCTTCAGAGAAAAGTCACAAGTCAAGTGCTACACCTGGAGAAGAAAAAAAAACTACCGAAAATACAAGTATTCTGATATCATATTCATTGGTGTTACAGATGAACAGAGAGGTGGCAAACTAACGAACAAAATTGTTGATGCAGTAAAAAAAAACATCACAGCGTAGGATGGATAATCTGCCAAACCATTCCCGAAATCCTCAGCCAAGCATCACTAGACCCACCCCGTGCCCGGCAGGCGGCCGATCATCATTAGACCCACCCCGTGCCCGGCAGGCGGCCGATCATCACTAGACCCACCCCGTGCCCGGTAGGCGGCCGATCATCACTAGACCCACCCCGTGCCCGGTAGGCGGCAGATCATCACTAGACCCACCCCGTGCCCGGTAGGCGGCAGATCATCACTAGACCCACCCCGTGCCCGGCAGGCGGCCGATCATCACTAGACCCACCCCGTGCCCGGCAGGCGGCCGATCATCACTAGACCCACCCCGTGCCCGGCAGGCAGCCGCACATGCAACTGCTGCGATAAGCGAAATATGAGAGTTAGGTTGTATAAAGCTGACACTGTTGACAAAATGTTTCCAATCATTCTGCTCGCGTTGTGTGGTAACACATCTGAGATGTCATGAGTATGACGTGCATTCTTCATACGATCATAGTTTCTAACATTCTCAACACGGCGTTCGGCTGTACTGAGAATGCTAAGACTTCCCCGTTGTGCAATTGACATCAGCATCAGACGGCCGTTTCGCAGAGCATCAAGTGCGGCCATTGATTGATGTTGTCCTCCGGGTTGACAGCCAGCGGTGAACCCAGGGTATCATACTTCTGGAACAAGACCGAGGAATGCAAAAGGTCCAATCGGTCTCATTTTGGCAAGCATTTTGGTATCCTCGGATGTTATCACTTTGAACAACTGGGAGGTGATAATCTCCACTCATGGTCCCTTAGATTTCCTAGTGTGAAGGAGACTCGTGAGGGTGTTCAGAGGTGGTGATCTCCACTCATCGTATCTTGAATCTGCTCCATTGAAATTGAATGAGGACTTTTCGGCAGCCTTCCAAAAAATGGTGAAGCCTGACACTCACGGACATCACCAAGCTGACAATCCTTCACACCCGTGATTGAACTCTGGATGTGCGGTGTAAGCGCTGGCACATCTGCAAGTGTGATGCAGGTAGATGTTATTTTCTGATGGGATGCTTCACTCAATCATGAGTTCGCTCATGATGTTCGTAAATGCTGAGGTTTTCTTGTGGGTGGGGTTGCCATTTGGTAGTACTCTTCCATCGAACAATGCTCCAGCGAAATTCACAAAGGATACAATTATCAACATGCGGTCATAGTCAGGCTCCGTTTCAGAACTTGTGGCCCGGGGATTATTCACGCCCGGCCAGGGACACAACCAACATAATTACCAGCAACGTTTTTAGGAATTAAAACGAGGAACTAAACGAGCTCCGTCCCACTCGATCTTCTCCCCGGAACCTCAAGTATCTACTGAAGTACAAAATGTAGAGAAAACAGAAGAAACCAGCGGCTTCCACGGTAGATTTCTGTTTCAGTTCAGCCGACCTCCAAAACCAGCTCAAAAAGACTCGTCTGGACTCGTCTCGTCTCGTCTCGTCTGGAAGAGAACGTTGGTGGCAATGCGTCCCATCATCTGTCCACACAACAGGAACTTTGACGGCCACATATGTCACAGAAATCAAATGGGAGGAGCCGCATTTTGTTTTCTATCGACCATCGCAAGGTAAACCCGAACAGGTCCATTTAAGAACAAAATGTGTGCATTGGTTTGATGCGAAATTGATAACATTAGTGCGACATTCACATCACAGCAGCATATAACCAGCATATGAACATTTCCCTAATTAGCCGATGCCCCATTTGTTCTCGAGAGTAGCCTTAAACGACAACAGGATACACAACACTACTGCAGTGTGGGGGGGGGGAGACTCTCACGGAATAGCATTCTGTGTCAATGCAACGTCTCGGGTAAAAGTTCAATCATTATAAGGCTGCCCTGAGTATAATCTAAGACTAAGTTAAATATAATGTTAAGTCACCCGTTATGGTGCGATAAAATCACCGCTGTGTGTTGTATTTCAAGCTTGGTTGGTAGGTTAAAACTGTGTCATGTTTACACGTACAACCATGAATGAAATTGACACAGGTCGCCAAAGGTCACTACGAGTATCTATGTCATACCGGCTTAAACACCCTTCCATCCCAACAGCTTGTCAGTGGTTTAGTTAAGCATAGTAGCGAAGAGGTTAACCGCGACGAAGTCGAAAAAAGATTGGCAGTATCAGGTTCATCTCAATCTAGTTGCGGTATTCCAGGCATGTCGAACCGAATCCATTTCTTACAAAATTCCCGCAAAATAGTCTGTTCGTTATCTCAGAAATATTTCTAACAGGAAGATCAGGAAAGTGTCAAGTTTTCGAAACACACTATTAAGCTGCTTGAGTAATCAATAGCATGTCATATTTATCGTTCCTACAAATACGGCAATAGCTACGTTTGAAGCCTTGATTTAACAGGTGACTCATTGCGTCGGCCAGATACATAGTCTGCATTTGTTTCATCAGCAACTTACGATTCCGCTCTCTAAGCTCTCAACATGTTAGTCGAACCAGGACTAAATGCCATGTGTCCACGTGCTTAGGTTCGAAGTTCCAATAGCTCATAATTCTGTTAGAAATATCTCGATCTCATTTGGAATAAAATTTAGTAAACGCCATGTTAACGCAGAGAACGACGATGCACGGTATCACCTTCCACATATGAGACCAGTACATAATAATATATCAGTCGAAGGAATGAAATCCGTGGAGCAAACTCTGACTTCTTGATCATTTTAATTTATGCCGTGAAGCCCATTTTGGCTTTCTAGCTTCTGTTCAAACTATCAAACGACTTTCCAATTGGAATCTAGTCAAACGTTGCAATATCTGGAATTCGAACTCTACAGCATAGCACTGGTGCAGACCGGCCTCTCCGATGTGAGCTCACCTGTCGCGCGCTCCCCGTCGCTCACGACGTCCTCTTCTCTATGTCGACACCGACGCACTGATCTCGTCGGCGGCGACGGGCCACCGCCGAGCCGGTGTCAGGAGTTGACGACCGGCCGCCCACCTGCAGCGGCGCATGCCACCGTCTGGGTCACCGGCGGGGCCTACAGCCCTCGATACTGGATCACCGCGGGCTCCATAGCCCTCGATGCTGAATCACGGGGAGGCCCGCAACCCAGCGGATCGCATCGAAACAGTGACGCCAATGTGGGCCTCGTGTCTAGCCGTGCCTTGCGATGAAAACTGCCATTTGCATGTAGATAGTCCGAATCGCTATGATGCGGTGCTGGTAGTATATAGAAAGCGGCACTGAGGTCATGGAAACAAGCATCTAATCTGATATAGATGACATGTTGCAGATTAAAACGTCCTCGAGAACTAAACGTATGACAGTTTTGTCCTATTGAGCTATTCAAAATATTAATTTCATCCGGCACTGACCACACTTATTACCGCATCCGCTTGCGCTGCAAGCTGTGTGGTAGCATTCCCGCCAGAATATCGGTCTTGTTCGCTGACCGGGGCTCAATGGGTACGACAAAGAATCAATTACGCTGTTTATGATGCAATTATCGGTTCAGTACCGTACCGAACCGAGATGAGGCGATGTTAGCATCGTTTAGAAAGAGGTACTGAGTGCATCGAAATATCTTGTTGCGAACATGTGCACTGACGGCACTAAGCGCGACCATACTCACTAAACAAAAGTGATATTTCACAGGACTGTACTAATATATTAGCTTGAAATAATTGTATTTGAATGCAAATAGCTGGAAGCTATCTTAACATGTGACACATGCTAAGTTTTGGTTACCTATCAACATTCCCAGACTACAAGAGTGATTCACCAAACATATATTCGTCTCGCTGGGCATAGCTGAGGTAAGGAAGCATTTGTGCAGTCGTAGGAAAGGCTATGTTTGGGGTTGAATTTGTCAATTTGTCATTTGTGGAATTTGTGGAATTTATACAACGGATGAGAGACCTATCAAGCATTCTTTTAGCTTGGATGTCAAGATGTAATGTTATGCTTGAAAAGTTGGAAGTGGAAAACTAGGGAGATACACAAATTATAAAGATGGTGGGAAAATATTAGAGTGTAGGATTTCAATCAATATTGGGAGAAGGGAGTGGGAAATTATTCCAAGGTGTATGTCATTTGCAACTGAATTCTGTAAATTTTGGTACAAATGTTTGTGACCTACCTCAAGGTTCCATTGGTGTCTGTATGAATTCGTAAATATCATATCACATCACGGAAGCTGGTTAATAAGTAAGCTTTATACTTTAGTGATACTAATGGTATTCCAAATGCATGTTAATGTAGTTAATTGTTGTACCTACGGGTGAAGTGGTGAGCAGGGCTGGGGCTTCCTACGATTCTCGTGAAGACCCACCAGCTTTCCCTTGCCCCGACCAACTCCTGGATCTCTTATCATGAGATCCTTTGTGGTGAGCCCAATCAACAAAATTTACAACACCCATTGTGTCCATGTATTATGTTTGGCCAATCATTTTTTTACTTCTCCACATATTGCAGTGAGCATGCACATTATTGCCGCCCATGGTGTAGGAAATCCACCGATTGGATGCCTTCTAATCGTTTACTATTTTGAACATTTCGTACATTTTAAGGAAGGAGATTGCTCTTAGCTGCTGCAAAAGGTTGTTAGAGGACTATAAATATATAAGTTTGCATTCTGAAATAAAGTGCTGATTTTAATTGCCAGTATGACACTTCTAGACTATTTTAGCCTTCAAAGGAAATGCAAAATTCGGTGAGGATGCATTCTATGGAATATTTGTATGAAAATAACAGGCGATGATAATTCCATTGTAAAATAGGAAGTATCCTCATCGATAGAGCATCACATTCGATAAGCTTGTGTGAATGCGATCTTTTTAAAAGAGTTTTTGTGTTAAAATAAGTACTTTTGTGTTAGATATATAGGAAAAACCAAAATTGAAGGAAAAGCTGGTGTCAGTGTAATACTGAAATTTATGTAACTTGCCTAAAAACATATTTCTGATGGTTCACTACTTATTACTTTGATGGTAATTGTGAAAGCCTACAATAAACATGCCCGTCCAATGAACTGTGACAAATAGAAAGGACTTCTAACTATGCATTAGCATAGTTCTAACTATGCATTCAGCGTTAGCATGGGTACATGGGCAATGACTGAATAATTAGACTTAAAAAAAATACGTTAGCCTCCCTCAATCATTTTGAAATATTCCGTCCCTGGCAGCTATATTTGGCAGCTAGGGGTGGAAGGTCGGACTGAAAATACAATCGTTTTTTATCCCCGTATTTCGGCATTATACGCCTGAGGCATCATTATAACGACGAAATTATACAAATGCAATTTGCATAGAATTTGAGAAAGCGCCGAAAACGTCGGACGCCCCAAAATCAGGTCGTGGTGTGCGTGGAAGTGAGGGAGCATATTCCTAATGCCCCCTGGATTCTGTAGTGAAGTCTCCTTCGTTGGCTGCGTGAATAGTCTTGCCACTGGCGGATCCAGGGTGGGGGCCATTCCGGCCATGGCCCCCCGAAGCGCTTCAAATGGGGGGCATAGTGTCTTTTGGCCCCCCAAACAAACATATGTAAACTAAATTAAACTACAGTAGCCTTTGCCGAGGTTAAAAATAGCGTTCCGGGTGAAAGAATCTTCAATTTTAAAGCCATTTTAAAATAAATATTTGGAAGTCCAATATGGTAGCATAGTAGATTCTGACGCACATCAAGGTTTTTATGCTGTTCAAGTTCTACGTACAGCAAGAGTTCACAAAATCAGCAGTTTCAGCAGGCAGTTTTTAATCCTTATTCAGATGGCTTCATGAATTTAGTTTAACCAGTAACGGACAAGCGGACCCAGTGAGCCAGATTTCGAAAGTTTAATTTAAACAGGGTGTTCTGTGAAAGAGTGATTAGTTGAGCCCTGTTAAACAGCATGTTTTGTACGTTGGTGTAAGGTTGCTAAGATGAAGGGACAGGCTACGTTGTCTGACTTGTTCAAGAAAAATAGCAAGAAAAGGTATGTATTCACATCTTGAATAAGAGATAACTGGTCGGTTTGCAGGTGGGGGAGATTCTGGCGGTAGGACCTGGCTTTCAAACTTTAAGGGTATTGTTGTAGTTTAAGGTATCTAAGTAGGTAGGGGAAGCGGGGGGTTGACGAACACTTAAGACATCGTACATTGAATGGCTCTACCGCTGCTTCTGTATGGGCGAACCAGTAAGTGTACGGTGCTTACAGGATGCAAAAATGAACAAGCTATTCATATTTACGCAGTTTCTTTTGATGAAGATCCTCTAACCACTCACGAGGAGCAGCTGAAAACCGAGCGATTATTTTGTGGTCGGGTGCCGTATTCCAAACTCAAAAATGCTGCTTTCGTGTATTACGAACACCAGGTATGTAGTTTCCGGAACACTTTTATGAATCAATTATATCTCCCACATTTATTTTTTGCTCATGATGGAAGTTCATTTTGTGGTTTCTATGAATTTTTTGTATTATAATCCTTGACACATTCATTTATGAACAGCTGTATATGGGCTGGACCAGGGCTAAAAAAAATGGTTTCGTGGTTGTCGTCCAAATCCGGAATAGGCTTGGTGGTTGTCACCTTTTGTGCAAACGATAACATTATGCTACATGGCCCGGGACAGGGGTTCCCAACCTGGGGTAATGCGCTGGCTTGTGGAGGGGTGGGGGTGGGGTTATAGCGGGGTTTCGTCAAACCTCGAGTATGGAGAGTACTGTGTATATTTGCCAAAAACCTGTGCACATATATCGGCAGGAAATACTATATGTTCTCAACCTTGAAAATGAACTTTGATTATGAGGCATTCTGAATTTGATACGGTGTAATCACGAGGTTGGCCTAACCCAAAGGGGGTAATGATAGCTCGAAAAGGTTGTGATTTCCTGAACCTATAACAAATTGCGTCGATTGCCTTTATACAGAATATCTTGCCGCCAATTTCCTTTTCGGCAATTCGGCGTCGTCAATGCACCCAGGGTTTGCAACACTGTCAATGCACCCATGGTTTTGAGCCTTAATAATGCAAGGGCTTAGAAGTGTCGTGAATTTAAGCCGTCTTAAATATTAAAAGCCAGTTTAAACTGGCTTAAATTAATAAAAGCCACTGGCTGGCATAAATTCAATTTAAGCCAGGTTTTTTTCCATCCATAAATATAGGTAGGTAGGTACCTACCTACATATATGGATGACAAATTTAAGCCACCTGGTGGTTTACGCCGGTTTAAACCAGCCGGCATAAATTAATTTAAGCCACCCTGGCTAAAATTATGTTTCGGATATGGCTGGAGAGCAGTGACAAACAAAAGTTAGGGAAGCATCAATTATTCCAAAATGTGCTACACTCCATTTTATTTATAAACAAACACTCCCTAGAATTTCCCAAAACTCTGGCTGGGTTCTAGGTATGCACTCCACAAGTCAGAATTTTACCCATTGGGTACCTAGCCATTGTATAGCTAGGTATCTATTTTATGTTAGCTTAAAAGTAACTACATGAGCCAGACCAATTTGTAATGTTTTTGACATAGCTTTCCCATTGTCTTACTGATAATAGTATATGTAGGTAGATACCTACCTACCCATTATTCATAGACAACAGTAAGCAATCTGTTTGCTTATTGTTTGCTACAGTAAGCAAAATGTCTACCTATTGCACATTTTGCACACATTGTCAACTATTGCACACCTTTCATGACATTGTATGGTAGCACATTATTTCCTGTTAGCACTAACACTTGTGGAAGTGGAGCATTAGATCCATTAGATGAGCATTAGATGAGCTTCAAAGCATTAGATGATAGGTGAATCAACCTAGTTTCCATACTTTGAGCTAGAAACTGTCACTAACCATCTGGTCATGCACAGTAGGTCTTCATTGTACTCTCTCTAGGTATGGTATTTTACACTTGTATTGTGCTGAATACCAACACTGTCAATGCACCCATGGCTTGTGAGCCTTAGAAGTGTGGGACTTAGAAGTGTCGTGAATTTAAGCTGGCTTGAATAATAAAAGCCAGTTTAAACCGGCTTAAATTAATAAAAGCCACTGGCTGCCATAAATTGAATTTAAGCCACTTTTTTCCATCCCTACCTACATATACATACTATTATCAGTAATACAATGGGAAAACTATGCCAAAAACAGCACAAATTGATGTGGCTCAAATAGTCACTTTTCAGCTAACATAAAATAGGTACCTAGCTATCAAATGGCTATAAGTGAGCCATACATCATCAAGATACATATTATCAATAGATGATAATATGTATCTTGCTACATATTATCTGCAGAATCGTGCTGCAGAAAGACTTAGACGAGCTTGTGAAGTGGTCCGAAAAATGGCAAATGAAATTTAATTTTGATCAGTGCAAAATCATGCATGTAGGTAGGTAGCATATCAAGGCTCCATGCTTGATGGGTGGGCAAGTACTATCTGTGACTCAGCAGGAGAAGGACTTAGGTGTTATTTTGAACACAAAATTGCGGGCATCAAAACAGACCAAAGAAGCCAGGAAGAAGGCACTAAGAATACTTGGGGCAATAAATAGGAATGTATCATACAAAAGCGAGGAAGTCATCACGAAGCTTTATTTTGAATATGTCAGGTCGCATTTGGAATATTGTGTCCAAGATTGGTACCCTAGTTATGAAAAAGATTGTTGGCTTTTAGAGAGAGTACAAAAGAGGGCAACAAAAATGGTGAATGGTATGGGCAACCTGGCATATGAGGAAAGATTGAAGAAATTGAATATGTTTTCACTTAGATATAGAAGGCCGAGAGGAGATCTCATCAAGGTCTTTCAATTTGTGCATGGTCAGGAACAGAGTTATCTCAGGGAACTGTTTGAATTTAACAGAAATGATGGAATTAGAGGTCATCAATTCACAATTAAAGTTAATCACAGCAGGACAAGGTTAATACAGTCCTTCTTCACCAACAGGGTAGTAGAACACTGGAACCAGCTGCCAGAAACCATTGTCAGTAGCAACACACTGAACATCTTTAAGAACAGCATAGACAATCATTACAAGAATAGTGGGCTTGTTTTTTTGTATTCCAGGGAGAGTTGATCAACACATTTGGTGGACAACTGGTTCAGTGTACAGAGTGCAACCAAGAAGGGTCCTTGTGGCTCATTGTTGCACTGATCTTTTATGTCTTTGTCTTTTAGCTCCCTCAATGTCAGTAGTCGGATGTCAAAATCCTGGTATTTACAAATACCATTTCTAACTACCAGCATCCAGGAAGCTACATGTTAGACCGACTGTACCTAATGGGTAAACATCTGGCTTGTGGAGTGCATACCCAGAACCCAGACAGAGTTTTGGGGAATTCTAGGGAGTGTTTTTTTGCAAATAAAATGGAGTGTAGCACATTTTGGAATTATAATTGATGCCTACCTAACTAATGTCCATCACTTCCCTCCAGCCATACCAAAAATATAATTTAAGCCAGAGTGGCTTAAATTAATTTATGCCAGCCAGTTTAAACCGTGGTTTAAACCACCAGGTGTCTAAAATTCGCCATCCCTATATTGTATGCATTGCCACCAACTGCAGTGCAATGCCTGCTGAGTAGGTACCTACACACCAAAATATATTTTCTAATTACATTTAGGTGACTATATTTTACTCAAATGTAATTCATATACCAATATTTTCACCTGAGCTTGATGGTTGATGATCCCGTGCTGGCTTGCAAGTCCAGTCAAATCGTCTGCCAGGGCCAAAATGGCTATCTTGCAGTACTCTTAACACTGGTAGACCTGGGTGCTTTACTTTTGAATGTTTGTAAATGCTCTGTGCAGTACCTTTCCAATCGCAATGTCCACTTCTACATGATGACCTTACTCTCTTTGTCACCCTTACACCCTGGCCCTGAATAGTCTGTGTCTGGAGTCTGCTTAAGACCGAACTACTTCACTTGGTCTCATATAAGTCCGAAAATGAAGAAAAAAATCGTTTGATTAACACTCCAGATAATTCGAACTTGGTAGTTTTATCTTGCCGCACTCATTCACCACTCATCAATTATAAAGAACCGTGGTCAATTCCTATTCCACTCTTCGATGCACATCGTCGCGTTTAAAATGGAAATGGACGGATTTGAAAGCGAGGGAATGCGCGTAAAAGAATGGTATTCTTCTAGATTCTTTCCAGCGATTTTAATTAAATTAAAAATATTATCGTACATCCTACATGAAAAAAGGATTCAAATTGAAATTGTTTTAAAAAATCAGCTAATGTTATAAATTATTCATTACTTAACGTAGGTCTAGTGTTGTTTTAGTATTAGTACCCGTGGTCTATTCGCTTGCCTCCAAAGCCGCTGAGTATACCATAGTTGGGTACTTCCGTAACGTTGCCATCGAGCATAAAGTGGTACCGGGACGAAGACGACAACCACCGGCGACCAGAAGGCATGCCACAGTTGCCGAGCGTCTCTCGAGCTGAGCAGTTCCCGTGTTCGCCGCCCGTGTTCGTGTTCGCCGCCTGTGAACCACCTCCCGGGTAGTTCACACCGACTCGCACAGTTGCCGAATGTCTCTGGAGAGGGCAGTACTATCTCGCTTGTAAGTACCCATTGCTGTTTTCTTTCGTTTCTGGGGGCGACATCCGTCACCCTTTTCTTTCGTTTCTGGGGGTGATTCCGTCACTCTTTTCTTTCGTTTCTGGGAGTGACACCCGTCACTCTTTTCTTTCGTTTCTGGGGGTGACACCCGTCACCCCCCCCAAACACACAATTTTCCCCCGTCGTACTTCCTTTGCCTGTGTTTCTGTGTTCTTGTTTGTTTAGATTACATTAGGTAGGGTTTCTTTCCCCGCGATGGGGAAGAAACGCAAAAAGAACACTGACCCCAGCTCGACACTGACCCCAGCTTTAGATACATTTTTTACATTTTTTGTTGGAGAAAGAGAAGCGTACTGCTCATGCCAAAATAATTTGGTATTAGCCATTGTGAGTGTATGATGCAGTGCATTTGCCAGTATTGCACTAAGCACAAATATTTGTGCACACATTGTTACCTAGTCACAATTCAGGAACATAAATTGAGCGATGTATAATGCATACCATACAAATCATGAACAATTCTAAGATAATTGTGTTTCAGACAATAATATGGGTGTCCATGCATATATGTGTTTTATGCATGCTATTTTTTAATAAATATAGTTATCTCACGGGATGTTTCACCCAGCAGGCATTGCAGTCAGGCCATGGTGATCCAGGGGTTGATTGTGCATATATCAATCTGAAGGTTCTTGGTTGATATCCCACTTGTCTACTGCTTTACCAACATCCAAAGGCTTAACATTGGTGGTGCTATATAGTGAATCCATAGCTACTGTATCATGATTCTTAATTCCATACTGCCCCCTCTGCAAGTCACTGAAGTCATATTCATAACATTAATGTGAATCAAGGGCTGGGGCTGGGGCATGGGCACACAATGCCTGACGCAGTGCATGTGCCCCAAGGCACGGAATCATCACCATGGGCTTGGGAATAATGCCCTTCGTTTCTCGGAGGCTAGCCAATACCTTCATTGGACCGTTTTAAAACCTGATTGATTGCGTCAAAATGGAGCATGTTTGCTCTTGCCCAGTCCAGTCAAACACCCCAAGAACTGTTTTAAGTGGAATCTGACACCTAACATAAATGTTTATCGCATGACTTATGATGTCCATATTGGTGAAAGTTAGAAGAGTGGGAAGAAAACGTATACATTTATAGGATTTAAAAAGAAAATATACAACTTGAAACATAGCTTCGTTATTCTTAAGCAAAACCTAGCCTCCCTTTCCAGAAAATAACAAACTGATTCTGTTCTTGTGTTCTTCATCATTGGCTCAAACTATGATCTTTGCAAACGCCAGATGGGTTTGTGGTTTCGAAAAACGTGAGACGATGCCACCACACATGGTTTGATCGATTATATCTACAAATTGCGTGATTACCTTCTATATTATCAGTGCTATGCCACTGTTCTAGAACTTTGTATGCGAGTGTGAGCAAGGGTGTGGTGATCAAGCATGCTATGACATCTTATGGTTGAAACAAATTGCTCACTAAAATTGGCGAGAAAATAAATTATAAGTACACGAAACATGCAAAGGAATTGGGTGATATCCAAATAATTCCCAGTGGTGTCGGTATTGGCAAGGATTTTTTGCCGTTATCCTTGCTTTCTGGCTACGCCTGTGGTATGGATCAGGCCGGATATATTTGTCCGATTCGGCAAATATTCACTCCGGTTGGATACCAGAATGCCAGATCTGATGCATCGCTAATTTTGGGATCAGACAAGTATTAATTTGGGAATGTATTACCCCTGTTATTCGCATTTTGTAAGGGTACCATTTTGTTATATATATTTTGTGTATTCTCTTATTACGAAGAAATTCCAGTCGTATTTATTGGGCAAAAGTTGTCCCATGGATTGTTGTTTTTTATATAAATCACTTAATCCGAATTCTTGCTGTGGTGGCTTTATGAACCACGGTTGTATTGTTAAGTAGAGCTTGTTGCGTGAACCCTAGCCCCACGACCCGATCTAGGAACTCCAGTTCAACGGCATAATTTGAACCGAAAGTCTAACGTGCCGTTAATGCACCAACACGACCGCCCGGAAGCTCGACCCCGGCCTCATCTGGCCAGATGTCACTTGATCCTCCAGCCGGGGGCTAAATGCGAGCATCTGAGGGGATTCGAGCCTTATGTTGCTAGGGCAGGGGAGACCATTGTGGCTGCGCTCTAACCAACTGAGTTACTGGGGCGGCCTGCCCGTTTTTGTTGATCATTAGCTATACCACCAATGAATACACCGAAATGTTTCGGGAAGGCACAGTCCGAAACTGGCGCTATTGGTGCGTGTGTGTTGTCCGGTTGTGATTCTGATGTCCGCGATAATTGCGATGTTTGATGTTGATGTTTGTTCGCACTTAACCTTTAACATATTTACTTCCTTTCACAAGCAACCATGTTGAAGCAACCATATCATGTTCTTGCATCATTTAAAACCAACTTATTTTCTAAAAATGAGTCCTTCCTCAGCTCCTCATCCTATCCTGGAATCGTCTGCTGGCCCCACCGATCCAGACGATCCATAAGCTCATCCGAATTCGACGCCTGATGAGCCATCGCGGACGTCAGAATCACAACCGGACGACACACAAGCACCAATAGCGCCAGTTGCTGACGTCTCCCCGAAAGACTTCGGTGTATTCATTGGTGGTATAGCTAATGATCAGCACAAACTGGCAGGCCTGACGGATAGATGGTGTCCGTCAGCTAAGGTAGACTTCCCAGTTTCTTACCACGTCAAAAACGGTTTGCGTCGCCAGCGGCGTCTCAACCAGGACCATCTGAGCCGCTTCAAGTGGCTGGCTGTGTCGCAGCTCAGCCCTCACGCCGGCGCGTGGTGCAGCGTGTGCGTGTTATTCGGCGTTTCAAGAGAGGGTGGCGGCCGAGGGGGAAGGGTCCAGGTGATGAGAAAGTTCGTGAGTCGTCCACTTACTGATTTCTCGGACTTGACAGACAAGTGTGGTGTTCTGGACAGCCATGACAGATCACAGTACCACTGCACTAACGCCGTTCGGGCGGCAGAATTCATTTCACGCTTCCAGCACCGCGAGCTTGATGTGGCTTTTCAGGTCGACACCGCCCGTCAGCGCGAGATGGCCAAACACGGAGAGATTATCACATCCATTGTAGAGGTTAGCAAGCTCTCTGCGATGCAGAACATACCGCTGCGCGGCCACCGCGATGATGGTCGCATCGACCCCAGTGGAACCTACCCACACACTAACGGCGGAAACTTCCGTATGCTGTTACGCTTCCGCGTGCAGTCCGGTGGTACAGTGCTACAGAAGCACCTGGCCGAGGCACCCAGCAACGCACTGTACACGAGCAAAAGTGTGCAGAACGCAATACTTCAAGACATTGCGGGCATGATCAAGAAAGAAGTCCGAAGAGTGGGAAAATCGACGGTGTGGGCCTTGATGACCGACGAAACCACCGACACCTCCAACAGAGAGCAGATGGCGCTGGTGGTGCGGTATGTGCACGAGTACGACGGTCAACTCGTCATTCGAGAGGATCCCATCGCACTGCTAGACGTGTTCGCGATACTCCGTCAGACAATCGGTGGAACGGACCTGAGAATGTCTGGCCAGAACCTGGTCAGCGTCATCACTGCTGCGCTCGCCGACCTGCAGCCAGACACAGCATCTCTCTTGGCACAGTGCTATGATGGGCAACTAAAGTATTGCAACATCCTCGGCCAATGGAAAGCAGCACATGGTAAGAAACCATCGTCTGGTGTGACCGCTCTCCATCGAGAATGCGCCTGCTGTTCCACCCCGCCGCGCTGCTGCATATCGTGTCATGTACGTGATAG
This sequence comes from Imbricaverruca yamaguchii, assembly GCA_034440575.1. Classification (NCBI taxonomy): domain Eukaryota; kingdom Metazoa; phylum Arthropoda; class Thecostraca; family Neoverrucidae; genus Imbricaverruca; species Imbricaverruca yamaguchii. The sequence continues at coordinate 132,665 of JAOTOL010001313.1, forward strand.
GAAAGGTGACTTGTAATAGTTTTGCGAATCTGCGTCTTCCAATGGTGTAATGTCATGTACGAGCTATGACGTTGTATTTAGACATGCATTGCATCTTGGAAATTCTGTCGAACTGTAGGTGATAAATTCTGACGATGAAGAATGTACTGCCTTCGAAACGGTACGATATGTGTACCTTTGGTGACTAGTTTGAAGCTTGAAACGACTCGCAAGGACACCTTTCGCACGAATTGGAGCGAGCCACACGAAAGCTGTTGAAAGCAGAAAGTTAAGTTCCATGTCATCGAACATATCCATATATATATATACATATATATATATATATATTTTATATGTATTTATATATATATATATATATATATATATATATATATATATATATATATATATATATAAATACATATAAAATAAGTTGCACAGTGAGAGAAACTATATTTCTACCACAAAACAGATCAACAGCGTTTGGGCCAAAGGCCTTCTTCAGGGTGACATAATTACAATATTTTTTAAACTTCAGGCACGCAATCATGCACTTGAATTTTTGTATTCACAACGTGACACACTGCAAGCTCTTGCTGGGCTGACGAACGACATTTTCGAGGCCAGACTTCGTATCACCACATTTTGTTGTAAATCTGTCGCAATTTCCCTACATTCCAACCGCAACACCACCAAGGGCACCGTTTTCGTGCCGGAGCTCCACTTCATGTCTGAAGCAGATATCCAGACGGAGCTCAAGCCGGAGGGAGTAACTCACGTCCGCCGCATCACCTCCTTTAAAGACGGCCAGGCACGTGGTACAAGCCTCCTTGTCCTTACCTTCAACTCTACCAAAAACACACTACTATACACCGACACAAAACAGCAATGCTCTCAACGCAAAGACCACTCCGGCTCCACACACTTAGGCAAATTCCGTAAGGAAGGCCAAAACCCGCAGCCATTCAGCTGTAGGCGAAATGCGTGCCACTTCGGTGGGCCGTCGACCAAGCCCGGCGCGTCCCAGTGGCCGGCCGCCGTGACCTTGTCAATGTCACCTGTAGGCCATTTTGCAAAACGAACGCCAGTATTGGTGGAGTGACGAAATATCACATGCAATCACGGGTAGGAAAAGATCATTTAGGAAATATTTAAGACACCATGATCAACAACAATCCGTAACCATAATGAGCTAGGACACGCCGTCTCATTCGCAACGCCGGACGTCGTTCATGGTCAACCTATCTAAAGTAGCTCACTTTTCGAACGCCCTTAAGCCAAATCCGGCAATTAATCTGCCGACTGTCCGGACGCACCCAATCCTACGCTTTACGACTCTACGCTGAAAATTCGAAATATCACCATTACGGACCCAAAAGCAGTAGTAAACGATTCTGGAAGAAATGTACGTAAGAACAAATGTACGTACGGCAGATGTACGTAAGCAAATGTAAGTAAGCGCAGATGTCCGTATGGAAATTGTACGTAAGCGCAGATGTACATATGCGCAAAAGCACGTAAGCGCAAATGTACGTATGCGCAAATGTACGTAAGCGCAAATGTACGTAAGCGTAAATGTACGTACGCGCAAATGTACGTAAACGCAACAGTACGTATGCGCAAATGTACGTAAGCGCAAATGTACGTATGCGCAAATGTACGTAAGCGCAAATGTACGTGTCCGCAAAAGTAAGTATACGCAAATGTACGTTAGCGCAAATGTACGTATGCGCAGATGTACGTACGTAAGGGCAGATGTACGTAAGTGCAAATGTACGCAAGCGCAAAAGTACGTATGCGAAAATGTACGTAAGCGCAAATGTACGTATGCGGAAAAGTACGTAAGTGCAAGAGTACGCATGCTCAAATGTACGTGAGCGCAAATCTACGTATTTCGAAAGTGTACGTATACGCAAAACTGCGTATGTGTAAATGTATGTAATTGCAAGTGTACGTAAGCGCAAAGGCAATTATAGAACAAATGTACCTAAGGAAAAATGGGCGTATGGCATATGTACGTAAACAATTGTGCGTATGTGCTAAAGTACGTATGGCAGATTACGTAAGCGAATATGTACGTAAGCGCGAAGGTACGTACTGTAAATCTACGTCCAGCAAATGCATGTAAGAGCGAACGAACATATGGTTAATTTACATAAGCAAATGTACGTAAACGCAAGTGAACGTAGACGCAAAAGTGGGTATGGGCGTGTAAGCGCAAAAGTGGGCACGTCAACGCAAATGTACGTAAGTGCGAATATACGTATTTGCAAATGTACGCAGCCACAAATTTACGTATGCGCAAATGTACGTAAGTGCAAATGTATATATGCACAAGTGTACCTTAGTGCAAAAGTGCGTGTGCGCATTTGCACGTAAGTGCAAATGTACATTTCCACAAGTCTACCTTAGTGCAAAAGTACGTATGTACAAATGTAGGTATGCGCAAACGTCACAAACGCAAAAGTACGTATGAGGAAATATATGTAAGTACAACTTTACGCAACCTAGGTGTATGAAATCGCTCGTGTACGTGCACGTACGCCTGATACACGTCAACACCACAGCAGATATACTGTTAACAGAGTTACACCTCCACAACACAGCCTCCACACTCATTAATCAATAGCATATACGACCCCCTCATGGAACACAGAAGCCCTTTCGGAAGTAGACAAAGCACTTGACCAAATTAACACCCTAGTAATATTAACCGGGGACTTCAACTCACACCACCCACTATGGAACCCACGCACAATAGCACCTGACAGAGTACGCACACTCATCACACTAGCGACCAACCACAACCTCACAACACTCAACACCAGAACACCAACCTACCTCGTCCCAATTGGCTCCCGCCTCCCGACAACCCCAAACGTAAAACTCTCATCACGCCTGGCAATTACCTTATCCTTGATAGCCGACACAGACCCACATTTCAGCAACCACGCACCCATCACCATTACCTTCAACCAAATCACAAGCACTGGCCCACCCAATCCCCAGCCTGGCCGGTGGAACATTAAAAATGCCTCCTGGACCCCTTTTCAGAATCCCTAGCAGTCGAAACAGCCCACAACAACTATCACCAGAACAATTCGCAGACATCCTCATCACCACAGCACATTAACACATACCACAAACAAAACCACTACACCAACACAAACCTCGCTCTGCTCCCTGGTGGAGTGACGAATGCCACCGGGCGATCCGGGCGAGGAACCATGCAAGATACCGCACATCAGAAACTCAATATACAATCAACCCAGAACACAATGTAAAACTATCATCAAAAGGCTAAAAATATATATTGGAACACATTTTGTACTAAATTTAACAGATTCACATCTCTCGCCGAAATTTGGACACTTTCGAAAACATTTCAACACCGACAAAGACCCCCAATCAAAGCCATCACACGTAGACACAACAACACCACAACAGACCCACAGACAATAGCAAACGTATTCGCACACTACTACCATCTTCGATCATCTACACTTCCACGACCCCACCCCACCTCCAATCAGACACAAATGCACATACCTTTACAACACTAGATTTACACTCACAGAACTACAATTAGCAATCGCACAGACAGGTAACACAAGTGTAGGACAGGACAACATTCACTATTCCTTCTTCAAACGCCTACCAACCTCAGCATTGCACACATTACTCGACACTTACAACACCGCATGAACCACACATACATAGCCACAATTGTGGTTACACGCCTCTCTCATGCCTATACATAAACCAAATACGGTCTCAACTCTCTGCACTTCCTATCGCCCTATTGCCCTCACTAGCTGCTTCCACAAATTATTCGAAAGCCTTGTCAAAAAACGCCTTCTCTATATGACCCAAACACAAAAACTAATCTCTCCTATTCAAGAAGGCTTCCTTCCGAATCGATCAAGTTTAGACAACCTTAATTACCTTATCACAAACATCCAGGAAGCGGCGGCAAGGAAACGCTCCACGGTCGCCGTCTTCTTGGATTTAAAACAAGCCTGTGACACCATCAACATAACAACACTGCTGCAACACTTACACAATCTAGACATACAGGGAAGACTGATACATTACCTCTATTTCTATTTACTCAGCATATCCTTTCAAGTCAAAATTTGGCCACACGCTTCCGACACCAAATTCCCCACAATCGGATTAATGCAAGGCTCTGTTCTCAGTCCCCTACTCTTCGTTTTAGCTGTAAGATTCAGTCGTCACCGACAGCATTTCGACCAAAATTGCAATTTACGTCGACGATATAGTACTATGGACATCTACCGAAGCACCAACACACGCACTAACAGAACTCCACAACAAACTTGCCACACTACACCTTCACATCGTACCACTCAAATCCAAATGCATGATTTTCGGCTACCACAGATACACAAACCTACAACCTCAAAAAAATAGACAACTCACCCATTTCCTTCGTCACCACAACAAACTTTATAGGTATCACATTATACTCACGACTATCTCTTCGGGTAAACCAAGCACCACCAACCACCACTACCACGAACCCGTCAACCGACACCCTCCCACCCTCACAACCCCCACCGCACCACCCCAGCAGCCAACAGCCTCTCCCTGCCTACAAACCTCACCCTCAACAGACGGGGCGGGAATGGCCGAGTGGTTAAGGTGTCGAGCTATGGGTACCAAAGGTCCCGGGTTCTACTCCAGCGCCACTCAGGACATTTCTCAATCCCGCGGCCCACCGGCGAAACAGTGTGGGCGGCACCAACACACCAACAGACACAGAACGGACAATCTCCCCACACCAACTACCACCCCCACCCACCAGCAGCCACCCCTCACGCACCAACAACAAAAGCCAGAGAAAAGCTCAAAAGAACCCAACTCACCGAAAGGACCACACACGCGCGACAACACCCAAAAACAATGAACACGACCATACAGTGGAACACACACGGACTCATTAGACACTTGCCTGAATTTAAACATTATGCATTAGAAACAAGTCCCATAGCACTATGCATTCAAGAAGCACACTTCAAGCCAAACGACCCATATAAATTTCACACACTACACAGACAAGGCACACACAACACACAGATCAGGCGGTGTATGCACATGCATTAGGAACCCGACCCCTCACAGCCTGATACAATTCAACACCACAGCAGACATACTACTAAATTAAATTTATGTACACAACAAAGCTTACACACTAATTTACATTTATGATTCCTCCCCGCGAAACACAGAAACCCTCTCGAAATGAAATACAGCACTTGTCCAAATTCGTACACCTGTCATTCTCACCGGATATTTCATTTCGCACCACCCCCTATGGGACACCTGCACAACACAACCCGATCACAGAGCACACACACTCATCGAAATAGCCACACAATATAATCTCACAATACTCAACACCGGCTCATCAACCTATTTCGTACCAATCAGCTCGCACCTCCCTACGACTCCAGATGTCACACTCTCTTCCTTACGTATAGCCCTCACCCTGTTTTGGACATCCTACTCCGATCCACACTTTAGCGACCACGCACCCATCACCATTACCTTCCACCAAATCCCGACCACTGGCACAGACACAGAATTCCAGACACAGGAATCCTCAGGAATCCTCAGACAGCTCACGATAACAACGCCACCGATATCATGTCCGAAGACCAAGAACTCTGACATCTAAGAGAGCACGAGACACAGCGCGAACAGCTGGCGAACAAGACGCAGCGAATCCGGTCACCACCAAGGCTTCGGCGCCACAAGCACAGCAGAACGACCATTGCGAAGGCAACACAAAAAGCCTGGCGGTGCCGCAGGCGTGCTGTACAAAGCCGCGCCAACGCCAACTGCCTCAGGGCCAACTACAAGCGACTAGACCAGCCTACCACAACTACATCAGCTACTTCTAACCCAGCTCTGCAATACGCCAGGTGGGTCCGGCGGTGCCGCCAACCCCCCCCACATACCGCCGATATCTGTAATTTGTAACCTTGTGCACCTATCTCTCCTAACCCACGCCGAACCCACAACCAGACATGAACTCAGACACACTGGACACACCAACAGGCGACTTCTACATCTGCCGCCGGGATGACGGGGAGCCAATAGGCTCCCTTGACCCCTGGACGGTGGAGGAGGAGATCACCCGCCGGACACGACAGCCCCTACACGCACACCAGATACGCTCAGGAGCACTCCTAATACAATCATACACCTTCAGTGACGCAGAAATCTTGACACACATTACTGACATCTCTGGCATACCTATCACCATACACCGGCCGCACATCTCAACAGCTCTCAAGGCATGATATACGCACGGGAGGTGGCCTGGATGACGGAGGAGGAACTGGCTATCCGATTTATGAGCCAGGGAATCTCCTCCGTCTACAGACCACCTGCGCCAGTACACAAAGAGAACCCACACACACTCATACTGACCTTCAACACCAGACAGCCACCAACACACGTTAAAGCCGGCTACATTAGGTACAAGGTCACACCACGAGCACCTCTCCCCCGACGTTGTCAGTACTGCCAGCGGTACGGACACTCGAGGGCGGGGTGCCACGATACAACACCCACCTGCGCAAATTGCACAGGACCACACGACATGAGCACGTGCACCTCCACTACACAGCTCTGCGTCGGTTGTGGCGGGAACCACGCCTCCCGGGACAGGGCCTGCCCTCGGTGGGCTAGGGAGAAGGAGATTCTCCGTCTCGTCCACCTTGAGGGCTGGGCCCTGCCGCGGGCAAGGTCGTGGGTCAACAACCAACAGCCGACGCAGAATCTACAACACCATAGCACATCCACACTTTCGACACAGACACAAACATCATATACGAGCCCACTACCAACCAAATAAACCCAGACAGACCCAGCAATCATAATCCGGCCGCAACCCACAACAGCAAAACAAAACAAACCCCGATACTACTCACCACCGGAACCGCAACCAGTGCGAGAATCACTTAACACATCGCCAGTCCCAGAACCATCAGAATCACCGACATCATTCACTGTGCGCAAAAGCCTGCGCGTCCACTTCGAAACATACACAGACTCAGACGACGACAATAGTTCAGAAACCACAGTCACCACCCACGCACCCACAACGAGATCAACCACAAACTCCACCGCTACCAGCAACAAAAAAACACACCCGCGCCAAATCCTCGCGACACTAGCCAATATCCTAACACCCCCAGTAACCTAATATCTCCCCAAGTCTGCCCATGACGTGTGGATATGTGGGAAAAAAAGAGGAAAAAAAATTAGAAAAAATTATTTAAAAAAAAAAATATCGAAAAAAGAAAGAAAAAAAAATTAATAGAATAAGAAAAAAAAACTCCAAACTATTTTATGCCATATATGTTACGTGCAATGTTCACTGAACGGCGATGACCCGACCATACCCCCCTACAACCCCTATGGCACCGTCCGGACCGCCAGCTGAACACATCTCTACTTCGCCTAAACAGCCGATATCGCCAAACGGTGGCAGGTTGGTCAAACTCACCCACACACACACACACGAACACTGGCCCACCCAACCCCCAGCCAGGCCAAAACAAAACCAAGACACCAACACAAACCTCGCGCGGCAACCTGGTGGAGCGAAGAGTGCCACCGGGCGATCCGCGCGAGGAACCACGGATGCCACAGATATAAGAGTCACCACGCACCAGAAACACCCACAGCATACAAACGACAAAGAGCATTATGCAAACGCACCATTAAACAAGCCAAAAAGACTTCATGGAATACATTTTGCACCCAATTTAATAGATTCACCACTCGGTTAAATTTCGACACTCCTTAGAACCTTTCAACACAGACAAAGACCACCATGCAAAGCAATCACACTTAGACACAACAACAACACTGTCACAGACCCACAAACAATAACAAACATATTCGCACACCACTACCATCTCAGATAGTCTACACTCCCACGAACACCCGCAACTCCAATCATACCCACACGTCCACACTTTTGCAACACTAGACTTACATTTACAGAACTACAATTAGCAATCACAAAGACACGTAACACAAGAGTAGGACCAAACAACATTCACTATGCCTTCTTCAAACACCTACCAACCTCAGCACTGCAAACATTACCGGACACTTACAACACCGCATGGACCGCACATACATACCCACAATCCTGGTTAAACGCCTCTCATACCTATACATAAACCAAACACTGACTCAACTCTGCACTTCCTATCGCCCTATTGCCCTCACTAGCTGCTTTCACAAATTATTCGAACGCCTTGTCAAAAAACGCCTTCTCTATATCATCCAAACACAAAAACTAATCTCTCCTATTCAATCACGTTTCCTTCCTAATCGCTCAACCTTAGATAACCTAACTTACCTTGTCACACACATCCAGGAAGCGGCGGCAGGGAAACGCTCCACTGTCGCCGTCTTCGTAGACCTCAAACAAGCCTACGACAGCATCAATATAATAGCACTTTTACAACACCTACACATCATAGATATACACCTACTACACTATCTTCACTTCTATCTTCTATTTCGCTCATTTCAAGTCAAAATTGAACCACGTATTTCGGACACAAAATTCCCCACAACAGGCTTAATGCAACGTTCCGTGCCCAGCCCCTTGCCCTTTATTTTAGGTCTAAATTAAGTCATCACAGACAACCTGCCCGAGAAAATTGCAATATACGCTGAAGACATAGTCATATGGACATCACACGAAACACCAAACAACGCGCTAGGAATACTACAAACCACATTAACACAACTACATAGCAAACTCCCCCCCCCTAAACCTACACATTGCACCACACAAATCAAAATGCATGATCTTCGGCTACCACAAATGCACAGAGTTACCACCACTAAAAATAGACCACACTCCCATCCTATTCGTTACCACAGCAAAATTTATAGGCGTCACTTTAGAACCAAAACTCACTTTCTAGCCACACATCTTAGGCATCCAAAAAACGCGGATCAAAAAGAATAAACATCCTTCCAGCACTATCAGGTACAAACTGGGGATCCGACCGAAACACACTTCTAGCTCTTTACAAATCGATCATTCGGGCAATGCTGGAATACGGAGCCCCACTCTTCGAAAATACGACTAAATCAAACCTCAAAAATATAGATTCTCTTCAACGCCAATGTTTACAGATTGCCATAGGACCCCATATCACATCACCTTCTCTTGCTCTTCACATATACAACCATATACCAGAACTGAAGCACAGACGCACATAAACACTATAAAGATACCACTACAAAATACAAGTCATCACACAACACCCATGCACTCAGGCATTAACACTCCGCACCAAACACATACACCAACTCATGAACGCAACACGACTCAAAAGTACAATAGTCTGCCGCATTCACCAACACGCAAATAGACCACACATCACACTCCCCACAGCAAAAGCACTCCCACCACTCACTGCATGGTGGAAACACCAATCACCCAAAACACACCTCCTCATAGACAAACCAAAGCACACCTACACAGACGCAGAAATACAACAAGTATTCCTCCAATTCAAAGCACAATATCCATACCACATCATCTACACGGACAGCTCAAAATCACACCTACAGCAGACGGGCACAGCGGCGATTTTGTACCCAAACGCAGCACCGCCGCGGGTTATCCTTCGGGCCCGTCTGCATGGCACAGCATCCACATACACAGGGGAATTATTCGCAATTTTTTTCTGCATACTCCACCATTTTCAACACACAAACTGAACGCGACATCATAGCCACTGACGCAAAATGAGTATTAGAAAGCATTACACCCTTAACCAAAAACAAACACCCCCACATCCTTAAAATGCTCTACATTCACAAACAACTCAACGCCAGACAACGATCACTTCTTCTATGGATCCCATGCCACACAAACATTCCAGGCAACGAACACTCAGACACCGAAGCCAACATAGCCACAACACTACCACAAACCACACCATGTCCACTCTCACAATCCGACTACTACCCCACAATACACCAGGCAATCAACATACAACATGCAACATACAACATTCAACAAACATGGGACACAACAATTACGCAAATACACGAAATACACAAAAAAACACGAACTCTGGCACACCATCAACCAAAACACGAAACAAAAAGAACGCACACTAACTCGATTACGTCTCGGACACACTGCACTCACGTACCTCTTGCAACGACGCCCACGACCACAATGCATAGCATGTCAACGAACACTCACAATTATGCACATATTTATCTACTGTATCAAACGCAACACCGAAAGACAACCTATCACAAACTACTGCAACATGAACAACATCCCACTAAACATCACGACTCTTCTCAACGACGACCATCCAACATTACACGAACACCTCTTCCACTTTCCTGCTATCACACGCCTAATCCATGAACTATGAGAGGAAAAACAAATTCAAAAGATATGTTGAAAAAGAAAAACATAAAATCAACAAAATGGGGATAAAATTCAAAAGATATGTTAGAAAATGAAGAAAAAAATCAACAAAAGGGTAAAAATTCAAAAGATATGTTAAAAAGAAAAACAGGAAATCAACAAAAGGGAAAACAAAACAAGAAAAAATACTAACCGTACGTGAGACTAGCTAACAACTAACTTTCTTGCAATGTATATAAAATACTGGCGATGACCCTCCCATCCCCCCCCAACTACACCCCCACCCCATGGCACCGCCCGGACTGGCAAATCTCTTCCGTATCAGCTCAGCCTCGAATAGTATCGCCATCTCATCTGCCTACAAGTCGACCCAACTTCTACTCCTACGGTCCAAACATCAAGACGTCTCAACTCTTTCACTACTCACCTCTACATGCCAGCCTTACTCTTCTTCGCTCCCTCTTATCCTCACCACTTCGCTCCTCATACCCGTTCACCCCCACCAAAAAAAAACGACCCAAATCACTAACGCCCGGAAACAGCCGACATCACCACGCGGTGGCAGGCTGGACGAACACAGACATACACATACTACATTTGCGCTTACGTACATTTGCGTTTGCGTGCATTTGCGCTTATGTACATTTGTGCATACGCACTACATTTGCGCATACGTACATTTGCGCTTATGTACATTTGCGTTTGCGTACATTTGCCCTGACGTACATTTGCGCATACGTACATTTGTGCATACGTACATTTGCGCATGTGTACATTGGCGCTTGCGTGCATTTGCGTATAAGTATTTGTGCGCATACCTACATTTGACATACCACCTTTTTTCGGGTTTTGCACGTCTACGACTGTCGACATCTGGACTTTGCGCCTCTTCCAGAAGCACGTGAGATTGCCAACGGAAGAGGACTGTGAGGAGTGAAGGAGAGACGACGCCAGCTCTGCGGCCATAGTGCGGACGGGCCCCGGGAGAAGACGCCACCTGCCACCAGCCACCTGCCACCTACCACCTGCCACCCGCCACCTACGCCACCTATACCAACACACATACATCTATCTACAGCAAACACACAAACACCGCTCGAGACCCAACCTTCACCTACAAACACTACACCCAAAGACAATAAACACAATCATACAATGGAACACACACGGACTTATCAGGCACTGGCATGAATTCAAACATTACACACTACAAACAAATCCTATAGCACTATGCATTCAAGAAACACACTTCAAACCCAACGACCCATATCACTTTCACATCCCTCACTACACACTACACAGACACGACACACACAACCCACACAGATGATGCGGTGTATGCACATACATTAGGAATACGACCCCTCACCGCCTGATACACTTCGATACCACGGCAGACATACTATTAACTGAAATTCATGTACACAACATAGCTTACACACTCATCAACATGTACGGCCCACCCGCGCGAAACACAGAAACCCTCTCGGAATGAACCAAAGCACTTGACCAAATTCGCTCTCCTTTCATTCTCACCGGAGACTTCAACTCACATCACCCCTTATGGGACACCCGCACAATACAACCTGATCACAGAGCACACACACTCATCGCAATAGCCACACAGCATAATCTCACCATACTCAACACCGGCTCACCAACCTACCTAGTACCTATCAGCTCCCTCCTCCCTACAACCCCAGACGTCACACTTGCCTCTTCACGCATAGCCCTCACACTGTCCTGGACATCCGACCCTGACCCACACTTTGGCGACCACGCACCCATCACCATTACCTTCGACCAAATCCCGACCACTGGCCCACCCAACCCCCAGCCAGGCCGGTGGAACCTCAAAAAAGCATCCTGGGTCCCATTTTCAGATTCCTTAGCCGCACAAACAGCACACAATCCACAACACACACCAAAACAGTTTGCAGACTTTATCCTCACCACAGCACACGAACACATACCACGAACAAAACCAAGGCACCAACACAAACCTCGCGCGGCTCCCTGGTGGGACGAATAATCACACCGGGCGATCCGCACGAGGAACGCACGCCACAGACATGAAAGACACCACACACCAGAAACACTAACAGCCTATGAACGTCAGAGGGCACTACACAGACGCAGCATTAAACAAGCAAAAAATACCTCCTGGAATAAATTTTGCACCCAATTTAACAGATTTACACGTCTCGGCGAAATGTGGGCACTACTCAGAACATTTCAACGCAGACAAAGACCGCCATGCAAAGCAATCACACTTAGACACAACAACAACACTGTCACAGACAAACAAACAATAGCAAACATTTTCGCACACCACTACCATCTCAGATCATCTACACTTCCACGAACACCCCCACCTGCAATCAGACACACAGGCCCACACCTATACAACAGCGCATTTACACTTACAGAACTACAATTAGCAATCACACAGAGAGGAAACACAAGTGTAGGACCAGACAACATTCACCATGCCTTCTTTAAACACTTACCAATCTCAGCACTCCAAACATTGCTCGACACTTACAACACCGCATGGACCGCACATTCCGACACACAATCATGGTTACACGCTTCTCTCATACCTATACCTAAACCAAACATGGACTCAACTCTCTGCACTTCCTATCGCCCTATCGCCCTCACCAGCTGCTTCCATAAACTATTCGAACGTCTTGTCAAAAAACGCCTTCTCTATATCATGCAAACACAAAACTAATCTCTCCTATTTAATCGGGTTTTCTTCCTAATCGCTCATACCTAGATAATCTCTCTTACCTTGTCACACACATCCAGGAAGCGGCGGCAGGGAAACGCCCCACTGTCGCCGTCTTCCTGGACCTCAAACAACCTTACGACGCCATTAACATAACAGCACTACTACAACACCTACACAACATAGATATACAGGGTAGACTACAACACTATCTTCACTTCTATCTTCTCAATCGCTCATTTCAAGTCAAAATTGGATCCCACATGTCAGACACAAAATTCCCCACAACCGGTCTCATGCAAGGTTCAGTACTAAGCCCCCTACTCTTTATTTTAGGTCTAAATTCAATCATCCCAGACAACCTTCCGGCCAAAATTCCAATATACGCTGACGATATAGTTATATGGACATCACACGAAACACCACAAAACGCACTAGGAATACTACAAACCACATTAATACAACTGCATAGCAAACTTGCCTCCCTAAACTTACACATTGTACCACACAAATCCAAATGCATGCTTTTCGGCTACCACAAATGCACAGATTTGCCACCACTAAAAATAGATAACACTCCCATACCATTCGTCACCACAACACAATTTATAGGCATCACTTTAGACCCTAAACTCACTTTCCGGCCACATATTTTAGACATCCAAAAACGCGCATCAAAAAGAATAAACATCCTCCGAGCACTATCCGGCACAAACTGGGGCTCCGACAGAAACACACCGTTAGCTCTTTACAAATCAATCATTCGGCCAATTTTGGAATACGGATCCCCACTCTTCGAAAATGCGCTTAAATCAACCCTCAAAATTATAGATTCTCCGCAGCGCCAAGCTTTACAAATAGCCACAGGAGTATACACCACTTCGCCTTCTTTTGCTCTCCACATCTATAACCACATACCGGAACTGAAGCACAGACGCACAGAAGCACTATTCAGATATCATTACAAAACACAACTCATCGCAAAACACCCATGCACCCAGGCACTAAAAATCCGCAACAAAGGCAAACACCAACTCAGGAACGCAACACGACTTAAAACTACAATAGGCTGCCGCATCCACCAACACGCAAATAGACTACACATCACACTCCCCACAGCAAAGGCACTCCCACCACCCACTGTATGGTGGAAACACCAATCACCCAAAACACACCTCCTCATAGACCAGCCAAAGCACACCTACACAGACGCAGAAATACACCAACTGTTCCTCCACTTCCAAGCTCAACATCCAAACCACAACATCATCTACACGGACGGATCCAAATCACACACACACAGCAGACGGGCACAGCAGCGGCGCTGCATCCCAACGCAGCACCGCCGCGGGTTATCCTTCGTGCCCGTCTGCATGACACAGCATCCACATACACAGCAAAATTATTCGCAATCTTCTCGGCATACTGCACCATCTACAACACCAAAATTGAACACAACATCATAGCCACAGACGCAAAATCAGCACTACAGAGCATAACACCCCACACCAAATACAAACACCCCCTCATACTCAAAATACTACAAATCCACCAAAAAAACTCACTATACCACAACGACCAATACTACTCTGGATCCCAAGTCACACAAACATATACGCAACGAACACGCAGACACCGAAGCCAACATAGCCACAACACTACAACAAACCACACCCTGCCCACTTTCACAATCAGACTATTACCCCACAACACGCCAGGCTATCAACAAAGACATTCAACAAACATGGAACACAGCAATCACGCAACTACACGAAATACACCCAAAACACGAACTATGGCACACCATCAACCAAAACACAAGACAAAAAGAACGCATACTAACACGATTACGGCTCGGACACACTGCACTCACGCACTCCTACCTCTTACAACAACTCCCACGACCACAATGCACAAGATGTCAACGAACACTCACAATTAAACACATACTCATACACTGAACCAAATACAACACAGAAAGACAACCCATCACAAATTACTGCAACATGAACAACATCCCACTAAACATCACGATACTTCTCAACGATGAAAATACGACATTACACGAGCACCTCTTCCACTTTCTCTCTATCACACGCCTGATCCACGAACTATGATAAAAAAAGAAAAAAATCAAGATGTTTTTTTTTAATCAACAAAATGTGAAGAAAAAAATGAAGAAAAAATGTTAAATAAGAAAAACAGAAAATCAACAAAAAAGAAACAGAAACACAAACTCCACGTGATATTTACTAACACTAATGTTCTTGCAATGTAAATTCAATACTGGCGATGACCCGACCCCAACCCTCCAACTACACCCCACCCCATGGCACCGACCGGACTGGCAAACTCTACACCTCTGCACCAGCTCAGCTTCGACTCCTACTTCATCTGTCTGCAAGACGTCTCGTCTCAACTTCTACTACCTCTACGCGCCATTCTTCGGCGCTGTAAAAAGTGCCAGCGCTACGGCCACTCCGCGGGGGGGGGGGTGCCACGCCAACACCCACATGTGCGACCGATGCGCCCGAGCACACAGCACCGACACATGCTAAAGCGGCAGTGCCTGCTGCGCCGCCTGCGGGGGGGGGGGGTGGAGCACGAGGCTGGGGACAGGACCTGCCCCCGGTGGATGGCGGAGAAAAAAAAATTATTCGCCTGGTCCACCTGGAGGGCATGGACCTGTCCCTGGCCAGGAGGGCGGTGTCCGACCCGCTGGCGGCGTGGCCGACCCGCCGGGCAGAGCCGGGATCATACAGAGCGCCACCACTACCACGTGACTACACCGAATACCCGGCTCTGCCAACACCCACAACCACGCGACACCAACACACCACGGACACCTACCCAAAAACTCCCACCAACAGCACACGTAGGGCGTGCGCACCAACACCAGCAAATATTACAGGCCAGCGACCAGTACACCAAGCACCACCACCACCACCACGAACCCGCCAACCGACACCATCCCCACACTCCGAACCCCCACCACCACCACCCCAGTAGCCAACAACCTCCCCATACCCACAGACCCCACCTTCAACAGACGAGTCACCAACAACACATGTACGCATACGTACGCGTGCAGCTCTCATACACTTCGATTACGTAAAGCTGTATATAGATACATTTGTCCTTACGTACTTTCGTGGTTACGTACATTTGCGCTTACGTACATTTGCGCATACGTACATTTGCAATACGTACATTTGTAATACGTACATTTGCAATGCGTACATTTGCAATACGTACATTTGCAATGCGTACATTTGCAATACGTACATTTGCAATACGTACATTTGCAATACGTACATTTGCAATACGTACATTTGCAATACGTACATTTGCGCTTAGGCATTAGCCATACGTACATCTGCGCTTACGTACAATTGCCATACGTACATCTGCGCTTACGTACACTTGTTTACGTACATTTTCGTATGTACATCTGCCATGCGTACATTTGCTTTACGTACATTTGTCCGGTTACCGTAGTAAACACAATAGCGAACACCTTGGCTCAAAATAGCTCGGATTGCAAATACAGATTTGAATTCTTACAAAATGCACAACATACTTTTCACACCCATTTAGTATAAATATATTCCGACAACACTGAAGCAGATAACGTTCCTTTACCACTTTGAGAACTAAAAGCTGCAACTTCCTATGCCGGAAATATTTCCCGCATATATTGAAAGAACGGCGCAGGGCAGCGCTCCGAAATTTGGTATACCTTTTCCCACATCAATTTGACATATGTCAAAATTTTTATGTCAGGTAATCTTGGGTCAACGAGTTGGTCATGGTCAAGTGAGGTCACTTCCAACAAAGTTCAACCAGTTGTGACGTTTTGACGAATAAAGATATTTGAATGAAACTTGCAGCGTTTGCTTATCTTTAGGGACGCAGCAAAGCGTACCAGAGGAATTTGTTTTCCGTGTTTGGTTACTTATTAGTTTTGCATGTTTGCCCATTAGAGTTGAAATGGAATATTCTGGCTCAAGTAAGCATTTTCTGTTGGAGTAAGCTGATTTCGAACAACATTATTCGGTCCACTGTACCCAATAGAGAAGGAAAATTAAAGAAAACTTGAAAACTCAACATTTTTCGATTTCAACACAACAGAAAATGGGGATGGCCAAAAATTGCATGGCCCTGGTCAATTTGGCTTTCCTTTTCTGATTCCAAATGGTTTTTTCTTCAAATCTTCCCCAAAATGAACTACCCAGAGCCAAAAACATGATGTATGTTGTGAAAACCTAGGCCCCATAGTGACGTCACCTTTTTGGGGGAGTGGAATCTTGAGGTGGCGTCTGGCCCTACCGGTCGAGCGCTTTCCGATGACGCCTCTTTCGTTCTCGTGCGACGCTTAGTTTGGAGATTAGAGGGGGTCCCACTCGACCCCCGCTTGAGGGGGTGTGAGGATATGACCGGAAAAAAGGGGAGGGTTACAGTCAGGTCATGTAGTTTACGAATCTTGGAAGGAAGCCACCATCATTCCGATACCAATACCCGGCAAAGATCACAGCGACCCCAACCATTTTCGACGCATTGCCCTCACCAGTTGTGGAATAATTTTTGAACTTTATTATAAATAGATTGACCGGGTACCTGGAAACAAATTATATTATATTTCCCTCTCAATACGGTTTTCGGCGAGGAAACAGCACCATAGATCACCTTATTCGATTGGAGACAGACATCCGTCTAGGATGCAAAAGAAAACATGAACACACTGTGGCAATTTTTTAGATACAGGCAAAGCATACAATACAATTTTCAAATCCGCATTACTCTTCTAAATTCTGCAACTCTGTATAAAAGGACGCTTAGTACATTATTTAGTAGGTGTTTGTATCTGGTTCGCGTTCATTCCACATCAGGTGCCTGTCAGCCACCTCCGATCGATGTCTTCTCCGGAACGGATTACCACGGGGAAGTTGCATTTCACCAGTATTAGTTAACATCACCATTAACGATCTTTTCGATGACATCCAGCCAACCTATCATTCATTCACAATTTGCAGAAGATAGTGCGATTTAGTGTGCTCCAGCAAAAATTATGGCCATTGTTTGATTCGATTGCAAAATGCACTTCAGCGAGTACAAGAATGCTCCCTGAAGTATGGTTTCATCTCTCGGCCCCAAAATCTGCAGCACTGATATTTAGTAAATCGTCGCCCTGCCCAAACACAGAAACCCCACTTCGCCTCGGGAACAACAACATACCTTTTGTAAATTCATTTAAATTCTCTGGTATTATTTTTTATTCGAGGGTTTCCATGCATCAACACATCAGCTACGTTCACAGGAAATGTTTTCATCGGATCAATTTGTTTCGCTATATTACCTCTTCCTCATTCGGAGCCGATCGTGATACGCTTTTACATCTCTACAAATCCTTAGTTCTTCCCATCATAGAACACGGGTCGCTAGTCTACGCTGGTGCCAGTATCTCCACTTTAAAACTTTTGGATACCCTACAGAACAAATGTATCCAATTGGCACTTGGTACAATGGTACACTTGGTACAACTACTCCCATCAATGCTCAACAAACAGAAGCAGGAATTCCACCATTAGATCTCCGACGAATGGAGCACTTAGATATGCCGCAAAAAATCAATTTAAAGAACACCATCCCACACATGCATCATTACATGTTCTCCCAAATTTACACCACGACAATTTAGGTCCCACCGAAAAGCGAAGAGGCCTCACCATAGCTTCACGCGTCAAAACATTTTCAACACAACTCCAACATAAGATTTTGCATGGTACTGGCCGTCCTCAATCAACTACATCACCGTGGCAGATGGCAGAACGACACGTTTTTTATCTTACCAGCACCACAAAATCACAACTTTGTCCAGAACGTACAAGGCAAAAATGTATGTGTTGAGGGTCACCCTGTGTTGAGCGAGATCCAGTGTTTAGGGTCATGACTCGAACCGAAGCGAGAACCGGTGTTGTGTGTAACGCATGACAGGCGAGAAAAAAAAACAAAGGAAGAAAAGATTATTCGACGCGACAAATGCTTTCACTGAATAAACGGCGTGTGACCCAGGACATGTATGCTGTGATGGAGTCTCAACGTCCACAGGTGCGCCACATTTCACCCACATACCTGCCTGTATTGAACAGGTTTATCACTCCAGATCAGCTTTTTGTGAAGCGCTGATCTGGCTTGCCGAAGCGGGAATGTGACAGTGTGTCCACCGTGAATGTGACATGATATAAATTCGAACTAATTTCTGCAATATGAATATAATTATCACATGTTTGTATTCCAGCAGGCTATCTTTCTTGGTCGTTCGGCGCGTGTCTAATCCACGGCTGAAGCTCATACGAGGTTGGGTGCGGACGGCCGCGGTGGACCAGCCCGGTCGACCGGTGACCTTGGAGAGGTCATGGCGGCCGGCCACTGCCGGGGCATGCCCGTCGGTTGGGAGGAGTCGGTCGGATCACGTGGGCGTCGGACTCAATCGGCAGCCCGCCGAAACGGAGCGTGTTTCCCCATCAGCCGGGTGGCTGCAGGGTCTGTCACTGCTCCACAAACTCAGGCCACCTGAGTTTGTGGAGTCGGATATGTCTGTATGGTGTTGGTGATTGGTGTAAGCTTAGTAAGAGGTGCCCGGCCGGGAATCATGTTAGTTTGAATGCAAGTAGAAGTGGCGTTGACACCAGGGGTGGGGGAGCAGTACTGACCGCCTGTGCGAAAGTTCTGGTGGAGGGAAGGTGGGCTCGGCGTTTTGCCGGACCTGTAGATAAGAAGTGCCGGTGGTGGCCGTGACGGCGCAAACCCCTTTTCCAGTTGCCAGACCGGACAGATGTTGCATGTGGTTAGGTGACCACCTAAGAAGTGTGGCAGTCAAGACAGTGGGCCAGCTTGGAGAAGGTGGAGTCAGGATGGGGTGCCTCGCCGCACTTCGGGCATCGAGCTGGTTGGCGGTATTTTGTGCTGCCATGTCCGAAGTGATTGCAGTTGAAACAGCGCAGAGGATTGGGAATAAAGACACGGACTTGGCATCGGAGGTAGCCAGCGAGAAGGCCCTTGGGAAGAGTGCCGGAGTTGAAAGTAAGGACTAGGAGACTCGTGTCACGTTTCTGACCATCTTTAAAGGAGGCGATGCGGCGGACGTGGGTTACCCCTCCAGCCTGGCTTCGCTTGGACATCGGTTTCAGACAGATAGCGGAGCTCCGGTGCGAAGATGGTGCCCTCGGTGGTGATGTGGTTTGAGTGAAGGGTAATGATTACAGATTTAACCTTCATTACAAAACGTGGTAGTACGGAGGAGGGCTTTGGTCTGGGCTAGGGTTTTGGTTTGATGACAATGGTTCCGCTGGCAGAAATTTCAATGTCAGGATTGGCTAAGAAGCAAATGGCGAGGAGTTGTCTGGCCAGAAAACGTTGACGTGACGGAAGGAAGCGTTTTCCTTGACAGGCTTGACGACTACGCCAGGCCCAGCACTGTCGAAGTAAGGCTCCGTCACTTGGACTGGTTCAGGCTGGGAGGGCGTGGTCTGGTTCGAGCGTGGGTCAGCGGCGTGGTGAATGCTAGTCTGGTCCGGATCGTGAGATGTGGTTGTGAGAAGAACAGGGGTCGACGAGGCACACAATGCTTCCATGGCGTCATCCAGAGGAGCAGTGCGGCGTTGGTCATCAACGGTGGTATCCAGAGAAGGAGCATCAGGGACAAGGGCTGGTGTCGTGCGATGGTCATCAGGTATATATGATTCGTGGGGGATATTCGGATTCTGCGTTCGGGGGCGAGCTGGGGTCAAAGTCCTTCTTCGGTTTTCCCATCGTGGGGAAAAATTCCAACCTAACCAAATATAAATAAAGACGAAGAACACACAGAAATACAAGGAACACAAGTTAGACGAAGAAAAAACAACGTCAAGTGACGGGTGTCACACCCCACCCCCCAAACGTAAGTGGGTGTATAGGATAGTCATGGGTACTAAATTAATCTGTAAAAGTTTTAGCTTTGAACTGGCAGCGACCTTGGAGATATGGCCTGAGGAAATGTTCATAGGTCACATTGCAGGTCAATCTTTGAGAGCAATTATCTCCCATGCTTTAAAACCTAGCATAGACCTATGGCATATCTGCAGAATCGCAAAGACCTCTTCTTTTCATTTCTTGGATCGATTTTTAGTGTTGAACAAATTTAACAACTTTGGCTATTTGACCTCAGGTCACGTGACCTCCCGTGACCCAAAGCCACTTGATTTACCTTCATTCTGCCCGAGATTATTGATTTTCGCACGTTTTGGTGAGTGGTCGGGTCAGTCTTTTACTAGCGATTGACTACCAAAGCTCATAGGGCTATGATTTGATATATGCACTTATCAGGCACGATGAGATGAATCCGAACGTGCCCTATTTCATGACCTCAAGTTACCAGGTCACCTATCCATTTCAGGTTAAATGCATCAGTAGAGCTGAAAATAGTGATGTCGGAAGACATTTTGGACCCATAGTAGTGAAATAGTTGCTGATCTACACCTAAATACATATTCATTGTATGCTTGTTACGTAGTCAATGAGAATGATTGGCAAAATCATTCAATTCTTAGTTTTGGTACTCCCACCTTTGAGTTGCGGCTCCACGGTCAATCGCAGCTAGTCGACCGCGAAACTGATGGCGGTCGGTCGAGATTTAAACAGCGACTGTTATGGGGCGACGGTAGGGGGCATCGCATCGGGAAGGGGTGAAATAGATAGTGTATCGATGGTAATGGCCGTTATCAGTAGGGCCGAAACGAGGACAGTACACATTACTGTCAGTCGTCTGAGTGAGGGAAGTGCGTGTGCACTGAGACAATGTGCTAGCCGTTTCCAGTCTACTGAAAAATGGTACATCGTTATTGCTGTGATCCGTTCGAGAAGCACAAAACACGTATGGAGAAGAATTTGCGAACGGTATCTGATCATTTAATCCTTTAATCCTGTGGTGAATGACAAACGCGTCGGAAGGGTATTTCTGCTATGTGTTAATTGTCTTTCTGCGCTGAAGAAAGGTCCCAGCAGCCTGCCCCCACAAGAGGAAAGCAGTCCAACACACCCACCTAGTGACATCAGTCAAACATTAGTGCGTTTCGTAATTGTTTAATGTCGACTTTCTACAAAAAAAACTACACTTTACAATTTGCCGTGGAGTCAGGTACGAGGAACTGATGCATAAGCTGAAGGACGAATACGAGAAGAGTGCAGGTGACTACAAAAGTCTTCATATTCTGACCTTGTCACCTTTCGCAATCGAGCTCACGGCAGAGTTCTTTGGAACCAGTCTCTACCTGGTGAAGAAAAGCCGAACACTCAGGAGAGGGGGTTGTTTCCTGTAGTAGATAAAGTTAGCAGAGGAAAGTGTGTAGGTGACCGGGATAAACATGCAGTTATCGATTTCTACTTGTAGGACGAGATAAGTAGGATATGTCCCGGAAAGAAAGACTGCACTGTCGTTCGTGACGAGAACGGCGTGAAAGTGACGAAACAGAAACGTCTTATACTGAGGAGCTTAAAGGACATTTATGTCGTGTACAAGAAGGCCTTGGGTGTGTGAGCCTTCACTGAAAAATGTTTACCCGAGGACAGCAAGTGAACTCGAAGCCTGCAGGTACCCCTATCCGCAACACGTTTTGACCCTCAGTAACCGGGTAGATTATACCCGTGTGTATCGGGCAATTGTACCCACGCACGGCGAGCTTGCTTTCGTATTTAACCTCCACAGCCGGGTAACTCCACCAAAAAAAAAACTTCCACAGCGGATAGTTTTACACGCTAACTGCGATTTAACCTGCACCTGGCGAGTACTCCAATCCGCAACACGTTTTGTCTCTGTAGAGGAGTAAATTTTACAAGCTTACCGCAATTTAATTTGCACATATCGGGTACCCTAATTCGCGGATAGCTGTATACACCGACAGCAGGTTAACCTGTATCCATTGGATGCGACCACCCGTAATACGCTTCGACTCCCTGTAGGACGGCTACCTACACCTGTTGGTTGTGGGTGCACCTTGCGACATTATGGCGCTGAAATCGTGTTACTCAGCACTATACCGGGTCACGCATCGCAATATCTATCCACAACATTCTCACCATGAGCAGTAGCTGAGTGGAGTATTTACTTCCGAACTTTGCTAGACAAAGGCGAACACATATAAACATATGTATTTGAAACGAATGTATACGCATTTCGTTACGGGCTCAAATGAAGCAGACGTTTTCGCAGCTCGTGCATCTTAACCCAATTAAGGTAGTCACTGAAGAGCCACACAAAATAAATGCGCATTCTGCTAACTACGTGCAACGGTAGTAGTGTAACAGCCAAGCTGGTTTCTGTTTCTGCCTACGAAAGAACTGGTTACCCCAAACAAGGTAGTCTGTTTTTTATGTTCTTCGAGGTATATGCAACATAAAAACTGATGTACTCCTGGCTTGCAACTGGCAGTGAACGGGTCAGGAGAGTTGCCTATGCTCCTGATAAAAGAGCTGGATAGCACAAACGAGGTTGTCTGAATTTACTTGGGAACCGCCCCCACGGGGAAAGGGCGCCCAATTTGAGCTGCCAGCCCTCTAGGCAGCTTACCGCATGTATCTGTCTACAGTACGTAAACACACAGAGAATCGATGTGTTTTTGACGGCGGCGTGTGTGAGTTTTTGACCAAATACCGTCAATGCAACACCCCACGAAATGAGCTGCTCCACTTCGTCGGATGGCAGGGGCATACACATGGTGCCCTCCACGTATAGTTCTGTGCGATTGTCACCCCGCATGCAGTACTGGGTGAGCGCATGCTCCTGGAGCATTGTAGGCGGATACTCCTTCCAGCTCTTTGACACCATCAACAAGCCCCTCCACGCTGCATCCTGTATGACAACAAACAATGATCACCTACAACATTTCGAGCGTTTGCATAAGTATTTTCACACATCCACTAGTGGTGGAAGGGGAAGTTATTTCTGTAATTCTTAAATTCACCAATTGGGTGCAAATTCGCACCCAACATAGTTTTGTGTTGCACCTCTTCTCAAGCTTTACTTTCATTAGTAACATACGGGAAAACAATTAAAATACATCGCTGTAAGCATACGCATAACAGCTTCTTAACTTACAACACATATACAAGTTGCAACCTGCACTACTCTAACTACCGCACAACACTCACAAAGCAAATATTCAAGCCGCCGCTTCAGTCTCACTTGTGTCACAATTGGTTTCACTCATGTGGGGAATTTTATGGCAGGTTTGGAGACCTTGTTCAAAGAACTTGGTGTCCTTTCGTGAACAATGAAGTAAAGAATGGCCACAATATAAATCACATTATTGGGCTACGAAACTATGGACTAGAAACAGAAGTAACACGCGGGGTTCTGGTTGAGGGAGTAGATCCCAAATGCTTGTCCAACTGGGAAGCTTTCTGTCCGTTGAGGAAGGCTTGAGGCTGCCACATACTTAGTTCAAGTATATAGCTGTTCCAGTCTGGTGTTAGCTTTAACCTCATCGGAAACCGAACCCAATCCGGAGAAAACATTTTAAACACAAAATTATTTAATATGCTCCCTATTTAACAGCAGTAATGATGTATTCTCTGTGGCTGTATGCTCCTTATATTCTCCACTATTTTCAAAGGGTAGTTTCTCTTAAACAGCTTTTCTTCTCATTGGGAGAGGTTGGGGTTGGGTGGATTAAAAAATGCACATTCTTTGCACCATTCTATGAAATGTTTTGTCAACTTTGTCCCCCTGCCCCCACCAGTCTCGGAAAGAAGAATACTCTCATGCAAGTGGTGAATTCATTAACAGTTGGTTTTGGAGTAATCTCGAAATAAGGTCTTCAAAAATCTTTCATGACAATATCCACATCTCATAGTTATGTTTGCATCTGGCAACACAATTCAAATCGGCTTGAGAACACTGGGGCAATGTGACCCACCCTCGCGATGTTTTCGAAATATCTGCTGGATTAAGTTGTACATCGTGGTTTACCTTAATCCGTGTACTGACAATTTGATGGCGTGGCATTTAAAGCAATAACATGGAATCGACCAGCAACTGTCGGGCAGCACATCGCGATACTTTCACGTCTTCCTAGCTTTGAACGGATGCAGTATCCCACGAATCTGATGTAGTTAGGCATATATTCTACCAGGAAACAGTAATAAGTAATACTTGAGGTTACCAAGTGTGTGGAACGATGATGTCACCCAAATGGACCCAAGTTCGATTTCATACCTTTTGACCTCGTTTGATCTTAACCTTGAAGAATCGAATCCAAGTGATCCAAAACCTGTCAAAAGTACGATATTCATGGGGCTATCTACCCCCCCCCAACCTCGCTTGGCTAATTCTCCTAGATCATGTCAGTAGAGGTGAATATGACACTTCGGTCCCACCAGGTGTAATTTCCAAAGACCAAGCACTGCCCATGCTAAATGCATCAACAAGCTATTCTACGTCGCGCTCTTTACGTGAAAGCAAAACAAGCGCAGGTTAGCAGGGCACTATTGCGACATGCTTTGAATACGATACGCATGCGGTTGTCCGCCAAGTCGAATTACTCGGCTCGAATGTTCGCACGAGAAACATGGAATTATGAAAAGAGCTTCGGGTGCGATTTCTACCGGAGACAACTCTCAGCATCACGTAGTCGCTTCACATGGATCTGGACCATGCACGGATCACATTAAAAGCCATTGACATGCGTCCGGATCATGATTTAGGCGCTTAGAGGCGCGCAGGCACCGAATGTCGCATGTCTTGAAATACATACCTAATATTTCAAGACATGCGAATTAGTAAATTACATTGCATGAGTATCTTACCTGGTACGTTTTCTAGAATGTTTAAAAGACTGGAGAAGTGCGAAGGCTGTAATTGATATCTGGATGCTTTTGGGTGTCATAGATGCCTATGGAGTTTCACCAGTCATCGTGGCCGCCGACGATTCCTAAACCAAGTACCTTGATTGCTTTTGGTCGTGACAGGGAAAGCTCATAAAATCTACTCTCAGAAGACTTACGTTCAGTAGATCTACTTTTAGAGGATTTATTTTCACAGGATCTACGTTCAGAACATCTATTTTCACAAGATCTACTCTCGGGACTGGTTTGTTCAGAAGATCTACTCGAAGACGAAAGTGTTCACAGGATCTACTTTCAGGATAATTTTTTCACAAGACCTACTCTCGGGACTGCATTGTTCAGAAGATCTACACATAGGCCTTAGTTGTTCAGAAGATATACTGCTGGAAATGTTCAGAAGATCTACTACTGGAAATGTTCAGAGGATCTACTCGGAGGATGGAAGTGTTCACAAGATCTACTCTCGGGACTGAATTTTCAGAAGACCTACTCTTGGTCCGGAATGTTCAGAAGATCTACTCTTGGACCGGTATGTTCAGAGGATCTACTTTCGGGACTGGATTGTTAAGAAGATCTACTCTCAATTATGATGTCCAAGAAGCATAAGTCCAGCTTTCTCTCGCTAGGTAGCAGCACAGTCTTGGTATTACCGCATTGAATAAGGAATGAATGTCATCAGATTGAACGCTGAAGCATAGGTAACAATATTTCTCGCTAGATGGCAGGATGATGCCAGTGAATACGAGTTCGTTGTGTGCCTGTATTGTTAGCGTTTCATAGCTTGGCAATCGGTTGCCGTCCCGTGGGAAACTGATATGCAGAGTAGTGGCGGATGGAGAGGACGCACATATTGTTCGGACCTATTTGTATCTGAGCTTACGGTTGGCTTAAAATGTTAGATGCACCGTGATACTCTCACAATATTTGCATTGTATCCACCTGCAATATGGCGGCTGGCCATTCCCTGGTGACGCCATTGACTAGCAGCCTGGGAAGGACTGAGAAAACGCAGCGTCTGCGGCGCTCCAAATTTGCTCCCGTCACGCCGGCAATGATTCTGCAGCGGTAGCGCCTTCTCAGCGCCCTGCGGCGCTGAGGCGGATGGGATCATCATGGGCCGATATCATTGTGCGGCGGTGCCGACATCATTTTAATTACCATGCATAAGGTGACTTACCGTTGTTGGACCTACTGTATGTTATTAATAATAGCACTGTGAACTGGAAAATCATTACAATAGTGCCGATAGATAAAGGCGACGATGCTAAGCGGTGCAACTATCGACCAATATCGATATTGCTGGTCGTGACTAAGCTTTGTGCGCTTACAGTACGTACAAAACTGACGCAATATGTATTTAGTCTGCATATTATATCCCGGCAGCAATATAGCTTCCACCCTGACCTATCGATGAAGGCGGCAATGCTTGCTTGAACTGTAATATATGCGACTAGCAACATTGACAAAAGCATAATGATTTCACTAGTCACGGCAGACACCTCAAAAACATTCGACAGCGTTGAGCACTGCCTCGTTGAGAAGCTAGGGTGGTACGGCATCGACAACCAGTGGTTCGCCGCATGGCTTAGCAATGGCATGCAGTATGTCGATCTTTCTTAGGCCCTATGGGTGACACGTCCACGTTCAAGTGATTCACGTTCATCCACGTTCAAATGAACTCCAGGCAAGGTTCGAATTTTGAACTCACACGGTGTCGAGAATAGCCCCTTTTATCTTGACATGGCGCTGTTGTCTTACAACACAACATTACGCATTTCATCGAGTGGCAATTTATGGAGGTGTCCAGACGTGTGAATATGCTATGTAGCTTGACAATAAGTATGAAACAAATAGATGAAACGAAAGTGTTTCTGAATATGGACAATAAAAAACCCATTCAAGTTTACCAGCAATGTTCGTATGATCTAGCACACATGTTAAATACTGTATTTTTAGCAAATGCTGCCTTTTTAGCTTCAATTCATTACCGACAAGTAATGAGTACATGATACATGATGGCTATCTGAAGAACTGGATATATGGCTATATGAGAGATATTGGCTAATAAAACACCTTTCGAAGCCAAAACTGCATACAGATCAGTGGTCACCCCTGAATTGTCTCCGCTTTCATTCACACCGATGTCTTGTCGATCCAACGAATTCGACCAGTGGGCATTTGGTCACTGTCATACGCATCGTAGATTATTCGCGATGCAACGCATGTACCCGTACGTAGGCTTCGGTTGTGAACAATATGGGTTACAACAAATATAACTGATATACCTCGTGAAGGAAATGTTGATTTCAGTACACTATAATCAGATTGGACTCGTCGAAATCCAAGCTATCTTTGCACACGAAATGTATTATTTTCGGGTGAAGAACAGAGCATGGGGCATGACACAGAGAATGGAGTCGGAAAGGAGAACGCGAGTGACGGCTTTCAAGTGTCCAGATCTGCGACAAGTGACATTTATTAAGCTGACTTCGGAATCCAACACCAATCCAGCACCTGCAAATTAGACAGCACAAGTCAGACTGTTGCAAGCAGCTCACCACTGCTTAATCCATGATTCCGACGGAGGGAGGGTGGGCAGGTGAAAACGAAGTGTCATAGATTAGGAATCAAATTGTAAGGCACTGAAAATTTGCACTAAAAATAGGCACTAAAAATTAGTAGCGGAGTACAATCTAAGCATACATGGGAGGAAAATATAACTTGCAATGTCTTCATAACCATGAAAGGGTTCTTGAAATGAATGACTAATATTTCAAGAAATTTACAACGTTTCGGATTTCGTGATCAATTGCTGAGATACGGTGATCATGTCGGAAGCATGAGGCGTCGGCAATCTAGTGGAACAATATAACTTTTGAATATACAGTCCCAAACGATTGGGGACGAGGACATTAATGCCTTGCTGGATGATAGTGTCATCCCTTTCCCAAGATATGCACCACACACCTGTTAATCGACAAGAACGAAGCTTACAATAGTCTATGAAACCTAAACTGATCCGCTCTAAACTTTACTTCAATTACTCATAGTTCCTCAGTTGGACATGTCGTGTGCGTTGGTAGACGCACACCGGCAGATGTTACGCCAGACCTTCAGCAATGACACCAACATTGGAGGGTCCCTGAGCCTTGAGGCCTCAGTCGGCGTGACTTTTGATCCGGTGCATCCATTGTAAGCCTCAATGCATATTTTTATAAACTCTGCACGATATTTCAAGGGTCCCCTTGGTTTTTATTGATATAAACTGAACCATTCCGGGACCCTGTGCAAGCTTTGAGGCCACGGTGCAATTTTTCCGCTTCCATCGCGATTTTTCGGGAGGATGGGTCCGACGATTTTTGGGTTCTGGTACGATTGTCTTAAGCTGCGGCACGATTTGTTTCAGCACTCACTATCGCCGTTGTGGGGTCGGACGATATTTTTTAGGGTGATTCCCAGCGTCTTTGTTTTGAGGTGGGGGGCTTAGGGGCGCATCGACTGCAGTGGTCATGCAGCTTTGTTTTGGGGTGAATGGCTCACTTAACCTAAGATACCGTCAAGATACCGTCTCAGTCTCCGTAACACCCA
Source organism: Imbricaverruca yamaguchii (assembly GCA_034440575.1). Taxonomy (NCBI): domain Eukaryota; kingdom Metazoa; phylum Arthropoda; class Thecostraca; family Neoverrucidae; genus Imbricaverruca; species Imbricaverruca yamaguchii. Next base: position 162,304 of record JAOTOL010001313.1, read on the forward strand.
GTCCTACATCTTGTATTGCAATGTTTTGCAATGTCCTTTTCGCAGCGTTTTCAAAACAAATTGTGATGCCTATGATTATGAAAGTGCTGAAGCCAATGTATTACGAGTCGCTACACGCCATGGCCTAAGAGGATCCAAATGGCACAGTCCAGGTGGCAGCTTGCGAGGTTGCCATGTAAACACACGAAATAAACGTGACAACAGTAGTAGGGGAGACCGGGTCTAGTTGATGCACGGGATTGTTGATACACCACCATTCTCTCCAAAAGCATGAAGCCGGTTTTCATTGTTACTGTTGCACATGTTGCTACTGACACCCTCATCTCGCGCCAAAAACAAACCGAAGTCCTTTCGACTTCTGATTGCGGAATGGTGACAAAGTGACACATTTGTGGACAGAAAGTAAAATTTAAATCCCTTTGCTTCACCCTTAATTTCTAATTTGTCGCCCACTTGTTAATTTTTTAAAGTGTCGGCTATCATTACTATGTTCTCTCAACTTTGCGACTGTGAAATGCGTTTAAATTCATGTTTGAAATGGACTGAAAGTAAACATTAAATCCCTGATATATTATTCAAATTTTATTCAATTACATAAATTGAATCCAAGTTCTTGCTCGGGTTGCGTTATGACGCAGGGCTCAGTCGCTGAGCAGAGCTCGTTGCGTGAACCATGACCTCAGCCCCCGATCAATGAATTCTAGTTCAACGGCAGAATTTGGACCGAAGGTTTGAAGTGCCGTCAATGCACCGACACGGCCGCCTGGTAGCTCGTCCCAGGCCTTATCGGGCCGGCTGTCAACTGACATCTCCTCGCTACGTCTCCAAAGTGATGAATTATGTTGAGTTTCGCCAAAATTGTGTCAACTTGATCCGGTGTCTCCTGCCCAATGATAGCAACAATGACGTCTTTCCAATTTGCTTCACCTCAAGCGGAACAATTGTTACGCTTGAGGTGAGAAGGCTGTAGCGAGAGAGAAGAACATGAGCTTATCACGCGACGTCACCAAATAAGTACAGCAGATGCCATCCTAAAGGACGCCCACACATCCGAAAAATTAGCCTGACTTCGGCCGCTTTGCTTTAGACATGGGGTATTTTAAAAACATTTTCTCCCAACTGTAAAATCAAGCATGTATTTGGAAGTTGAGAGGGCCCTTCCTTCCAAACTTTCAAGTTGGAGTGGCAGTTTCCCATATTGGCATCACAGTACCTACACCAATGATGTTGTATTTCACCTCATTAAACTTAAAAATTAAATAAGTAGTACTGATATCAGAATACTTCCTGAACGATCACCACAGCTTGAATGACCTAATTCTTGCTTTATTTGTGGTTAATAAGATGGATTTCAAGGTATAAATATACATAATTATTGTTCTAATTTTTCTGACTATGGAATGTCCACAATAATGTGAACGCGGCACGGAGATGAGTTTTTCGTATAACGCGGCACGGAAATGAGTCGCGTTTTTTGTTTTCACCTTAAATATACACAAAATCCGTTCCCATTGCGAAAATCCCTCTTCAGGGACAGGATTTCAGCCCTCACTGAATTCGAAGTGACTAATGACTGGCAGGCGTGTTCAGGGGACGGCAAATGCGACTCTGCGCTATTTAAGGTAGAAACTCGAATTATCACGACCCATACAAAATGGGTAACTGATCGCATGAGTTGGCTTATATGTTCCACTAGCTGCATGATGCATGCGAGCAGCATGATTTCAAGCTTAATAATCCATACATTTTACATATTGTTCAGCACCTTGCCAATAGACATATGTGTATCGACCTTAAACCAGTCAACCACATTGGCCATTGAATAAGCCGACCATCCGCTGGCGTGAGTTCCCAGCAGCCCAGTCCCAAGCCGGCGTGGGAAGACCACGCATCAACTACTCCCCTCCCCGACGACCGCACGATACAGTGCCTCACCCTCGCCGTAACCAGTGACATGTGCACGTTGCCAGTGGCGTCTTCAGCTTGATCTCTAAGGACACTTCCACATGACAGTGGCAGGGAAAAGATGATGTACCAACGGCGCAGCAGCATACAGATCTGAAGATACTGGACGCGTTGACAAAATGATGAACAGTTCAACAGCTGTGTTCGCCACTGCAGTCGTCCGTTTCCCGGCCTGCATGGCTAAGCGCTCGACGTCGCAGCCCGGTTCATATTTCCCAGAGGAGGCGAGCTGGTCGCGATCTGAACGGCCAGCCTGCATCTAAAGCAGAGCTGATCTAGAAATGGCTAACTAATGGCGATCTTGCAATTTCTAATGGAGCACTGAATCGATACAAAGTAAATGAGAGTGTTTCATACCAGTGATAAAAAGGCGTTAAATAACCTTATGCTCATAATAAAACAAAGACATAGATCCAAATTCCCACTGTATCTATTTCTGTCACAGGCCTTCCTCAACAGCAAGCATTTTGCTCCACAAATCACAAAAACACACACGCCTAATGCGCCTCACCTCGTGCCACCGCACAGTGAATCGGCTTCATTTTATATGTAACAATATCTACCTACTCGTAAAATACATACAATGTATGATCCGTGTGTGTATTATGCATGTGTCAACTGCAGCTGCGGTTGTATTGCATGTGTGCTTTCCTCAGGTGGTGTAAGGAACCAGGTTTTCTGAGGGTCCAGGATGCTAACATTGTGCATAATGGAGGCTTTTTGGTCCTAATTTCTATTGGTTCGGTGATTTTGAACTCTGCTATATCTTTGCAAACTTGCAGAGTAGATATGCTGAGTGTTTTGGAATCCAAAGTGCTGCTCCCGTGAGTGATTGTGAAGTGTTCGCCAAATGGGATAGTAGCGGTTGTATTTTTAGCGTCTCTAAGTGCTCATTAAATCTGTCCCTGACAATGCTTTTTGTTTACCCTATATACGTCATGATCCATGGTAGGCATAGCTAGCATGTTATAAGGCAGACGCTGTTCCGTGTGTGGCATCTGCTTTGAAGTCCTGCGAGACATCGGTGACACTTTTTTCTCCCAGCAGGACATGGGTGTTAGTTGAGAGCGGACTTGATCAAAGTTTCTGAAAGTGTTTTGCCACTCTGCATTGCCACACGTATTGATAATTTTAAGGTTTTGATTGCCGCTGTTATTTTTTGATGAGCTTAACATCTATGTAGGGGAGGCTGACGAAAGTTGCGTTGTCTTTGGGGTCTGAACGTCGCGTTTGTGTACGTGTACTTCGCATAGAGTGTGCTACCTGAAACATAGCTCTTTTGATCATGCGAGGTGGTTTGCCAGAAACAAAGTTTCGATTTTTTGCATGCCTCGATTCTAGGCATTAGCATTAGATCCGAGACGCTTCGATCTCAATGTCTGTGCATACAAAACTGCTCTTTTTGTTTGGATGGGGTGTGCCGAGAAAGATGGAAGGATTATGGGCGCCGCCATCGGTTTTATGTATAGCTCGGTCGTGTAAGAATCGTCCTTGTTGATGGTCAGAAGTGTTTCAGGAAAGGTACTTGTTGTTTACTAGAATGGTCACTGCGCCCCATGGATAATTTTATGGAGGGACGGGAGTTGTTGAGAAAATTGAAGTAATCGTGGAGTGTTTTTGATCCGTGTGTCCAAATACCCAGGGCATTATCAATGTAGTGCATATATGTTATGGGCTGGTGTTGATTTGACGTCAGGAGGAGTGTCTCAACTGCGTTCAAGAATGTGATGGCCAGTGGTGGAGCAATCCGACTCCCCATAGATGCATCATGCACACACATGCGGATCATACACTTTCAGGTGGTCTTATGTCTCTCCTCCGTCTCTTCAGATGCCCACCAATCAGAGAGAAGTCGAGGAAACAACTCCAGCTGTCATCCCTGAAGAATGACTGTTCGCTCTTCCCCAGACTGTACATTCCTCCCAGATACGTAATGCTAATCTGCACGAGTTCTTTCAGCACGCAAACTAGGCCTGTCCAGCGACCGTGTCTCAGATGGATGGCCTGAGAACTGGCACCAAGTGTAACCTGATGTACTGCTTGAAAGACCTTGCTCCAGCGAAAGAGGATCTCCCCATCCCCACAGTGCAGGTCAACATACCGGATGGTGCTGCCATCGTCAGCATGCTGCGACCAGGGACTGCAGATATTCTACGACAATATCACTGATGGCTTTATGCCCGTTGGACACCCGTTGCAAAAGGGGAAAGGGAGTTAGGAGTTGAGATATCAAGTGCAGTTCCTGGACATTGGCAAGATTTTCTCCGTATCGATGACAACGAGACAGAGCTGTACTCCTTCATGGCTTCAAATATAGCAGGTATCGACACCAGCAAACAGGTAATCACCATACAGGGCATGAATCGCCAGAATGTGTCAGGTCTGGCTCCATGCACTCATGAGAGGCCGACACTCGCATCCTCCTGCACCTAGAAGTTGTTGGGTACGGCAAAGTGCCAATACGCACAGTTGATACAGGACCATAGCATCAGCCCCTCGCCTCAACCTCTCTGAACTGTGGATTGCCTTTGGTGCTGGGAAGAGCTTCAGATCCGTCGCTGCTCATGCGATAGCCGAAGCTCTTAATCCTGACCGATGTGTTGCCTTGCCAATGTATCATGTCTTTACTGGGCGTGATACGGTGTCCTATTTTGGAGGCAGGGGCAAGAAGACTGCATGGGACAAACGGAGCATGTATGGATATGTCACCTCAGCATCCTGCTCTTCAGGTACTCAGCCAGAACCACATGCCATAGAGCGGCTAGAACAACTGGAGCGAACGATTTGTGTTCTTGCTGTGCGATCGCACCAATACAGAGGAGGATCAGGGGTCAAAAAAGTCACCGATCTGCCGACGTCGTCGTAGACCACACACGCTAAGGTTAAGCTGATTTGAGAGACCAACAGCGAAGACTAACACACGCAAAACCCAAGAAATCAAGGACGTGCTTTTATGTTGCTTCCATTCGCCGGACCGTTATACTTTAAAAAGTGGCACCTCTTCTGGGCTCTGTCCGATCAAACTCCGCAGACTGCAGCCCATGAAGGCAGCCCTGTCGTAGGTGTGCTTCTAACATGAAAAAGCTGCCCTTCAAATACTAATTTAGCACATCTTAACAATCTAGCATATATTTTTAATATACCAGATTTATGGTACCAAAAATACCAGATATCCACGGCGGACACCGCGGCCCGTCGGCCTTTCTCGGTGGTCGCAATGTGACCACCCGTGCTAAGTCAATGGGCTCAAAAAAAGGCGAGAATCACCGACAAATGGTCGCAGGCTGGTCGCCGCGCCGTGTCTTAGTAGGAACTAGCAACAGGAAATAGTCTGGAAACGGCAGCTGAACTGGGAAGGAAGAGATTTCGATTTTGAATGTGAGGAGGGAATCGCTGAAGTGGACATTTGTTGAACGAACAGAAGTGGTGGCCTAATTGTTAGTGAATGGGTATGGTCGGAGTGGAAACCTGTTTTTATCTAGCTTTGATGATTTCATCTATACATATATGTACCTGAAGGTGAGAAAAGCCTGTGCCATTACTGAAACTTAAATGGTTTGGTGCGTCCGTTCAACTTGGAACGAACCGTAGATAACCAGGCGATATGCATGCTGATTTTGGTGAACTTCAAGTCAAACTGTTGGGCTCAATTTTTACCCATTCAAATTCATTGAGATCACTTCTGGTATGAGGAATGATCCAAGAAAGAGGCATTACCTGTTGTCTGTTCCCTCCAGGCATTACATAAAATTTGGTGGATTGGGGGGGGGGCGGCGGAAATAACCATCCACCCCAATTTGTAGGTCATATGAAAGAAAGATCAGCTATGCTTGACATGATATGAATGTTAGAAGTGATTCGCTGTCAATATTAGATCTTTAGATTGGTTAAAAAGAGAAATCTTAGTGTGACTGGTTTCTATTATAAATCATTTTCAAGCAATGAGTGCTTGATGCTTGTGTGCTTGATCATAATTTATAATATAAACTGGTCAAACTAAGTTTTATCTTTTTAACCAGTCTAAAGAAATAATATTGCCAGTGAATCTCTTCTAATATCTTCGTATCATGTCAAACATCCTGCCAACCATTCTCCACCTACTTTCCCACCTATGTTTCTGGAATTTGTGCCAGCCTTGCCCCCTCCATATCAAGCCAGGTAAAATTTGCAACTGAGCCTGCCTATCTCTGGTGCTGACAACAGTGTCTGGTGCATTGTTGCACTATCTCCCTGCCATGTTAGTAAATGGGGAAAAGCTGTCCATGCAGCATACACTTCAATGTCAATTTGATGTAGCTAAAAGTTGTTTAAGTGAAAACATACTTGTGATAAGCAGTGGTGGATCTATATTAGGGCAAAATGGGCAATTGCCCCCTTCCCCCACTAAACTGCCAGATTTTTCTTTAAATCAATGTTTTTGGCACTTTCGTCTGTTTTTAACATTTGCCTCCCCAAAATTTGCCCTCACTAAACAGGCCCTGTAAATCCACCACTGGTGATCATCACATCCAAATGCAACATAATCTGTGTATAAATTTAATTTTTTAAAGTTTAAAAGTGACTCAGTTATGGAAGAGGGTGGTGTAAGGGGATTGTATGGGGGTATCTGAACATGTTATGTTCCTTAACACCTACCTTTTGATGTTGCCCTCATCATGTTGAGTACATAGATAACAAAAACATTATGGTATTCAGAAATGATTGACTTGTTTCTACCAAAATATGAATATCTGATTACATGGTTCTACTAATTCTTTGTGCACAGAGCATGCAAAGTTCACAGGCATGATTTTTGGCTTCAAAGAGCAGTTGGCTTCAGAAAACCATAGGGAAGCGATTTACTTATTTTGCAATTACACCAGCATATTTCAGTCACCACTAATAGCTTGTACTGCAATTGTTACTGTCAGGTATTCCTGCACAGCAACATTTTTCTGTTCAGAATACAGCATATCACTACAAAATAATGATATATTTTAAGGTTCCTCTTTATAAGTGGTTAGAGGATTTCAATTGAAAGGAACTGTTTGAATATGGATAGCTTGTTCATTTTTGTTTTCAGTAAACACAGTAGAATTGCTGGATTAGCCATACAAAAGCAGCAGTAGAGCTATTTGTTGCATGGTGCCTTAAGTGTTCAGAACCCCCCCCTTCTTCTTCTACACTAATTTGATGAATTTTTAACCAGCTCTCCCATGTTATGCTTATTTCCCATGTAAATGCATGAGTTATGCTCCACCTAGTGATTCCCCCAGACAAAAGTTTATGGACAGGTGTGTAAATGATCAGGGAAGAGTAGGCCAAATTAATGGTGACATTTAACATAGGGATGGGAAAAAAAGTTGGCTGAAATTGAATTTATGCCAGACAGTGGCCTATTATTATTTAAGCTGGCTTAAATTCACAACACTTCAAGGCCACACACTTCTAAGGCTCACAAACCATGGGTAGGGAAGAGTGAGGCAAAGCAGACCACCTAAGGTTTGACATCCTGTAAGTCTAAGATGAGATGCCATATGGAGGTATGACCAACTCTTTGATGGAACCCAAGGCCTTGTTATCCTTTCTTTGAAGTGGAAATTTTATCTATATTTTATATAACAAAACTGAAATCCTTGCTCAATGAGGGCACCTCAATTTTTATATTTTCAAAGTTGTTGGGCAAAGTGGACCATTTCAATTGCAAGCCATTTGTGTTAAATGTAAATGTGAAGGGACATATTTTGTGACTTGTGCATGGTAGCTTGTCTTAGAAATAGGAGTTGCAAGCAATTTCAGCAAAGGAAGCTGCACTTTAGTGGCATAGGCATGTCCAGGGAGGTAGACATTTACTATTTGATTCTCAATCTGAAATGTATCCCAAAATAACAACCTGGGACAAATGTAATATATTTCGTGGGTTGCTATGACCACCTATTGCACCCACAAAATGGAACTGGATCTGCCACTGCAAACAATGGGTTGCTTTCTAATGGGCAGTCCACTTTGCCCAAAAGTGAAGCTTGGGATCTGAGATTTATCTTGGGGTTATTTTTGTAAAGTATAACTCCTAGCTACTGCAAGCTTGTTTAGCACTCAAATTTTGATTTTAGGGAACATAGGTATTAGAGACAAAAATCGGTCTTACCTAGTTGTTAAGACTTACAAATTTCTGTGTATTGAAGAAATTGTATCAGAAAGTGGAAAAACAACATTTTTAAATCATGACACAAGATTAAAGCTTAAGACAAGATCTGAAATAGCCAAAAGCATGCACACTCCATGGGTCTTTCCACAAGGCAAATGAAATCTGGCTTGGTAAAAGTCTATGGCAGGGGAGAGGGTGGTCTGCCATGCCCCACTTTCCCATACATCATAGTAGCCAGAATAGCAAGAAAATATCAGTGAGTTTTGTGAGGACATACTGTGGATTGCTCTAAAAATCATTCAAATTTGCTTTAAGCTTTCCCCATTGGGGGTTTGTTCCAGCTATCCACCATTGACAGCTCAAGAATGCTGTAGATCATTTGTTGATCATTTGTGTATAGTGAATCATCACATGCTGACCCCCATCCCAGTGCCCATAAATTGTACCAGTCCAGGATGGTGGTCAAAATGTTTGATAAATGTGACAACATACAAAGGAAAACAATTTATGCATCACAGTGTGGTGTTTTCAAATGTTGTATCCAAAGCTAAACCAAAATTTTAAAATTTGTCTCATATGTAATCATAAGAGGTCAAATGAGTGGCCTATGGAGGTTAAAATGTCAATGGTTACCATTTGTTTCCCACCCAAAAAGTCATGCATTTATTGACATTGTCCTGCCCTCCCCCTGCCTCTCCTGGAAGGTGTGGGCTCCAGTTTTCATTGTTTGCTCCATCTTACATCTTGCATGAATTTATTCACATTGTGCCCTAATTATTACAGAATGAACCAAACAAAGTTGGGATTTGGAATTGCAGAAGAAGAATAGAGGGTTGATGATGGTGATGGTGATAAGCCAGCAAAAAAGAGGACAAGAAAGGTGTGCAAGTGTGGGTATGATGGGTGCACATGGGCAGGCTCTGAACAAAGCATTTATCAGCACACACAAAAAAGCAGCATGGTGATTGTGGGCCCAAGAAGACATATCCATCAGAGAGCCAGCTGGGGACAAGTGGCCAGTGGTCTAGCTGGATGAGGGGCAAAAATATGTGCCACTAATTAGCCAGAAATGAAAGTAATGATATTATATATAATCAAAGGGGGAAAAGTGGCAAAATACAAAGGCTGCTTATTTCCCTATCTAAATAGGCTAGGCTTCTTTCCATATATAAATGAACGACTCCTAGTATTGATAGGGTTTGGATATATGTGGCACTGTTAGTCTTTTACAACCTAGCTACCAAGTTTAACTAGGCATAATGATTTTGGGATGGCTGTTCACAGAGGTGGATCCAGAGAGCCACCCAGGGGGACCCAGTTTGGGCTAGGTGGGCACATGCTGTGCTGGAGCCCCCAGCTGATGTCATTATAGGGGGGAGTGATGTCTGATGGGACCCTGCTGGTATGCAATGTTCCAATCATGGGGGGGGAATGTGATGTCTAGTTAGGCCACATGTATTCCATGTTTTGATCCTGGGATGGGGGAGGGAGCAGTGTGGTACATGCTGTCCGGAGATGTAAGTATTGATGTCCTTTGGGGTGAGGCAAAAGAGGGACTGGATCCCTCTTTTGCTTTTGGGGGTCATGACCCAATTTGCCCTCCTGGATCCACTCCTGGCTGATCACATAACTCCAAATTGCACAATTTTATTCTTACTCTTCCTGATTGCAATAATCTGTGCTTCAAGCATGCCCATCTGGTGACACTGCTCACTGTGTAAGGGAGGAGGCTCCTCTGCCCACACCCTCATCAATTTTCAGTGATGGTGAGCAGACAGACCAGACAACCACAATTTCAGTGGATCTATTCAGTGCTGAATGCACATCTGCAGCAGTGCACAGATCCTCAGATATTTATCAATTGTCCAGATGTTTTCCAGTGCCTATTCACTCATCTGTTCTTTTCAAAATTTGTGGAACCCAATGCTGCTGAATATTGCAATAATGGCAGTTCTCCAGGAATTAGTTTCACCTATTTCTGATGTTTCAAGATGATGGAGACATGCATATTACAAAACAAACTTTTACCTTAAAGTTACATTTTATTGCCCACAGTAAACAGGACACTTCATTGCTGAAAAGTTTGTGGTGTTGCGTTTGTGAAAGTTTTTTGTTTAACTTTTATTTGTGATGTTCCTGTTGCCATGCAATATAACCCTCATAATGTGATGGCTAAATAACAAATTCCTGCAAATTATGGAAGTTTGCAACATATGTGGCACCACATACTTCTTATCTGCAATAGTCAGCTAATCGTGTTCTGTCCCTTTGGTGTGCATTTCACCCTGTGGCCCAATGGTTGGGTTTGGTTATGTAACCCAAATTGACAAAAAAAGTGTGACCCAACTTGGTGTATAAGGTGTTGATCAATTTCAGGGAAACTTATTTTGTTATGGTTCCGTGGTTGAATAATGCTGCACAATTTGTGGGTCCCAAGCTTTTTGTTTAACGTTGATATGGCCTACAACACATAACTTAGCACAACCCATAATACCGTCAAAAGGTGCATTTCCACCATTATTGATTGCCAATTGTGTTTGACTTCACCATAATACTTTGCGATGTAATTTTCCACACAGTAATTCACATGGTATAAAACTAAATGCTTACCCCTTAACCTCTTTATTATTCTGCAGGCGTGAAGCACTCAGGATGTCTTTCTTCACCTGGGGAAAATGGTGCATTGCCCAGTTGAATGGCAACATGCACCAATGACAATGTTCTATATATACGTATATATCCAGGTATGTTATTATTATTCAGAGCCAGCTGCTGCTGGAGCTGCGGCGTTCCATCGGCGGGGGAGGTGCGCCTGTGGCGTCACCTGCTGTTGCCTCCTGCCGTTGTGGTTCTGCACTGATCGTGCGGGTACAGGGTGTGAATCTCGCAGAACTGTTGCTGAAGTTCTCGCACAGCCGCGCCGCTTGCCTGAGCGCCGGTCAGCTGTAGCAGACGCCCTGGTACCCTGCAACCGCGCCTCAATGTTGTTCATCTTCGCTGATGTCGCCGTTATCTCCTGCGACTCATCTATGCTACGTGCAACAGTTTTGTTTTGCATCTCCCGCCGCTGGCGCTGCGCGCGGGCTGGGCGCGGCTCCTCCGGTGGTGGGCTAACTGCCCCTGGTGGCAGTTAGCCCACCAGGGGCAGTTAGCGGTTTGTTCACAAACCGCTGTCTAAACGTTCGTCGTGGTTGTGTGATACACTATCTAACCAAGCCTTTCTCTACTGGATCTGTGTACATGGGATTCACGGCAAAGGATAAATCAGCATTTGAATATATTTGAAGGGACTTCCAAAGATATATAAGTAGTGTTGCCCTTGCGCGTGCTCGGACAGAGGTGTTCTAGACTTGCAACACACTCAGTTTCTTGGAATTGGTTATGATCGTATGAATGTGTGGAAATATCGAGTGGATATTTCATGTTAGTAAAACGCACCTGGGAAATCGCTTATGTCTCACCGCAATTGTGCACAACGCACATTCTCAGGAACTGCCCACAGTTTTATGATTTTGAATATGATGCCAAATTGTTTATTTGTGGCGGCTCATTTTTCGTTTCTCACCACTTGGAAATTCATAGTTTAGCCCATAGTTTTGCTCCCAAGAAAAAAAAACGGCTCGCGCCCTTATTGTGAGAATACACACCCTTGACCGTAACTGTTGCCATCAGGCAAAATAAAACGCACAAGAAGTTTACCACAATTGAAATCCGCATGTTAAATATTGCTGAAGCTCGACCAGTGCAAAATTTGTTTATGTGAGTTGATTCAGCCATTGGCCAATAAACATCCAGTCCGTATTTTTATCTTTCATGTGTGGAGGGGCAAAAAGGCAACTTGTTATAACTGGGGTGGCGAGTCATGTGCACAATATTTTGTTTAACGTGCACAACAATAAACTGGAGCCAGAATGACTGATCGTATTTAGCTGGGCACGACATTTCATATACGACAATAAACTGGAGCCAGAATGACCGAACGGGTTTAGTTGGGCACGACATTCCATATACAACAATAAACTGGAGCCAGAATGACCAAGCGGATTTAGCTGGGCACGACATTCCATATGTTGCTAGTTTTTGTTACAGTCGATAAGATGGGGCCTGGCGAAGGCTCTTTGTCATAATCAATTTAACGTGTTTTTTTAACTGCTAATGTGCCCGGTATATTGATCGGAATCAATGCATGGTTTATCTTTCGTGTGTACGAAAGATAAAGATGTTTCATGGTTGCAGGACAACCAAAGAGCAGCAACGAATTTGTATTCGAAGGCAAAGTGCCACATGCTAATATTGCTCATTTACCTCCTAGTACGCTTTTTGGGTAGGAGACCACGCACGATTGCTTCGGTTTGGTCGGCGACCAACTTGATGGTTTTTTTACCCCTGAGGAGGATGTCGACCAGACAAGGAAGCAGCTATTGACCAAGAAAGGTAGAGCAATTGATGGTCTGCCTCATGCACAAGCCGCACTCATCCAGCACATCAGGATAGCTTCATATTAGACTGGTAACTGCTGGGCCCAGATAATGATCGCTGCTCCAGAGCTTCCATCTGCAAGTGAATGGGACTGGAACGAAAAGACTGATGGTGGACGCGGTTTGTGCTAGACACACTACAAGAAGCGACGAAAGTTTGCAGGGAACTCTTGAGATGTGGTTGCAACACGGGGAAGGCACGTGACGAGCATGGCAACTGACCAGAGTGGATCTTCAGTTGGGTAACTGCGTGGTGGCATTGACAGCACGTTAAACATTGTATTCAAATTATGTCGTTGAACAGAAATGGTTCAATAAAATAGCGGTGTCACGACATATGTAACACTCTGCTTAGCAAAGGCACTGATCACAAAATCTAATCAATGAAGACATTTGAATAAAAGTATAAGACACCGAATTACAACGGAGACTACAATTGTCTTTTTATCGTCCACTGATGTGCACGTCCAGGCTGAAATTTAAGAACCCGAAGATATTTAGATGAATTTAGGCAAATTGCAGGGTGTATATTTCTTTATACTATTTATGGTGCAAGCAGTCAAAAGGGCATAGGAAAGTCCATGGTGTGCGATGTACTCCATAGACGTCATGGTTGCGCTATGCAATCATTGGGGCATGCACAGTGCCGTACCTAAGGGAGGGAGCATTAGAGCAGTCCTCTCCATGATAAGTTGTGGGCCACAATAATTGCGTCTTGATGCGGAAAAATAGCGGCAGTCTCCCTAAAAATCATGTTGGTGTCCCCTACAATCGCAAAGGGACCCACACAAATAAATGGGTCCGCCAAAAAGTCGCACAGGAGTCCCCGAAAAAAGAGTCTGGGGCCTCTCAAAATCCCACCAAGGCCCCTAACAATCACATTGAAACCTCAAAAATTGTCCCTGGACCCTAAAAATGAAGTTGATAGCACCAAAATGTGGGACCGGACTCGCGAAAATACTATTGGAAGTCACGCCGGGACACCGATAAGTCACGCCAGTGCCCCATGAAATTACGCAAAGGCTTTAAAACGTGTGATTGGGACTCTGAATCTCGCTGAGGGCCAAAAAGTTTCTCCGTGGCCCCGAAAATGACCCTGGACCCGAAAAAGACTGTTCGGGCCATCTAAATCACACTGGGTCCAAGAACGTTGGGCCGTGACCTCTGATAATCGCACTGGGGGCACACAAAGTTGGATCGGGCCCCTGAAAACCACGCTGGGAGGAGAAAACGTCGCACTGTGGTCCTTGAAAATCACGATGGGGACCGCTCACATGTCAACAATCTTGCACCGAACCAGACAATTTGTGCCGGGAGAGCCAAATTAACACTGGGACCCAGATAAGTACAACGAGATGTGAGAACTAGCGCCAAATCCCTCCTCAAAAACATATCGCGCTTTGGCGCGCTTTGGACCAAAAATTAATGCCGCTAGTCATATAAATCCTGGTCGGGTCATCAGAAATTCCCCTCAGGGCTCCCAAAAGGTTGCGTCGGCGGTCCCAGCTAAGCACAGCGTGGCCCCAAGATCGCATCGAAACCCGACAAAATCAAGCCGGATCCCTTCAAAAAAGAGATTCCGAAAAATGAATGTCCGAGCCAGGAAAATTGTTCCTTAGCTCAAACATACCACCAGATGCCTTAACATATCGCATATGGCACCTAAAAACGCACCGGAGCTTAAACATCGCCGCGTGACTCCCCACACACACAAAGAAAAATGTGTCGCCGGTGGCCCGAAAAATCACACCGTGGCTCGGACTTTGATAATTCAGGAAAAGTCAACAAAAATTGTGTCAAGCCTAGAGAACTGGCGTCGGATTCCCCTGGAACCATGCGCCTCGACCTGAAATGCCACAGGGCGACTCCAGGACTGGAGCCCCCAATATCGTCTTGGGATCCCACAAAATGTGAGCCAGGAACCCCAAATAAGCACAGGGGATCCTAAGAGCATAACTGGAGAACAAAAATGCACCTCGCCCTCCAAAGCGTACCGACTCTGGTAAAAAGTGGCCGGGCCTTCAGAACCATATACATTTTTATAAAATATACACGAACGCTACTCATTTATGTCAGCCTACCAATATTTGTCTGTCAGATACCGAATAAAGAATGTTCAACTAGCGATCACCCGTCTTTTCTGCTTTTAATGCTTTCCATTTATGCTTCCCCCACACACATGCACTTAGCGGAAGTTGAAGAAATTTTGATTGAACAGCAATAGTAATGGTTTCACTCGCACCAGGAAGATAAACCTAGTATAAAAAAAAATAATCCATCAGTCGTGAAAAGAGTTCCAAGTCCAGCAAGAAGTGTGAATTTGGAAGTACTTTTATTGTGATGATAGTCCTTTTTCAGTATCACATGCTGCTGTTAGTCGCCTACCCCCATCTCCCTTAACGGCGAAAGTCGTGTGCTCGCTATTGAAATTCTCGGGTTATCTATCCAAAAGTGCTCAATCGCGGTATTTTGCAAGATACCTCGGTGCCACCCTCCTGTTGACTCTGGCCCTTCCACTTTTTGAGACGTTCCTACGCCTATGATGACTTGCAGCATATTTAGTTGTAATTAAAGAATAATAGAGCAGGTCTCCACATCAGCTATTGTGTACAGATGCGCTACCTACATAAGGAGTGGGATAAGATTAGGAAGCAAATAATTATGAGGTGTTTTGATAAACTTCACCCAGGTGGTCCCTATTTAGGAATCGTAAGCATGTGCTAAGAATACAATAATCTTATATATTACCTCAAGATTTCAATTCGTTGCCATTTCCAACTGGTATATGGTCAGCAAAACTACTGTTGTCAGATATGTGATACAAATAAATAAGATTTCCCACACCTGCAATTGATTGAATATATCATATCAAAGACCATATAACCGATGGCGGCCACCTTGAAAATGTCCGCCATTTGTGTCAAAGGTCGAATCTGAATGGCCATATAGCAAAAAAAATCAGCATTGAGACGTAGCCTAGCTGTGCGCAAAATTTCATGCCGGTATCATCTAACCCACGATACTTTCATATATTGACAGTATCACTATGTCGAGAAGGATAAAATCCCGCACTATCTATGACTCTTGGCCGGACCCTGGAATTAGAGGAAAAGATCCAGGGCTATTACCTGGCGTTGCAAAGCTGTACTTTGTCCCCAGAGACTCAAAGCATCAATCAAATTATTACAACTTGTGCCCTGCACTTATGAGGTTCCACTGCAATACATGCGGCTTCGGAGTTACCGTGTCGCAGGCGACACGTACCATGCAATCCCGGGTGAAAACTTCGGAACATGTGACTGTGTTACGATGAAAGATATCGTAAGCGTACACCCTTGCTCAATATCTACACATGTGCACTGCACCATGCAAGACAAGATGGCCTTGCTACTTCGATTCTGCTATTGATGCTTGCTAATAGTGCTTGCTACGATAACATTATCGCTGTGCTTAGTTCCCAGTTAGTGTCAGATGTGCTCTGCTACAGATCAAGTAGAACACGATGAGATGTGTCCCAGAACCAAGTAAGCGCTAGATCTTAGTGGTGGCAAGTGGTAATTCTCTACTCCACTAATGCCATGTTCACTCGTGATATAATATTGCTCGTTATGAGACGGAGCATCAGATTTAGCTGCTCCCCAGTATCCTGAAATCCTAATGTGGAAGCCATCGCCCGTTTTATCCTCCTACGAACAGACTTCTTGAATTGATTTCTATGAAGCTTCATGACATGTGATGAATGTTGTGAACGTATTAGTTCCACCATATAGTGCAAATATTAGTTTCACCTTATTAATTTGTTGCGTGATTATTGGCATTGTGATTGTCACATGTCTTGCCGAAGAAAATACTTGCAGTGAACTGGTGTTGGCCACCCGTTGACGAATGCAATCTTGTTGCAGTTGGCTAAAGCGACGACCGCCGACCGAGTCCGGCCTACCATGCTGTGCCCATTCTGCGCCATTATGTGGCCGAGCTGTGCACGCCGTGGCGAGCCGCTGTGTTCGAGTCGTCCACAGCCAGTGTGCGGCGGTAGCGGTGTGACGGTGGCGGCTGTCGCAGTGTCAACAGACAGCTGACACCACTCCGACTCCGCACTTCTCGCCACTAAGATCCAGCCACTGCTTGGTTTCTTGGACACATCATCATTTTGTGCTTTACTTGTTGTCATTTTGTGCTAAGTGTTTTTATATTACGTGATAAAGTGATCTCAGGAATACAGGAGAAAAAGTGTCTGAAGTGAAGAGTGTACGTGTTTTCATCAGTTGTTTTGGTAAAGTGTCTTCTCAGTGTGACAAAAGCAACCAAGGTGTGCGCCATTACTGTCATCGCACTGTAATGCTTACCTCCAGACTTCTCTGTAATATTCGGCTGCTGATGTCGGTCACCGGACCTCTCGTGTGCCGCCGAATAGTCGTCCATCCAGCACGTCTCAACTCGTGTTCTAGATAGCTGTGTTCATCTTGGTTGATAGGTAGCTCGTGCAACAGTTCTACTACTTCAAAGGCAGACAGGACTACAGCATGGCGAAATATGGTATCTGCACTTGAAGACCAGACTAAACTGAAACCGTAGGTTCTGATAGATTCTTATAGATATAGTTCTGACACCGGGAAGCCCAGTAACCGTAATTTATGACCTGTTTTCGAAATGGTACTCAGGCATCGTCTCAACATAACTCCAACCAGATCTTTATCGTTGTATTCAAGAGTGCGATGCATAAACAGACGTATCTGTGTAAAATATTTGTACGTATATTGAAACAATGTTCACGTTCCTATTTTAGTGACATATGCACTATATTTCGACACATGTGTAGAGTCATAGGCACATGTTTGAAGACACCCTTGCATACATTAAAGTCTATAAAGCTCTCATGTCGAAACGCAATGCCAGGCACAAATTATTTTTGCCCATATCCTTCCCTTCCTGAAGCTGTCTATCCGTCGCTGTCGCTGATAACCCACATCTTACTGATAATCACACGGGGAAACATCCTTGGTCGTCCGGCTTCAGTCAGCAGTACACTGGGTTTCGGGGAAGCTTTGGACATCAAGACTGGCTAATGACAGATGGAAATTATGAGATTTGACCTGGGTTTCGGGCTAGAGATAAGGTATAGAGAGACATGACCGGTGACCGATGGACCGGCGCGTTTCCGAAGGCCCGGTGTGTTTATTTACTGTTTGGGCGTACTTTTTATGAATGATGTCACTTTGCGGGTCCCGGGGTTCTTTGGGTTCTCATGACGTCTACAGCTCCTGTGCGGTTTGAGGGCCCGGGCGCGTTTTGGCCCCGGTGTGTTTGGGCTCCTAGTACGCTAAAATAAGGCTCCAGCGCATCTGCATCAGCTCTATCCAGCGCTGTAACTCTACATTGCAACTGTGCCACTTTTCTCCTGGACTCGCTGCGTTTTGGAGGACCCCAGGATTTTGTCGGGTTTCCGGTGACTGAGGGCACTGCTATGATTATTTATAGGCCCCGACGGGATACTTGGCGTCCTCAACAAAAATGTGTGCTGCCCCAGTTCGACTTTTGTTACATATTTTGAATACATGTCATGGCATGTTATGATAGAAGAACCCTGGCGGTGAGGATTGGTACGATGAATTGAATTCTCCTATTTTTTGGTTGGGTGTAGGGTTACATGCGAATGTAGGAGGTGTACAGCAATTTTTGGGATTCCCAGTAATTTTTGGGATTATTTTCTGTTTGCCGAGGAAATTTCATCGTGTAATGGTAATGGTAAATATTGTATCAAGGTAGAAATTTATCAGGAATCATACTATAGCTGAATGTCAGTCCAGCTTATCCCAAAGGAATGGATGGATCGATGAATTATTATGGAGGCACATGTCCAGAAGGGAACCACTTAGCCTTTCAGCGGGACCTACGGTTGAAAAAAAAAATTGATGGGTACACGCGAGCATTCCCGCAGGGGCGCATTTTCCTCATGGAGTGGCGCCCCTGGCTAGAATATTTGAGGCAGGGGTGCAGTCGAGTCTTCCCAGAGGAGCGCCTTCCTTCAAAGGGGAGGGGTACCCTCTTATAGGGCCTTCTCCTATGGGGGCATATCTGATTCTAGGACGAGTGTACGAATGGCAATTGCACGTAAGCTAAGATGTACGTATGGCAATTGTACGTAAGCGCAGATTCACGTATGGTAAATGTACGTATGCGGAAGTGTACGTAAGTGCAAAAGTACGTATGCGCAAATGTGCGTAAGCGCAAATGTAAGTTGTATCCGTGCCTGCAGATAATCGCATTTGAACCACAAACAATCGCTCTGGGGCCACCAATATTCCGGTCATCCCCCCCCCCACAAATTTACCTCCCAGTCAGTGTCCCTCGTTTCACGCCCACAGGTAATGCTCGACTCATGATGACGAGATGTCGCAGTTCACAATGCTACTATGGCGTGCAATAGGTGTGGTCCAACAACAGCAAAAGCACCTTGAGCATGGTGATTCTGATGCTGTTAGCACCGCACGCGCGTGACGATCCGCCCACAACGACGACACACAATGAGCGCTTGTTCAATGGTATCATCCTGCCATCTAGCGAGAAATATTGTTACCTATGCTTCAGCGGTCAATCTGATGACATTCATTCCTTATTCAATGTAGTAATACCAAGACCCTGCTGCTACCTAGCGAGAGAAGGCTGAACTTATACTTCTTGGACATCATAATTGAGTAGATCTTCTGAACAATCCAGTCCCAAAAGTAGATCATCTGAACATACCGGACCAAGAGTAGATCCACTGAACATTCAGACCCGGGAGTAAATTTTGTGAACACTTCCATCCTCCGAGTAGATCCTCTGAACATTTCCAGGAGTAGATCCTCTGAACATTTGCAGCAGTAGATATTCTTAACAACAAAGGCCTATTTGTAGATCCTCTGAACAATCGGGTCCCGAGAGGTCTTGTGAAAAAAAATTATCCTGAAAGTAGATCCTGTGAACACTTTCGTCTTCGAGTAGATCTTCTGAACAAACCAGTCCCGAGAGTAGATCTTGTGAACATTTCCAGCTTTCAGTAGATCCTCTGAACATTTGCATTCGGGAGTTGATCTTCTGAACACTTGAGGCCTATTTGTAGATCCTCTGAACAATCCAGTCCCGAAAGAAGATCTTGTGAAAAAAAAATATTAAAAGTAGATCCTGTTAACACTTTCGTCTTCGAGTAGATCCTCTGAACATAAAGACATAAAGACATAAAAGACGAGTGCAACTATGAGCCACAAGGGCCCTTCTTGGTTGCACTCTGTGACTACTGACAATGTTTTTTGGCAGCTGGTTCCAGTGTTCTACTACCCTTTTGGTGAAGAAAGTCTGCCTTAACCTTGTTCTGCTGTGGTTAACTTTTACTTTTAATTTATGACCTCTAATTGCATCATTTCTGTTCAATTGAAACATTTCCCCAAGATATCCCCTCTCCAGACCATGAACAAATTTAAAGACCTCGATGAGATCTCCTCTCAGCCTTCTATATCTAAGTGAAAACATATTCAATTTCTTCAATCTTTCCTCATATGCCAGGTTGCTTATGCCATTAACCATTTGTGTAGCCCTTTTTTGTACTCTCTCTAAAAGCCAACAATTTTTTTTCATAGCTAGGAGACCAAGCTTGAATGCAGTATTCCAAATGTGGCCTGACGTATGCACAGTAAAGCTTCCTGATCACTTCCTCACTTCTGTATGATACATTCCTATTTATTGCCCCGAGCATTCTCAGTGCCTTCTTCCTGGCTCCCTTGGTCTGTTCCGATGCCCCCAGTTTTGTGTTTAGAATAACACCTAAATCCTTCTCCTGTTGAGTCACTGATAGCACTTGGCCACTCATCAAGTATGGAGCCTTCATATGATGCTTACCTAAATGCATGATTTTGTACTTATCAAAATTAAAATTAATTTGCCATTCTACGTACCACTTCACAAGTTTGTCTATTTGCAGCGAGATATGCTCATCTCATATTGTCCTAAAGACTTTCAAATCATCCGCAAATTTCAAAACTTTAATCCTTAGGCCACTTTCAATGTTATTTACAAATATAATGAACAGCAGTGGCCCCAGTACTGGCCCCTGGGGGACTCCACTAAGAACATTTTCCCATGATGACTTTGTACCATTTAGCATCACTCTTTGCTGTCTATCTGAAAGCCACAACTCCATCCATTTTAAGATGCTACCTGCAATACCATGGGACTGAAGCTGTATCATTAACCGTTTATGGGGTACTTTGTCAAAGGACTTACTAAAGTCAAGATATGCTACATCAACCTGATTTCCTTGATCAAATTGTTCTGTGGCGAAGTTCAAAAAGTCCAAAAGGTTTGTCAGACACGATCGTCCTTTTCTAAACCCATGTTGAGTATCTTGAATCAATCTGCTACCTTCCAGATAACTAACTATTCTATCCTTGATAATTGATTCAAGTACCTTGCAGACTAGGGATGTGAGACTTACTGGCATATTGTTTTCAACTTTCCCTCTTTCTCCTTTCTTGAAGATAGGAACTACATTTGCCATTTTCCAATTGGTTGGAATTTCATTTTGTGAAACTAATCTACAAAATATTATACTAAGTGGAAATGCCAGCTCCTTTTCAGTTTCCCGCAACACCCTAGCATAATTTTCATCAGGTCCTGCTGCCTTGTTTGGCTTTATTTTCCTGATATGAGTGTAAACAACATCACTGTCAATGAAATCGACATCATTTGTCGGATCCCATGTCACTGAACTATGGTGTACGGTCGGCAGATTGGTCATATCTTCCAATGTATACACTGATTTAAACTGCTTGCTCAGCTCCTCAACCATCTCACTATCCTCACCCAATGTAGTCCCGTTTACCTCAAGTGGACCAATTGTGCTAGAAACTTTACTCAGCTTGTAGAAACTAAAGCACTTTTCACTGTCCCCATTACAGTTTCTAGCTAAATCCAGTTCTTTTGGTCGCTTTGCTGCTCTGGTTTTTTGCTTCACAATGTCTCTAGCTTTTCGATACGCCTTTAGATTAACGATATTTGAGGCTTCTTTAAAGACTCTAAATGCAGTGTTCTTAGCCTTAATTGCTTTTATGAAGTCTGGTGTAAGCCATGCTGGGTTTCCTACCCTTCTTTTGCGTCTTTGCTTTTGGGGGACATGTCTAATCTGAATTTCCTTCAAGTAAGATTTGAACTTTTACCCACATTTCACAGGCATTTAAATTGGAGAATTATCCTTCCCATCTGATGGCACTTAAAGCCGCTCTCATGCAGTCAAAGTCTGCTGTGTTGAAATTTGGAACCTTTACCAAATTATCCTTGATAATTTCCCCTACATGTGCCTTCAATCTAACTATGTTATGGTCACTTCTTCCCAGAGTTTCGCCTACAGTCAAGTCTTGGACCAAGTCACTTAAATCCGAGAATACAAGGTCCAAGAATGAACCATGCCTGGTAGGTTCGGGTACAAACTGGTGTAAGAACAGGTCCTCTTCAAGGCATTTCCTAAACATTTCCTAGACAGACGAAGTAGGAACCATGCTTCACTGGCCCTCTGTTTTACAACCACTTGTCTTCCATCACGACGCAGTGGACCGGGGTGATTTGTATCTACTCGACTCTAAGGAAAGTTTCTGATTGCTACGTTGCATTTTTCCATGGTGAAATTTCCTTGAGAGACAAACCTACCTACAACCAATGATATTGTTGAAGGAGTGACCCCCTCGAGTTGCAGACTACTCCCAGAATATGAGCAGACGGGACACCCAAAACTTGATCAAGGTTGGACATGAGGTCTGCAAAGCATTGTGATTAGGTTGAAATTCTAGCAACAAAAGGAAGGTCCTCATAAAAACGGTTAAATGCACACACACTACACCCACAATAGCTATCATTATTCACATATTAACAAGAAGCATATTAACAAAACATAGCATAGCAGGAAAGATGGTTTGCAAAAACTAAGTGAAATTGTAAGAACTATTGTTTAAAGTTGGCCAAACCTTGCAAAGCACTGAAATGGATTAGTTAGTTATTGTGGTTTGTCGAACAATTCGTTGGTCATATCACGCGCATCACCGAAATGGATGATGCACCTTGCAATGAAGGAAGAAGTTTAAGAGAGCACAGCAACAAATTTAAACCATTCCAATTGAGTAAGTCATGCCTTTTGTAGGCATGGTATTTAAGATATTCCATGGAATATCATCAGAATACTATTTTAGTTATCAAACCGACTTGCAAATTGTCCATTCAGAGAAGAATACCGATCAAACTTTCCCCATCAAACCATACAGTATTAATTAATCCAGAAACCCCCTCAGGTGCAGTACTGTGGCAAGAGGGGAAGATAATCGAGGAAAGGTGACATTTGCTTCCTCTTTGTCGGTGTTTTCCCCCTTCTTCCATGTTAGAAGTTTCAAATTTACATAAATGGGCAAACTTACATTTTCATTTACATTTTCTATTTAAAAAAATGAAAATGTAGAAAATGTAGGAAAATTTACATTTTCATTTCTTTGCTATGAAAATAAGCAACTTGCCATTATCAAGATAGAGAGACCATGTCCCTGACACAAATACCCCCCTGGGCTTTATCCATCCCATGTCTCTATTGAAGTGTAGAAAAAACTTGCCATTATCAAGATAGAGAGACCATGTCCCGGACACAAGTACCCCCTGGGCTGTATCCATTCCATGTCTCTATTGAAGTGTAGGAAAAAATCATACATTTTTTTACATGTCGCATTTGCATGCATTAAAATTTGATGCAAAAGAGACATGAACATTGGAGGACAAACATAAACATATCCAGTCATCTAGTATTCCAGAAACATGTTGAAGGTTGCACATCACCACTAATTACCTGTTAAGATCAGGTTTAGATTAGGTAAGGTGAAAGCCACCTCAGCTTCAAATTCAAAGTGTAGTGTGGCAACTTGGGAGGAATACCAAACAATGACTGAGTGGGGATATTTCATGAAGATTAATGCAAAATACCCATGAAAACCAGTAAATTACGTATTAAGGCATTAACCACATTTTGAGGACAAAATGTTTCAATACTATGCTCATCAATGTGATTAAGACTGATTAATCCCTTCAGCTGTGAACTGCTGTGTTACTTCTCCCTTGGAGTGCAAAATATCACCAATAAGTGGGGCGGGTTGAAGTAGAGTAATGCATAATGAAAAGTAATTTTAAATTTCAAAAACACCCTCTTCCCACAGCTTGCAGGCTTCACTGAGTCGGTAATACATACATCAAGTCACAAAGTGTTATTCCGTAGTAGGAGTCACAGGTCTCCGTTTGAGTTAGCCTATAAAAGGAAGATACGAAAAGAGGCCAATTTCACTAACATGACAAGCTGTGCTATTGTTCTTTTCATAGCAAAGAAATGAAAATGTTGGCAACCTGGCCAATTTTGTGACTTTGACACCCTGACACTGATTTTTAACCATACCACTGGTACAGCCTGCTTTGTCCCAGGGACTATCAGGCATGCTGTGCCAGGTGCTCCAACTGATGCCATGCAAATTTGGTGTGGGTACACCTTTAGGTAATCTCCAAGTATTACCCCTCACACTTTCTTTGTATCAACAAGGTATTTTAAGTCACTGGGAGCTGACTTACAGTCAGCTGTTGGTGATGTCACTCAAAACATGCCAATACAAATTCAGCTGGGTTTACTAAATGAGCCCTGGGGCATAAGGGATATTTAGAAGGTGTCTTTGTGGTGCCCATTCAAGACTGTTGGCAAGAAATTATGTCTTTGGAGCAGTTGTGAAGGTATAAATTCAGGGCTTCACTAAACATTTTCCTTCAAGGAGTGTTCGTTGAGGTGGCACTTGAGTGTGCAGGTGTTAGTTCATGGTCACCACCAGGGACTCTTCAAGGGATGGAGTTTCAGATACCACTTCAGGGGCTCTATCAGTAATTTTCCATCAGGGTTGGTTCTTCAACTGGACAAACAGTATTCATAAAACACATATCTTTCCCTGCTGCAATTCAAAGGTATGATCACACAGCTCTGCCAATTCTTCTTGGTAAAGTATGTCTTAAAAGTGTTTTCTCTTCAGAATACTATGTTTATGAAGGTGGCTAAGATGAGAGGACCACTTGTTTTGTGCACGTTAATCTTTTTTAATAAAAAAACAGAATTTTTCAACTTAAAAGATGGAACTAACCTAGCCTAACCAAACCTAAACCATTTGTTTGCTTGATATAGGCAAATGCATGCAAAGACTTTTCTCATCACCTGAAAGCACAATATCGGTTTTTATAGAATTCCCATTGTTTTTTTTTAAGCAACTTAGTTTAGGTTAGGCTCAGTTAGACTGGGTTGGATTCTTTTATAATTTTGAAAATTGGCACAAAATATATTGCTTCACATTTTAAAAAAAAGGTATATTTAAGGGCTTTTTCAAAAGTAGTCTAGGCTAGGTTAGGTTAGCTTAGGTTGCTTTTTCACATTTCTTTTACCTTAGGTTACCTAACTCAAAGCCATTTTTGACACTACTTTCCTCACAACCTGAAAAGTAGGCATTTGCACAGAAAATAAGTGGCCCCATTTCCTTAGTCACCCTCATAAATATGATTTTCCAAAAATAAAATATTTAATGCCTTTTAAGACAAATCTTCCCTCTTTTGTAGAGCTAGCAAAGTTTGTGGGTGTCAGTGTTGGCTTCTAAGAGTAGTTGGCTTAAGAAAACAGCAAAGAAGAGACCTATGATATTTTTTTTCCAGCTACAATCAGTATTTTTAGCAACTACTAATAACTTTTAGTACCATAACAATCTACGGGTGAGTGATACTAAAGAATTTGGAGAGCCAACCAGGTGAGAGAACCAGGTGAGAGAATAGCTACAATGAAGTAATCCTCGACAATAATTATATTTTAAAGTTGTTGGCAAGTGGTTTGATGATTTGCATTGAAAGGAACAATTTGAATATGGATAGCTTGATCCTTTTGTGTTCAGCAAACAGTACAATTGGTGGTTCAGTCATACAGAAACAGCAGTAGAGATATTTGTTGCATGTCCTAAGTGTTCAGAAACCCTTCTTCCCATACCTACCTACTGATTGTGTCCCTTGCACAGGGTTAAAATATTGGTGTTTCATTAGGTGTAAGATGTCGAAACGGGCACAGAAGGATGTTGAAATTTTCCATGGAAATAATGTAAATTAAAGTGCTTTAGATGTATTTTCAGTCTCAAATTTGAGCCAATGCTGTAGGTACTTATGACTGTAGATTTGTCATTTGCTTTGAAATTCATAATTTAGGAAGAGCTGCATTCAGGACAGGGATAAAATTGCCTATGCTATAATTTGGTGCCGTATGCCATATCACATAGTTAATTCCTTTACCCAAAATTACTTTGCGAAATATCCGTGTGTCCCTATTCCTTATTAGGAGTAGATACATGTAAGCGAGATACTGCTAGAAAGGAGACACGAAGA
This sequence comes from Imbricaverruca yamaguchii, assembly GCA_034440575.1. NCBI lineage: Eukaryota > Metazoa > Arthropoda > Thecostraca > Neoverrucidae > Imbricaverruca > Imbricaverruca yamaguchii. The sequence goes on from JAOTOL010001313.1 coordinate 188,323, forward strand.
CTTCATAAGCATGCATCATGGAGCAAGATGTCGATACTTCTTGGAGAAGGGTGTTGATTGAGTTTCCAGAAAGTGGTATTTTCCACCCTATTTGACGAATAATTTATCACTGCCCCTGCACAATATTTTTAGGGAAATCAATGACCCTAGCCCAGATTCATGATGAGGTAACTTTTTGGTATTTTTTAATGTGTAATTAATGAAAGCAACTTACTAAACATCGAATGATACAGATTAGAGCACGAATATCCTGCATTTACGGACAGTAATTTAAGCACGAAAACATATGGGCAGTGAATTTGACCATTATTACGCACCTCATGCTTCACCATTACAACGTGACCCAATGCAACAAATACTAAATTATTGACTTCATGTCACTAGTTCCCCTAATAGCAAGTAAAGCGAATGCTCCCACCACTCACCCGGTACGATTAGACCTCAACTACCTACAGACACCAACGCCCCAAAATATCCGGTCTCAAACACAGCGCTTTCTGCCAACCGACTGTTGAGCGGGAAAAATAAATATGGCGGCCGCATCGCACGTTTTAATCCGATGAAGGAAAACCTTTCTGCAGCTCGCATCATCTGTTTCCATCTGAAAACCAACAATCTCGCATCATCTGTTTCCATCCGCACTGTTCGAATACCCTGTAACAGCGAGTATGCACTCGGAGAAATACTTGCGCTGGCGAGTATATGATATCGTTGACAACGGATATTTTGGGACGTCCTTGCGGGGTGAATGGTTTGCTCGAATGGTGCGGGTAGTGTCCTCGTGTGACGAGAGTATATTGCAATGAAATGCGGATTATTTGAAGAATTATTTGATTATTTGAAGTAAGACTGCGAGTGATCATTTTACCATGGATCATGAATACGCTCATAACGCATAGCCATGCGCATCGTATTCGCACTAGTCGGGTAAATTCCCTGTCCTCGAGTATGAATGTTTTCAGTGGTGAGCTTCTCTTCGTTCGCAGCACTTGGGCTAGGCCTAAATAATGCGTGTTGACAGGGTCCAGCAGTACTCACGCAGTATGTGTGTGTGTGTGTGTGTGTGTGTGTGTGTGTGTGTGTGTGTGTGTGTGTGCGTGTGCGTGTGCGTGTGCGTGTGCGTGTGCGTGTGCGTGTGCGTGTGCGTGTGCGTGTGCGCGTGCGCGTGCGCGTGCGCGTGCGCGTGCGTGTGCGTGTGCGTGTGCGTGTGCGTGTGCGTGTGCGTGTGCGTGTGCGTGTGCGTGTGCGTGTGCGTGTGCGTGTGCGTGTGCGTGTGCGTGTGCGTGTGCGTGTGCGTGTGCGTGTGCGTGTGCGTGGGTGTGAGTGTGGGTGTGCGTGTGCGTGTGCGTGTGCGTGTGCGTGTGCGTGTGCGTGTGCGTGGGTGTTGGTGTGGGTGTGGGTGTGGGTGTGGGTGTGGGTGTGGGTGTGGGTGTACCTATCGCCAGAATGCGAAGCTAATGGTCGAATCATTAGCTGTTGCAGGGCTGACACATCACGATCTCATGGGCATGGCCGTCTGCGACACTATGAACGAAACATGCATGATAGGGAACTGTCCCAATTTCCCCGGGGAGCAGGGCGTCCTCTCCTTCATGGAATTAATAGAGGACGAGTACGTGGACAACATGAACATGGAGGACACCATCACATAGACACAGTGGGCTACAACTGATCGTTGTGCACTGTTCGATCATGTTGAGCCGCGTGACGCGTTTATGACGACCTTGTCTAAGACGATCCGCAATCTGACCAGACATCATAATGTGTCTAAGGGACACGGTCGTGCTTTTCAGGAGCTGAAGGATTCAGTCGGTGTGGGTGAAGCATTTGTAGGTGATTTTCCCGAGAACTATACCTGCGTTGTAACTTGTACAGGGTGAGGTACAGAGTTATCATTGGGACGCTCCTTAAGTGACGGTTCATCCGTTTGTAGCTTATTGGAAAGAGGACAACTCCATAGCACATCAGAGTTTACGTGTTGCATCAGATGCACTGAAGCACAATGCTGCTATTGTCCACTCGTTCTTACAACAGTTAGCTCATATTTTGAAATCACGTATCCCTGGTCTCAGGAAGATTCACTACGTTTCAGACGGGTGCGCCGGCCAGTACAAGAACCGTTTCAATTTTGTGAATCTTTGCCGTCACCGTGAAGATTTCTATGTTGACCGCGAGTGACACTTCTTCGGTACCTGCCATGGCAAGAGCGTAAGCGATGGTGTCGGTGGTACAGTGAAAAGAGCGACGGCTATGGAGAGCTTGAGACGACCTAGCCAGGACCAGATTCTGAGTGCTGAAGATATGCACCGGTTTCTCAGTGCAAAATCAATTTCGGTCATTCACTTCCTATTCGTTTCCAAATATTATGTTTCAAAAGTGACTGAACCCCTTAAAGAGCGGTTCGCCAAGGCTCACCGTCAAGGGCACACAAAGGTTTCATAAGTTTACACCAGTTGACCGCTTTCACATTATTACCTCTGAACTATCATCCAGTACTGCAGGAGTTCGTGTTTGCGGTTGTAAGGATGAGTATGTAGGCGTTGATATGTAGTTGATTTTAGGTGTTCAAGTGTGAGCGAATGTAAGCATACCAATGACCAATACCAAAAAAAAAACGCGTGATGAAATTTGCATTAGCTTGTGGATACGGAACTTTGTTGTTAGAGGATTCGTTTATTCTTATGTCGATATTATTGTTATAATGCATATAGGTGCACATGGTGGCATGTTCCCAGTGTTTGGTTTTAACTTTGCATGTGAAATGAATGAATGATGGCATACTAATGCTATCTCTAAAAACTATTCACGCAGACCTCCCAGCTCTCATGGCCGGCGAACATCAAGGCAAAGTTGAAGTTACTATCCAACGTCTTCGGACATGACCATTTTTCACCTCCACTGACGTATTTAACCTCACCTGGATAGGTGACATATGGCCTGGGGTCACGAAATCGGACACATTCGGGCTCGTATCATCATGCTAACAAGTGTACATCTTAAATTGTAACCCTATGAGCTTTGGGGTCAAACGCTAGAAAAAGACTGACCTGATCACTCAGCAAAACGTGCGAAAATCAATTTACTCGGGAAGAATAAAGGCAAATCAATAATAGTTATCAGTAAATAAACACCATTTTTCTTTGATCCGAAAGACAATCGATGACCCTTATAGTAAATACGGTTAAAATGTGAATATCAAGTGGCTTGGGGTCACGGGAGGTCACGTGAACTGAGGTCAAATGGCCAAAGTTGTGAAACTTGTTGAAAATTAAAAACAGATCCAAGAAATGAAAAGAAGTGTGCGATTCTACAGATATGCTATATGTCTATGCTAGGTCTTAAAGTACCGGAGATAATCGCTCTGAAATATTAACCTGCAATGTGACCTATGAAAATTTCCTCAGGCTCGCTGATTCTCTCAAAATTATCCGAGGTCGCTGCCAGTACGAAGCAAAAACTTTCACAGGTTGATTCAGCGCCCATGACTATTATATACACCCACTTAGATTGAAATCGCTCGCATGGCGGTGTCATTTCCCAAGAATATTGGTCGGCTGGTAATGGACCTCCCCATATGTATGATCCAGTAGGCCGAATGAAGCGGCAAGTCGCGGTAGTACACGACCAAAGGTGAAAAAGCGTCCACCCTGTCACCTACAGAATATTGAGCACCGCTAGGCTGCCACATGTTCATGGCTCACAGGAAGACCCCATACACATTGAGCGAGCGCGAAATATCGACAATGATGCTGAAATGGAACAAAAAAGAATGATTTAGTCTATATATTATCGTCAATTTAGCATCCAATCACTCATATCTCAACATTCAGCAATGTGTGCAACCATAGGCTGACGTGATACACTCGCTTCTCCGTGCACTGATACAGGCTGACGACACTGGTTTGGTGATCAGCAGTGATATTAACTGTAGCGAAATACAAAAGTGGTGAAACGAGCATATATGCACTATTTTTGTTCTATGTTCATTGCGCACTCACTTCCGGAGAATAAGATTAACCACATGCAGACTACATGGGTGTAGCTTTGTATGATTTTGGAAGGGCACTTGCACCTCCCCCACCCCTCCCACCACTCAATGTTGGTTGTGGCCCGACCGAAAATTGCAACTTTCAACATGGGACCTTATGTAGTATTCCATCAATATATTTCTTGGTACCTATTGCCTTCATCTATTGTGCTCCCCCAATAATTTTCTGTAAAATTTCTTAGAAGTTCACTTGTCAGATGTCATGTGCATTGGAATCAAAACAGGCTGTGATTAACAGATTTCTGTTAAAATTACTGTATTTCTCAGTGATAAGCCATGCATAAGACATTAAAGCAATCACCACATGAAAAAGTATTGTTACACAACGATTACGTCAAGCATGTCTGGTACAAGGAACAATCAGACGATTGGCACAATGCAAAAAAACTGGACATTATGCTCAAAAATTGAGGTGATTACACTTTGCAGTTTCAGCATGTGTACATGTTGACATGCCTTGTCTTCTACTCTGGAACATGCATACAAAACATATTCAAATAATTAATTGATATGTAAAATTACAATACACCCTATAAGCTAATCTTGCTCCTTTTTGGTGTATCCATAAATGTATTGGAAGGTTTGTGGTGTAATGTGCTCACAATATCTGTTACAAAAATTTACTCAACAAAGTAAAACAACGGGTTAGGCTAGCTTTTGTTGTGTAAATGTGCTCATTTTATTTCAGACAAAAAAGGGCTACTTTATCTGAAAAGGGTAAGACCAGGTTATGATTCTTAACATTGTTGTATTATTGAACAAGCAAATTGTAACTGCATTGAAGAAAAAAATTAGAATGAGGTAGGGTAAACCAGGCTAGGTATAAAACAATGTACATTACTTTGCTTTCCAACTAAAAATAAGCATTTCTGATGGGAATTAGTGGTCACATCATCTTCATCATGCGGATGAACACTGCATGACGCATGCTATTCTTTAAATCCAACGACTCTTTGAAAATTAAATTTACGAGCATACTTTAATTCCCTTGTACTATAGCTTCAATATCAAGGACAGGGTGTCATGTGACATATTTTGCATAGGTTTCAAGTAACTTAGAGCACTTTTGGTCAATGTAACAAGTCATGCTTATGACAAAACATGGGCCCTTATCCAAATAAATCAAACCCAAGGAAGTGACCAGATGAAATTATTAAAATACCAAAGGCTCATATTGGAAAAACCAAAACATTTGTTTCATGATAAGGATTCCACAAGTCTGAGTGTGGCAAAATGTCTTATGCTAGACCGGTAGGGGACATACTAGTGTTAAAGGCGGACATCTGTTCTGCGCATGCGCAATTTCTTGGGAAAATATTCTTTATTTTGTTCGCATACTGGCGCTCTTGGCGCAATCATCGCCGCATGACATAGATTGTTTACGTTTTCGCTCCATAATGAAGCTTGATGGCACAATATTCCTTTTGTTGTACCCTAGGTAATGCGGGAGTAGGTGATATTAGCCAGAACAAGATTTAACAAAAAAACAGGGACACAAACCATAATATTACATGTTCTTCCCCAGCAAGGGATGCCTGAGTGAGAAATGTACCTGACCATGTGTTTTTACTATATTTAATTTTCCATCTTCCAAATAATATAGTGATAAATTTCCACAAATATGACATCTCCGAATCATTATAGGAATGTCTGAACATTCAAAATTGAGGATGCTCATTATCAAGCTGCGGATAGCCAGCATACGTCATACAATCCCAGTATTTGAATGTTAGTTTGCTGGATAAGCATACCCTGTCTGGATACCTACATGTTCAAGTTCTGAAGCAGTGTTCAGATGTGTTTGATTTGGATGCCACATGCAAATGATATGTCTAGGCTTGTCCTTTGTTTTGCAGGAGTGTGGCAATATGTGTACCTACACACCATACCTGGTGAAATTTTATATGAACATTTCCTGCAAGAGTGCATAATTTCTAGTATTTTCTACTTTAAGGCATTCACAGCACATGTTTTGCATGTATTTTAACTCCATAAGAAAAAAAAGGAAATATGTTTTGTTAGCTTCAGTTATATCAATGTTTATTCTGCAAGATTTTGGATATTTTTTTTTGTATGACCAATACATTCTTCTGTAAATCCTTACATTTGAGGAGGGAGGCAACAAAGGGGCTTTGAGTTGAGTAACATTCCAAGAATAATTACATTAGGAAGGAAGATGGAGCATGAATTAACCTAACCTAGCTTAGCCTCTTGTCAGAAGAAATAATAAATATAATAAAAAAATATCAGAAGCTAAATGGCTAAATGGCAGCCAAGGTACCCTAAAGCCCAAGTCATGTTAAAAATGTTTTTAAAAAATGGTATTGTAGCTCAAGGCAATCATGACAATCTTTACACACATTTCACCTTCATGAAGCACATAAAGGGTTAAGCTAAGCAAGGTAGCCTGTATGCTGGGTAAATTTTCAATGTTTAAAAAAAAACATTTAATCCATTAAGCTTTCTTCTTAAAAAAGCAGTTCCGGCTAGGTTAGCTAGGAAAATAAATGGTTTAATATTCGTTTCTTTCTTCTTTGTTTCTTCCTTTGTTTTTCGAAAAGGAAGATTAGGCCTGGATGGGTTACCTTAGGTTACATTATTAGGCTTGTTAGATTGCATGCTATTTAGGTTTTCTCAAGCAATGTTATGATATCCCATTTTAACACGCGCCCTGGAGGGCATCTGAAAATAACGCGCACTGGAGGGGGGATTCCGCCCCCCTAAGATCTCAGCTCCTATGACGGCTAGAGCAACAAAATTCACAGGGTGGATGGGCACGATAGTGAACTCTATTGTGTACAAAGTTCATGACCTTAGGTCAATATCTTCGAGGTCAAATGAGGTAAAAATAGCAAAATTTTATGGTTTTGCGTGGCTTGGCTTCTCATTGTTATGGATCGCTGTGGGTGTGTTTAAGTGCTTCAAAATTGGCATTAATGATGTTGTGGACATTACTAATGATGCAATACAGATGTTAGATACGTCATTTGATCTCAGGTCACCTACATAGGACCACTTTATTAGGTCATTACCTGCTCCAGTTACCGGAACCGGGCTCCCATACCGACTGCTCCGTTCGGCGGCTCGGCACAATCGGCTTCGCAAAGAAAGAAGGAGTGAAATACATGAATGAAGTATGGAAACGCTTAGGCACACAATGACAAACAGTACATTTCGGGATGTATAAGGAGTAACATGTAAAGTGACATCAATCGCATGATAGCCATTTGCATTGATGACACATTCCAGTTGACCAAGTTTGGTTCTATTAGCCTATCATGAACTTGACCTGACTTGACCTCGGCGACCTAACATGACTGTTAAATTATATAGCATCACAATATGCATCAAACAAGTCGCTAGTGTTGTCAAGAACACTTGCCTATTGCCAATATTCGGGAAGCGCATCAGCACCGATTCTTGTGGTCTGGCGCTGTGAATTGTTTTTACTTTACCGGCCCCTAACTTGAAAACGTCTCGGCCGATTTTCATTTTTGTTGCTTTAAACAATGTGCCGGTGATTTCTAAGGAGGTACGCAGAAAGTTGGTGTATATCGGCCGGTACAATATGGAGTTATGTACGAAAAATCGGAAGGATTGGCGGATTTCACCATACCCCCTGTTAACCTGTTAGGAACTTGACCTGACATGACCTCGGTGACTTGACATGACTCTGGAACAATGTAGCATGACAATGTGCATCAAACAAGTCGCTAGTTTGCCAAGAACACTTCCTTTTTTGCTAATATACGGGAAGCGCATCAGCGTCGATATTTGTGATTTGGCGCTGAGGAAAATATTTTTACTTTAGCGACCCCTAACTCGAAAAATATTCAGTCGATTTTCATTTTTCGTACTTCAAACAACGTGTCGGTCACTTATTGGCAGGTATAAAAAAATGGCGTATATCGGATGGAAAAATGTGGAGTTATCTACGAAAAACCGGAGGGATGGGCGGATTTCGCCTCCCCCCTCCAGTGCGCGTGTTAACATACATTTTATATTATATTATCTGAATGAAAGAACATTTTTGGCATGGCTGTGCTTGCCAAATGATGAGTAATTATTGCCAGAAGAAATGATTGGTGACATTGATTGTGTCACATTGATTGTGATTGGTCACATAACAGTATCTGTTGTGTTCCAAAATGATTTTGTGTTCAGTGGACATATTAACCTATTCTGTGAAATGTAGTTGAAAACTGAGGAATTTAAGCACATGAAAACAAAAATAAAGAACTGCCCGGTATTTGTGTTACTTTTGCTTCAGATGCTTCCACCAGGCTTTGATCACTCATCCTCACAAAAATTAAGACTGTATGTAATGATTTATCTCCATAGCTCATTGGTCCTGCTATTTAATTCACAAGGAATAAATACTTAAAAAGTTCAAGTCGCAATACCTATGGTATGCATAAGTATTGTACATATGTTTTTCCCTTCAGGTAATTTTGCACTTGTTCGTTTTTTTCTCACTGTAATATTTGGAATGGTGCGATGCGACCAGTCATTTCATCTGCAATTATATATTTCTGAGTTGGAGGAAAAAGTAACACCATTAATAGGAGCTTTGGGTTGGGTCATATAGCACACCAAATAATGTTAATTAAAAGGAAAAATGCAACATTTAATTAATTAAAAAAAATTGAGGAAGATGGGGGAAAAATAGAACAATTTTTATACTGAAACATTAAATTCAAAACCTACCCTGACCTAACAGCATGAGTTGCTTTTTAAGAACAAGAGGAACTTGGGAAACAAAAAGCAATCTTTGCAACTGAAAACATTGACTAAACCTAACCTAACCCTTTTATTTGCTTCCTGCAGGTAGCATGGGTCTCAAACCTGTCTTGTGGATATCTTGAAGCCCAATAATACTGTACATACAAGTGGTGGTAATAGAGGAAAATATTAATGATGCCAAATACCAGTGTGGAATATTGTTCCCCTTGATTTGCCATTCACCAAATCTGGAATGCCTCAGGCATTTGTATTGAATGTGAATATCAGTAAATGTGTTGTTCGAGACTGTTGTAGAATATCAAGAAAAGTCAAAACAAACTAAATTTATTACCATAATCGTAACGAGGTGACCACTCATTGTTATCATGAATCCAATATTTTTAAGTGACAAACCAAAGAACACAGAAAATTCAACTTTGTGTGTTGCAATATATGCTGAAAATGTTAGAAAAAACCCATAAAGCTAATATACTGATCCTGGATCATTTGCTCCATGCTGATGTTTGATTTCCTCCCCTAATGTTGGATCCCTTGGTGACTAGTCATGATTGATAGCATAAAGTCAACATCATTTCAAAGCTAAGGGTTCTTCAGTTTGTTCTTCAGTTTGTTCTTCAGTTTGTTCTTCAGTTTGTTCTTCAGTTTGCCGCCAGGTGTCACGGTGGGAGGACGTTCCTTGGGTCTCCAGGTTTCCAGATAAGTTGTTGCAGAACAGGGCAGTACTCTAGTCTAAGCTGTGGATAGGTGTTTTTAGCAATTACCTCTGTGATTATATATCATTAGTTTTTATCTGATAAGCATTTTCGTAGCACGCAAACTATACTATATTAACCTAGCGACACTGCCGTGCGCTATTTTCGTGTTAGGCGAGGCCTCGTGGCTTTAGGCGTGTTCTCGACGCTTCGATTGTTCTCGACGCTTCGATTTCTGTAGTAGGAGATATTACAAGTGTGTAGATTTCATGAGTACATTAGACAACATTCATACTATCCTAACATACTTTATTTATTTTTATTGTGCATAGTGTGTTTGGTGTTGAAGTTTAAGATAGAGTTTAAATTGGTAGTAAGTTGGGGGTATTCATAAGTGCTGTGTGACTGTTCATTTTTCTGTCTAGCCATGAGTGATATCAAAAGGGATATTCATATAGTTGTCTACTTGTGTGGAAGACAATTAGATGAGACATTTTGTTGATTTATTATTTTTTTTTAAACACACAATTGTTTAATAGTTTCTGCTTTTCTTGAGGTACTCAGATAATTAACTGACAGTATAGGAGGTAGCGATTTATAGTGAATGATAGTTGGCTTTTTGTCGGTTATTTAGCGAGTTAATTTGTATCTAAATCTAGGCATAAGCTGCAGCGTTTAGGATGGTTTCGACCAGGATGCAAGCACTAGAGGAAGAGATTAGGACCCTTAAGGCAGAGCTTTCCAAGCTCAAGGCTGCCCTTGTTGCACAGGGTAGGCAAGATAAAGCAACAAGGGGTCACTCCGTAGCAGGGACATCATATGCCCAGGTGGTCGCAGGCCACCAGGTAGCTGAGGCTTCCCCTGCTGTGGAGGTGGCAGGGATCTCTCGAGAGGGGAGTGTTAACAGTGAACAGAGTAGAGGCAGTTCTGGTAGGTCACAGGAGGGGAACTGGCATGAGGTCAGGGGTGGAGGATTTGGAGACGCGAACCTAAGGAAAGGGTCAGTGAGTGGCAGGTGGCAGGTGGTAGGAGCGGGAGGAAGTCTAGCCGAACGGCCCAGCGGGCAGGCATATTAACATCAAATATGTTCCAGGCATTGAATGACTGCCCCAGGATAGTAGTAGTAAGGAGTCAGTGCTGGTCCTAGGAGACTCTCGTGTGCGACATTTAGAGCGGGTGTTTTGTAAAGGTAGGAGGGACAGGGGGTGCATCACCAGGCCTGGTGCCAAGGTGAAGGACTTGGTACCTGTGGTGGCACAGGTCACCAGTGATCACCAGTTTAATATAGTCATAGTGCATGTACGGGTAAATAACATAGGTCCTGCAAGGAGTGAGGCGCTTCTGCGGGAGTACAGGGCTGAGGGCCCTTCTGGCCACCCTGAAGGGTACAAATAGAGTCATTGTAACAGCAATTTTGACTAGGGCTAGAGCTTCCCCTGAGTGGAGCTCTAGGGCACTGGCAGCTAACGCCAGGGTAGGAAAGCTCTGCCATGAGCTAGGTTTTACATTTGTAGACGAGTGGAGCAGGTTGTATGCATCGTGGGACCTCTATCAGAGAGATGTCCTGCATTTCTCTGAGAAGGGGGTCCATGTGTTAGGCAAAGTGTACGAGCATGTCCTTCAGGGAAACTAGGAAATGGGGTGGGGAGGGATGAAATTGCATTGCCAACTCAGTAATATTCCAATAGTGTCGGCCAAGGCAATAGAACCTCAAAGTCTGCAAATAGGGACAGCAGCAGTTCAAGGGGACAGAGTGATAGTTCATATAGTGATAAAAGAACTCAGTACGAAAAAGCCAAATGTGGTTATGGAGCATTTGTTAAGTGTATGATGTTTAATGCTCGGAGTATCCGTTCCAAATTTGATGAGTTCAAGTGTTATGTTGCTGAGGAGGAACCAGATTTTGTTTGCATTACGGAGGCATGGGTCAGTGAAGGGTATTTTGGACATAACTTACAGGACTATGAGATCGAGGGATACAATATGTTTTCGTGCAATAGGGGTGCAGCGATGAAAGAGGGTGGTGTAATGCTCTATATGAATAGCTTATTCAGTTCTCAAAAAGAAGCAGATGGGGATAAAAATGTGCCTGTGGAGTCCATTTGGCTTGATGTCACTGTGGGAAAAGGCAACAGCAATACTCTTAGGATAGGAGCTTTCTACCGATCAGGAACTCTGCCATATTCTCAGCAACTGGAGCTTGACAAGGTGATTTGTGAGGAAATCAGTAGAAACTTTAAGAGGAAGTGCTTTATTCTTGGTGACTTTAATCTAAAAGGTTATGAAAATGCTGGTGTTGGCTCCCCATCATGCAAAATGTTTAGGAAATGCCTTGAAGAGGACCTGGTCTTGCACCAGTTTGTATCGGAACCTACCAGGCATGGTTTATTCTTGGACCTTGTATTCTCGGATTTAAGTAACTTGGTTCAAGACTTGACTGTAGGCGAAACTCTGGGAAGAAGTGACCATAACATAGTTAGATTAAAGGCACATGTATGGGAAATTATCAAGGATAATTTGGTAAAGGTTCCAAATTTCAACAGAGCAGACTTTGACTCGATGAGAGCGGCTTTAGGAGCCATCAGATGGGAAGAAGAATTTTCCAATTTAAATGCCTGTGAAATGTGGGAAAAGTTCAAATCTTACTTGAAGGAAGTTCAGATTAGACATGTCCCCCAAAATAAAAGACGCAAAAGAAGGGTAGGAAAGCCAGCATGGCTTATACCAGACTTGATAAAAGCAATTAAGGCAAAGAAAACTGCATTTAGAGTCTTTAAAGAAGCCTCAAATGTCGTTAATCTAAAGTCGTATCGAAAAGCTAGAGACATTCTGAAGCAAAAAACCAGAGCAGCAAAGCGAGCAAAAGAACTGGATTTAGCTAGAAACTGTAATGGGGACAGTAAAAAGTTCTTTAGCTTCTACAAGCTGAGTAAAGTTTCTAGCACAATTGGTCCACTGGAAGTAAACGGGACTACATTGGGTGAGAATAGTGAGATGGTTGAGGAGCTGAGCAAGCAGTTTAAGTCAGTGTTTACATTGGAAGATATGACCAATCTGCGGATCGTACATCATAGTTCAGTGACATGGAATCTGACAAATGATGTTGATTTCATTGATAGTGATGTTGTTTACAATCATATCAGGAAAATAAAGCCAAACAAGGCAGCAGGACCTGATGATATTTATGCTAGGGTGTTGAGGGAAACTGAAAAGGAACTGGCATTTCAACTTAGTATAATATTTTGTAGATCAGTTTCACAAAATGAAATTCCAACCGATTTGAAAGGGAAAATGTAGTTCCTATTTCCAAGAAAGGAGAAAGGGGGAAAGTTGAAAATTATAGGCCAGTAAGTCTCACATCCCTAGTCCGCAAGGTACTTGAATCAGTTATCAAGGATAGAATAGTTAGTTATCTGGAAAGTAGCAGATTGATTCAAGATACTCAACATGGGTTTAGAAAAGGACGATCGTGTCGCACAAACCTCTTGGACTTTTTGAACTTCGCCACAGAACAATTTGATCAAGGAAATCAGGTTGATGTAGCATATCTTGACTTTAGTAAGGCCTTTGACAAAGTACCCCATAAACGGTTAATAATACAGCTTCAGTCCCATGGTATTGCAGGTAGCATCTTAAAATGGATAGAGTTGTGGCTTTCAGATATACAGCAAAGAGTGATGCTAAATGGCACACAGTCATCATGGCAAAATGTTATAAGTGGAGTCCCCCATGGGTCAGTACTGGGGCCACCACTGTTCATTATATTTGTAAATAGCATTGAAAGTGGCCTAAGCAGTAAAGTTTTGAAATTTGCGGATGATTTGAAGGTCTTTAGGGCAATAACAGGTCAAGATGAGCATATCTCGCTGCAAAAAGACTTAGACGAACTTGTGAAGTGGTCCGAATAATGGCAAATGAAATTTAATTTTCATAAGTGCAAAATCATGCATGTAGGTAAGCAGCATATGAAGGCTCCATACTTGATGGGTGGCCAAGTGCTATCAGTGACTCAACAGGAGAAGGATTTAGGTGTTATTCTAAACACAAAACTGGGGGCATCAGAACAGACCAAGGAAACCAGGAAAAAGGCACTGAGAATGCTCGGGGCAATAAATAGGAATGTATCATACAGAAGTGAGGAAGTGATTAGGAAGCTTTCCTGTGCATACGTCAGGCCACATTTGGAATACTGCATCCAAGCTTGGTCTCCTAGCTATGAAAAAGATTGTTGGCTTTTAGAGAGAGTACAAAAGAGGGCTACAAAAATGGTTAATGGCATAACCAACCTGGCATATGAGGAAAGATTGAAGAAATTGAATATGTTTTCACTTAGATATAGAAGGCTGAGAGGAGATCTCATCGAGGTCTTTAAATTTGTCCATGGTCTGGAGAGGGGATACCTTGGGGAAATGTTTGAATGGAACATAAATGATGCAATTAGGGGTCATAAATTAAAAGTTAAGGTTAATTCACAGCAGAACAAGGTTAATTCAACCTTTCTTCACCAACAGGGTAGTAGAACACTGGAACCAGGTGCCAGAAAACATTGTCAGTAGCAGCACATTGAACATCTTTGAAAACAGCATAGACAATCATTATCAGAATAAATGGCTTGCTTTTCAGTGCTATAGGGAGGGCTGATTGACAGATTTGGTAGGCAACTGGTTCAGTGTACAGAGTGCAACCAAGAAGGGCCCTTGTGGCTCATAGTTGCACTAATCTTTTGTCTTTATGTCTTTATGTCTTAAGGGTTCAAATACAACTTTCATCAATTGAGTGCGCTGGTGTACGCTTAGATCAGAGCTTCAGCTGCGCGACAGTTCGGAATGATTTTCTCGGACTTCTCTGGTGGATTGAGCTAGGTGTCAACAATTCATTTACTCAAAAATAACTGAATAAGCCACAACAGTTGGACACTCCCGAGGAGGCTCAGTGTCCTCGTGAACCAAAAGGCTGTGGAATCTCACCAACCTTCAAGTCGTGGCGAGGCGCCGAGCTTGTGAACGTTCCACTGATGAACAGCACACAATTGCCCCACTTTTTAGCAGTTGCATGGACTCTTAGTGGCATCATGTATGGGTGTCGTGACGGACTTTGGATGGGGTACAGACGGCACAAGAGGTGTTTTAAGTTATTTTTATGAAAAGTAATTCTGCAAAATACTCAATGCAAAATGCAATAAGTAATTTAACAATATCATTCTGATATTGTTAAATTAAATAAAGCTTCGAGTGACCAGGCTCTAAGGGCTCAAATATGTCATGTTAGCTGGGATAGGTAGGCGCGCCCGCTTTCAGTCATTGACAAAGACACAAAGACACAAAAGGTTGGTGCAACTGTGAGCCACAAGGGACCTTCTTGGTTGCACTCTGTACACTGAACCAGTTGCCCACCAAATCTGTCAATCAGCCCTCCCTGCAATACTGAAAAGCAAGCCCTCTATTCTTATAATGTTTGGAACCAGCTGCCAGAAAACAATGTCAGTAGCAGCACATTGAACATCTTTCAAACAGCATCGACAATCATTATAAGAATACCCTGTTCTACTACCCTGTTGGTGACGAAAGTTCGCCTTAACCTTGTTCTGGTATGGTTAACTTTAATTTTGAATTTATGATCTCTAATTGCATCATTTCTATTCAATTTAAACATTTCCCCAAGGTATCCCCTCTCCAGACCATGGACAAATTTAAAGACCAGGATGAGATCTCCTCTCAGCTTCTATATCTAAGTGAACACATATTCAACTTCTTCAATCTTTCATGATATGCCAGGTTGCTTATACCCTTAACCATTTTTGTAGCCCTCTTTTATACTCTCACTAAAAGCCAACAATCTTTTTCATGGCTAGGAGACCAAGCTTGGATACAGTATTCCAAATGTGGCCTGACATATGCACAGTGAAGCTTCCTGATGACTTCCTCACTTCTGTATGATACATTCCTATTTATTGCCCCGAACATTCTCAGTGCCTTCTTCCTGGCTTCCTTGATCTGTTCTGACGCCCCAATTTTGTGTTTAGAATAACGCCTTAATCCTTCTCCTGTTGAGCCACTGACAGCACTTGGCCACCCATCAAGTATGGAGCCTTCATATGCTGCTTACCTACATGCATGATTTTGCACTTATCAAAATTAAATTTAATTTACCATTCTTCGGACCACTTCACACGTTCGTCTCAGACTTTTGCAGCGAGATATGCTCATTTTGACCTGTTATTGCCCTAAATACCTTCAAATCATCCGCAAATTTCAAAACCTTACTGCTTAGGCCACTTTCAATGTTATTTACAAATATAATGAACAGTAGTCGCCCAAGTACTGACCCTTGAGGGACTCCACTAAGAACATTTTGCCATGATGACTTTGTACCATTTAGCATCACTCTTTGCTGTCTATCTGAAAGCCACAACTCTATCCATTTTAAGATGCTACCTGCAATACAATGGGGCTAAAGCTGTATCATTAACCGTTTATGGGGTACCTTGCCAAAGTCCTTACTAAAGTCAAGATATGCTACATGAACATGATATCCCTGATCAAATTGTTCTGTGGCGAAGTTAAAATAGTCCAATAGATTTGTGAGACACGATAGTCCTTTTTAAACCCATGTTGAGTATCTTGAATCAATTTGTTTCCTTCCATGTAACTAACTATTCTATCCTTGATAATTTATTCGAGTACCTTGCAGATTAGGGATGTGAGACTTATTGGCCTATAGTTTTCAACTTTCCTCTTTATCCTTTCTTGAAAATAGGAACTATATTTGCCCTTTCTCAATCTGTTGGAATTTCATTTTGTGAAACTGATCCACAAAATATTATACTAAGTGGAAATGACAGTTCCTTTTCAGCTTCCCGCAATACCATAGGATAATTTTCATCAGGTCCTGCTGCCTTGTTTGGCTTTATTTTCCTGATATGATTGTAAACAACATCACTATCAATGAAATCAACATAATTTATCAGATCACATGTCACTGAACTAGGTTTACGGTCGGCAGATTGATCATATCTTACAATGTAAACACTGATTTAAACTGCTTGCTCAGCTCCTCAACCATCTCACTATCCTCACTCAATGTAGTCCCACTTACTTCCAGTGGACCAATTGTGCTATAAACTTTACTCAGTTTGTAGAAACTAAAGAACGTTTTACTGTCCCCATTAAAGTTCCTAGCTAAATCCAGTTCTTTTGCTCGCTTTCCTGCTCTGGTTTTTTGCTTCGCAGTGTCTCTAGCTTTTCGATACGCCTTTAGATTAACGACATTTGAAGCTTTTTTTAAGCACTCTAAATGCAGTTTTCTTAGCCTTAATTTCTTTTATCAAGTCTGGTGTAAGCTATGCCGGCTGCATTAAGGAATACCTTCATTGAAGCGAGCGATCAATTCTGAAGGCGTTCCAGGTGGGGAATCTTTAGTCCCTGCCATACTTTTATCAAAATATTCAATTTAATATGCGACCACATCATGCTTCCGGCGTTCCCCATGCTTAAGCTATAGGTAGATATGCATACGTGAAAACTTTAGAAGAAAATTTAGGATTACTAACGACCATTACACTTGAATCTAAGTGGTATCAGCTGATACAGAAATTATGAATGTATCCATCACAGGTGGGGCAAAATGTCTAGATAGCATACTTTCTTTGTTTTTGACAATTATCTTCAATATTTTGCATCTAGCGGCCACGGCGACCATGCAACCCAATGGCATACTTGCAGTTCGAACAACCGCCGCTAGGTGCAAACGAAGCGCCACCAGTAGTGTGGCCGCGCACGTCCCCTATCGTGAGAAATATTGTGCATATTATACTGCACCAAACAGTTTTATATAGCTGAGTAATTGCACAGGGTGTCATAGTATTTTTGCTTGCACATTAACAAAGCACCCTAAAGATTGCCATATTTTGCACATATGATATTGGCAAGTAGAAATGCATACAGTCTTCCCTGCACTTCCTGCAGCAATGTGCCAAGATTGCCACCGGCCTCCTTCAAAGTCAGTTTTTTTAGCCCGATAGGTAAACCGGCATGCTTTGCTGTCATATGCTTATTCAACGATTTTGACCGGTCATTAAATGTGCAACCAGGATAGCCACAACGCACCTCTTCTCGTGATGGTAGTGTCATATTAGCACTCACACCTTGGACACAACACCATATTATGTAGATAAAACCAGCTTTGAAACAAACTGCGCCGGAAAACGGAACTGTTGCGTCGATTTAAATCTCTGGACGGTGACAGGACGCTCTCCCGTCCCCGTCTGCCATGATTGCCGAAAGTGAGCCGTGAAAATTTTGGACGGCTCCGGCTCCGGGGAAGTATCCCGGCTCCGGCTCCGGCTCCGGCTCCGGCTCCGGCTCCGGCTCCGGCTCCGGCTCCGGCTCCGGCTCCGGCTCCGGCTCCGGCTCCGAGTAAAATGTCCCGGCGGCTCCGGCTCCGGCTCCGGCTCCGAGCAAAACGTACCGGCTCCGTACATTCCAAACGTGATCGATCCATTAAGTAAGAGCTAGGGGGATTTTAGAAAAAGTTAGCCGCGACCACTCAGAGGCGCAAACTTCAGACAATTATAAGCAACTTTCCCATATAAATCCTGTATCTATCTTTACATAAACACCCGCCCCTGACAAAATCACTTTTCGGTGTTATACCCTCGTAAATTGACGCTCGCTTCATGCCGTATTGGGGCAAGCAGAAGAGGGGACACTCGAATCAACAACACTCCCCATCCCGTGAACGGCCCAAAGAACACCATTGTTGTAAATTGTAATGTTTGACCTCATCTCTAATAAGGTACAACAACCCGTTGATGATGTAAAAAGTGAACTTAACTAAACTAAACATGGAACTATTGCATTGACTACTAAGGCTAGAATATGGTTATTGGTTATTCTACTATTATTTGATGATGTTTTTACATGTTACTCGTATTTAAACATTTTAGCTTTTAAAAATACGTTTTTTTCATACCACACCATACCATACTAGGTATAATGTGTTCATTACACGTTTGCTAATTTTGTTTAATTTACACCTCTTTCGGAGTCGGAGCCGCCCTGCTTTTGACGGCTCCGGCTCCGACTTCGGCTCCAAGTAAAATGTCCCGGCGGCTCCGGCTCCGACTTCGGCTCCGGCTCCGGCTCCGGCTCCGGCTCCGGCTCCGGCTCCGGCTCCGGCTCCGCATCCCTGGTTGAGGGTATCAACGATTGCAACAAAAGTATTTTAGATTGGTAAAATCTGAAGTATCTGTGAGCATCACAAAGAGTGGGATCGGCGCATGCAACTTTCTCCGCGGTTTCTCCGGTGTGGAGAAAGTGGAAAGCGGAGCCTTTTTCATGCACTGAAACACGTGCAGCCCGTATCACGATGACTACGTCCGCGCACTCTGCAGCCACTGCAATTGGAAAATTGTAGCGGGTACATGGGGCCATGATGTGAAAGTGACGGCAAGTCGCCAAGTTTGGCCGTTTCTGAGAACCAGACCAAATCGTGAAAAACGCTCAAAAACGTCGCTTCCAATTCCCACACCCCCTCGCGTCCACGTGGCGCGTGACTCGGAGACAGTTGCAACGACGATGTTGACAATTGTCGTGGCAATACTGAGGTGATGGGTTGGTATCAATCGGTCCATTGGTTGTTGAGATATTGCAGTCTGAATCGGGTCGATGGTGAACGCTAAAATTGATGATTTTCCGAACGAAAAATCTCAATCTTACATGTAATTTCTATGGGTGACCGATCAGTCACGGGACACCCGTTCTCTCAGGACCCCAGTGGTGCGCACGTGCAATATGTTGACCAGACCACAACTAAATTGTGCCCGATGGATGGCCAACATTTTGGGCTTTCACGTGATGTCAGCCATATCTCGTTACCTGTGATGTGAGCCGTGCCACACGCCACAAACTGCGCTGGAACACGGAACTTTCGCGTCGGGCTCAATCTCTTGACGGCGACGGGACAGTTCGTAGGTGACAGGCTTACCACGGCAATGTTAAAACCTATGGACTTTACCACGAGTGGTAGAGTTTTTTTTCAGCCCCCCCCTCTGTCCCCTCGATCATAGCTACTAAATTGTTTCTGTACGCTTCTGATACATGCACTGAAACAAGATGAGTACGTATATGTCTGGATGGTTACGAAATAGTTGCCTGGGTATGTTAAGAGACAGAAGGCCTCATGATAAATTCAATCCATACGCAATGATAATACGGTACCGTAAGTTGTCACCATAACCGAAGATATTTTTTCAAGTATCTGTCACCCAGGCTCGTGGCCGAGTAGCCGGCTTTTTTCACCTCTGTACATGACTTTCAGAAGAAAAATATTTGCGAGATATCATCTGTTTCGCAGAATTGAGTCATGCAGTATCATTTATGTACTTCAGTATATTTATTTTATATGACTTAGCTTGTCATATAAGATATGATGCCAAGGTATATAAATCAGTTAGGAATTTCCTGTTGATGGTTACTAAACGATACGATTTGATACATGAAAAATTGGAGTTCATTTCTTTCAACTTCATATCCCGAAATTTGACCAGATTTGCATACTATTTGCAGGCAGGCTGCCGACTGGCAGTGTTTGCTTGCATGGCTACATTGGCACGTTGCTAAGCAACCAAGACAAATAATGCATATAACTAACTAGTGGGAGCTGAGTGGTCTTTCTTACCAGATCTTACCATCGAATGGCATAATGGAGGTTTCTTTTAACGTTCTGATAGTCCCCAAATAGTAGCAGTCCCGGCATCTGGAAGGATGATTTACAAAGGCTATGTGTGGGCCACAAAGACTGCAACTACAAGGGATAATTTGTGAGTTGACCGGGAAGTATTTGGTTGCCTACTTGTTGCTGGCAGCCTGGAGTTCGAACTTGCATACATTCTGTCTTGGTGCACTTAAATAATCAATTACCAGGCAAATAATAGCGTATACGAATAAAGCTGACATGTCGACAGAAGTTCACGAGCATGAGTTCACCTCATCCTCATGCAGTATGGTCCGCGTCAGGTATCAGCAACCAACGTTTCGCCGAATGCCCAATAGATAGCGCTGGCAGCAAGTGCAGCAGCAGGTGTCCGGACGACCGACAATACTGTGGGAGTGGGCGACGCTGAGCGAAAATTATTGTTATTGCCAAATTCGGCCATCATTTCGGCGATGAAGTCGATGGCAGAATTCCGCTTGACTTGAAAACCGAAAGTGCGACGTGCTTTACGCATCGTGGACTGCGCAACACTGTCAAGTTCTACTTTGGTAGCTATTGCTTGGAATATTGGCGCATTGAGCTATTCCGCAGAAAACGTGGATTTCGCTGAATATCGAAATATGATGCGGTTTAGTACGCTGTATCCAAGAGTTCCTCAATTTCTCTAGCACCTAAAATAATACCCTTGGATGTATTCAAGGTTAAGGTGCAATGTCATCGGGGACGATGGTGGATTACTTAGATCTTGCTAGCTGAAAATCTCAGCGGTGACGCAATTTCAGGGGTGGATCTCAAAGCCTCCCTGGGGAAGATATTTTTCCACAACTCATTGTATTTAGACAATGAACTTTCATCGGGCTCGATAAGACAATATGTTGTATTATATTTATTTCATGAAATGCTCTTAGATATCAAGAAAATGCATCTTAGTATAAATTATATACTAAGATGCATTTTCTCGCTCTTGTGTGGGTGGGCATGGGTGGGCATTTTCTCGCTCAAAAAGCTCTTGTGTGGGTGGGCGTTCCCTTGGTCACGCGTAGTTTGACACGCCGATTCCAAAAATATACAAATATATATGGTGCCTACAGTACGTTGCGAGATATTCAATAAAAAATGTAGTCACCGAGACGACACACAACGAAAACCTCCCCCACCATATCCCCGACTTTTCTCAGTCTCCAAACTAGCCTTGACCCCCCGGAGGAAACCTAACGGTGCGGAGCGCACTGTCTTGGGCCATTGCGGCCGGGGCAGGGACCAGAGAGCGAAAGTTCGGTCCAGGGTGCAACGAATCCGGGTAGTTTTTTTTCAGTCAGGTGGGACACTTGCGGGGGGGGGTGGGACCGAACCCGTAAACACCATGGCGCCCGGCGCCAGCACCACACAGGGCACCTACCTAGTAGGTGTGTACACGAACACAGGGCACAGCATCACACAGGAGTCTTCCTTCACTCTGAAGAGGACACTCCGACACATTCTAAATTCTACGCACTTCAAGATCCACACGCACACTACCCACATCTTAGTACAAACACAGAGCAGCGCGGACACAAAAACACTCCTGAACACAAACACCTTTAACGGCCAGCGCTGCTCCTTCACCCTACACCGCACCTTAAGCACCAGTCGGGGCTACATTCACGCCCCAGAGTTGGATAGCGTACCTACCGACAACATCGCCGCACTTTTAGACGCCTCAGCACTCAAGGATTCCACAGCCACAGTCAGCCATATCAAACGGGGGGCGCATTCAGGGCACAACCTGATCGTACTGACTTTCGACACACAATACCTGCCATCACACGTACACATACAGGGCAAGGCCTACGAGTAACGCCTCTACGTGCCTCTACCACTACGGTGCCGGTCTTGTCTACGGTACGGACATGGCGAACGCACATGCACGTCGCCATCTCCAATGTGCAGCCAGTGTGCCGGCCACCACGCGACATCCGACTGCCACTCTTCCGAACGGAAGTGTGCAGGCTGCGCAGGGCCGCACCCCGCCACCGATCCCAATTGCCCCAAGTGGGCACAGGAGATGGAGGTGTGCCGGTATGCGGCAATCCACCGAGTGCCACACGCAACAGCACGACAGCACCTACGCCACAATACCACTGACATTCGCACAACCACAACTGCACCTCTCCACACAGCACCTACCACCGGGCGAAGCTACGCAGCCACGCTCTCCACACCTAAGCCCACACCCCCTCCAACACCAGGCCCCACCGGCCCTACCATCCCACCAGCAGCCGGCTCCCGGAGCCCGGCACAACTCCCTCCTCAACGCTCCTCCGACCCTCGCCTCAACCGCCCCTCCGACCCTCGCCTCAACCGCCCCTCCGACCCTCGCCTCAACCTCCCCTCCGACCACCGCCCCAACCGTCCCTCCGACCCTCGACTCAACCGCCCCTCCGACCCTCGCCTCAACCGCCCCTCCGACCCTCGAATCGACCGCCCCACCAATCCCCGAACTCCCCGGCCCACTGCCCCCCGACCTCGCCGCTCACCACTCCTTCCCACCCCACCCCACCCAGGACCTGGCCTGCTCCCACATCCTCTCCACTTCGGACCTGGCCCTTATCCACATCCCCTTCACCCACGACCCGGCCTCCTGCCACGCTCCTTCCACCGCGAGTCGGGCATCCCACGTCAACCCCACCGAGGAATGGGGCTGCTTCCCCTCCCGCCCCATCTCAGAACCGGCAACGTCGCTCCTCCAACACCCAGACCCGGTCTCCATTTCATCCCCCATTGGCACCCACCCATCCTCCACGAGAACTGGCCGTATCCTTTCGCGCCACGCCTTCTAACCGGCCAGGGCCGACCTCATCACTCTGAAGCTTTTCCCCCACTGCCTCCTCCAGGCCCTCGGCCGCTACCACACCCATCCGGCCGACCCAAACCAAGTCCTAGAATCAAGGCCACCACACCCACCCAGACCAATCTCAAGCCCAAGGCCACCATCTCCTGCCAAACCGAACCTCCCACAACCTCCTCCACACATACCCAAACCCACTCGAAAACCACGTCTGAGGCCAGCACTCAGACCGAACCTGCTTCTCCTGCCATGCCCGTCGAGCCCACAACACCAGAGCGACCCACCGCGCCTCCCAAGCGCAAATCTCGCCGACACTCCACCCAATCACCCCCCAGAACCCGTGCGACTAGGTCCAGGCTACCACCACTGCCTGGGACACCTCCCAACACTCTCTCCGTTCATCGATTCAACCTTTCTTCCCAACTCGACACCAACACTACCCCGGTCTAGGAACACAGAGCTACTAAACGTTCGGCAATGGGACTTTTTCTCCAGTGGAACGTCGGAGGCATTCCAGGCAAATTCATAGAATTTAAATCTGAATTCTTGTAACAAAAAACACTACTCGCTGCGCTCCAAGAAACTCACTTTCGAAATTCTGACTCCACTTGGAACAAAATTCCCGATTACACTTGGCACCTAAACAACGTAAACGGCCCACATAGGAAATGGGGCGCAGCCATACTCATAGCAAACAGCATACCTCATCGTCGAGTAACGTTAAATACTCCCCTGAATTGCGTAGCAGTCAGCCTCAAAATTGCACATTGCCAAACCACAGTAATCTCACTATACATTTCGCCGTCAGCTGAAACCTCCACACCACAGGAGCTGAACGACCTGCTGCTTCAGGTCCCTCCACCAGTTCTCATTATGGGGGACTCTAATGCTAAACACCCCTCATGGGGAAGCGACCAGACAGACACTAGAGGGCACCAAATTCACCAGTTTATTTCGGACCGCAACCTAGTACTTCTTAACACCGATGCCGCCACCCGCCACAACCCGACTTTATTAGGATCGGACACTTGCATAGACTTAACGTGCTGCACCCCACGACTTAGCTCACTATTTGACTGGTCAGTTTCAGACGTTCCCGGGCTGAGCGACCACTATACAATCTCAATTAGGCTCAGCACGGACGCTATCCACCACACTAAACTATTCAGACAATCTTGAAATTTGAAAAGAGCGGACTGGAATAAATTCGAGGAACAGGTGGACCTCAACCTAGCAACTTAAGATACCAGTAAGATAGAGACGATCCTAAGGGCCATCAGCTCAGTAGCACAAGATTCAGTCCCAAAAAGTAACAAACCTAGGAAAAAGGCATCTACGCCATGGTGGACCCCGGACTGTCAAAGGGCAATCGCCGCACGGCGCCGTGCCCACAAACAATTCAAAAGACACGTGTGCGAAGCACACCTATCAGCATACAGGCAATCTCAAAAACACTGCCGGTACACAATTCGAACAGCACGCCAAAACTCTTGGCAGTCTTTTGCCTCGCAATTCAATAGGTTCACACCTACCGGCAGAATCTGGGACCTGATGAAGTGCTTCAACCTGAAACGCCCACCACCAGGCCCTTTCCCCCAGCTGACGGTGAATGGACAGCACATCACTGACCCACAACAAGTCGTAGACCACTTTAAACTACACTACGCCAGCGTATCCGGCAACACCAACTATGACACCACTATTGTAATCGTCCTAGACGCCCTTGCCTCCAAAGCAAATTTTAGCTCTGACAATAGAGAAATATACAATCAGTCATTCACAATGCACGAATTAGAACTTGCTCTCAGCAAGTGTGGAGACACGTCGGTTGGGCCGGACGACATTCATTACCAGTTTCTTAAACGTCTTAGCAAAAACTCCCTAACGTATCTACTAACGGCCATAAATGAACTGTACCAAACCGACACGTTCCCCGCATCCTGGCGGGAGAGCGTAGTCATACCATTACCAAAGCCGCACAAAGACCACTCCACCCCAAAAGGCTATAGACCCATCTCACTTACTAGCTGTGCTAGCAAGCTGGTCGAACGCATGGTCAACACACGATTGAGGCAATTTCTGAAACACAACGACCTGCTCGACGAATTTCAATGCGGCTTCCAACGGCAAAAATCAACTACAGACAATTTCATTAGGTTAGTGCATGACATCAAAAGTGGTCTATACATCAAGCGCACAACAATAGCTGCCTACCTAGACATCACTGCCGCCTTCGACCGAGTACACAAGTCAGCGCTGACACACAAACTCCATAAGATAGGCCTACGCGGACACATGGCACACTTCATTCTCAACTTCCTCAGAGATAGGACTCTTAGGGTCCGATGCGGTAATGTCACATCAAACACCACAACTCAGGAGCAGGGCCTGGCTCAGGGGAGCGTGCTTTCGCCGAGCCTCTTCATCATCATGATCAACGACATACTTGCCGACCACGGGGACACTTCACTTCAATACTCACTTTTCGCGGACGACATAGCAATCTGGACAACATTACAATGCTTCCTTAAAGCTGAAAAAAACATTCAGGCAGGACTAGACCACATTGCAAAGTGGTGCAAAACTTGGGGCTTCACCTTGTCCGTAGAAAAATCGGACACTGTCACATACAGTCGTCTCCGTCCCACACCGAAAACGTTACTTAAAATTGATGGCAAAGCCATCGAACAGGTGAAAAGTTTCAAATTCCTAGGGGTGCATTTAGACGAAAAACTCAGTTTGAACACCCATATCACCGACATCACGAAGCGAAGCGCGAAGCGTGTCAACATAATTCGTGCACTTGCAGGCACAGACTGGGGCGGAGACAGGAAAACACTTCTGCGACTGTACACATTAATCATACGACCCATCATAGAATACAACAGCATCATTTTTTCCACAATTTCTGAAAGTCAGAGTAAAAAATTAGAAGTCATCCAAAACAGCTGCATCAGAGCAGCCACAGGCGCCCTTAGCGCTACACCGACAGCTAGTCTTCTAGTAGACTCAAACACACCATCACTCCACCACAGGAGGACACAACACCTGTGCCGCTACCACATCAAAATCAAATCCATCCAAAATCATCCGGCACAGCGCTGCTTCATGCCTGGCAGATACGACAAGAGCCGATTTGCGCGCAAACTTCCACCATATAGCATTCAAATTGCCACGGCTCTCTCAGATCTTAACCTCACAATGCCATCCACTGCAGCTCGACCGCCCATTAGGCCCTTCTGGACTTTCAGTCAACCAAAGGTCGAGTACTTGCTCTCGGAGAAGAAAGCCACTATCACATCGGCGGAGATTCTAGGCCTCTTTCACAAGTTCGCCGATGACAACAATCACAAATCACTCATATTCACGGATGGGTCGAAACACGAGGCTAAGGTAGGCATCGGCATCACTGGACCAGGTCTCAGGCTCTCCAAATGTCTACCGGATAACTTCTCCATCTACTCTGCTGAAGCAATGGCCATTCTGGCCGCTATTTTCATTCTCATTAAGCGAAAAGTCAGAAACGTAGTGATTTGCTCAGACTCCAAATCCGTCCTACAGTCAATTAGCAACACCCACGACTGTCCTCATCACATCATTGATCGAATCCAACAAATCGTGGCCCATAACGTAAACATGAACTTTTCCTTCCTCTGGATTCCGGGCCACGCCAACATCCCAGGTAACGAAGAAGCAGACCGGCTCGCAAAGCAAGCCTTAGCATCGAACACCTACCCCAGTGTTGAATATTCGGTAGACGATTGCAAAGCACTCCTACAACATCGCATTCGCCAACGCCAACAGAAGACATGGGCACAACACAACTCAACACAACACAAATCCAACCACGCCCACGCAATAAAACTAACCATAGGCACACGGAACACATCAAATCAGTCTCACCGACAGAAAGAGGTCATCCTCACTAGACTTAGAACCGGTTGCACAAAACTAACACAGCCTCGATTAGAGGATGACCAACACACAACACCTCAATGCGACACCTGCAACACCACGTTAAGCATAGGCCATATCCTGCTAGACTGCAGTAGCTTTAGCTCCCAAAGACAACCACTTGAGGCCTTCTGCCAGAGAGAGGGCATCACCCTATCGCTTCCATCGCTTCTCGGTGACAAACACGCAGAACTCATTCAATTGCTATTTGAATATCTGTATGCCACAGAACTAGCAGGAGCTCTCTAGGCACCACCAACGTTCACATCAACTTGCAATACATGACCGCGAAACACTCGTAGGAAGCACATAAATAGCCATCCCCGCATGGCGTCGGACGTACATGAGCCGATTTGCTTCCCAGTTAGGAATAATTGGCTACCTAGCGGTGCCGTCGGAGGTAGATGAGCCGACTTGCTATAGGAAAACAATGAAAACAAATATCTTAACGTAAAACCACTACCCAGAGGAGCCGTCGGACGTAGATGAGCCGATTTGCCTTCCGAAACCTAACGTAAATGGCTACCCAGAGGAACAGCGGACGTAGAGGAGCCAAATTATGAAACACCGTACTAACCCAACTGACAACCCTACATGGCATACATAAACTAATCAATTACTAACAACTAACACGCGGCATCCGGCGTGAGAGGGGTTGTGGACAATTGCCTCATTGTCCGCACGGTAAAAATCCCTCGATGCTCTTCCATAGGAGTAGGCTAAAGCCGGCACCCTGGCAAATCAACTCGACACTCAAAACACCCCAGCCCCCCCCCCCCAACCACAATTTATTATGTGGAGGAGTAAAGTAAAATTAAAACCAGTTAGACAGCAGGGAGACGTCACCAACCCAGCCCCCGCCTTCAGCATCCATTAAACTTCGCACAAAGTGTAACGCAAAATTCCGTTAACGTAAATGTCCACTTGCGAGCACCTTGATGGTAAAATTCGCTTTGATAGACAGATATGCAACGTGTTCCTTTAAAGGCGGCGCAAATGACCTTTATGGTCCGGCACGCCTAAAAAACACTTCCCCCCCCTCATGTCAATACAGAGTTATCGTGTCACACGCTGACGAGTGGTTTACGGGGCAGGCCGTGGCAGCGGCGGTGACACGCGTCACCGACGCCGCGGAATCCTACTTCTTTCTCCTTCTGTCCTGAGTGAGATGCCCGGACCGCACTGATGGAAGGGTACAGCGCAGCTGTGCACCTTCCAGGTGTTATTTGGCAACGACGTCTCCCTGTGGCTCACTCAGATCCTTTACGCCTATCCACACATCCATACACGCAACCACTAGGCGTTACACTTAAAGTGGTCCGCCCTGGATGACCTTTAAAACTGGCTTCGAATAACTCAAGAGGTGTTCCTGGTGCCGGATAAATTATTCTATTTTCGGAATAAACGTGCCAGGATGCATCAGACCTGTCATTTTCAGCAAAATCAAAGTAGTCCGTCCTCGATTATTCGAATTACTCACCACCCGACTCGGTGGACTGGCACCTCACTCGGCATGGTTCGTCCTGGGCCGGGCGACTCACGACCTAACTCGACAGATCTGCACACCATTCGATCTGCACACGCATCGCGTCTCAATTGCCGAGCTTGCTCGAGCCTGACTCTCTGGCCTCGGACGTGACTCGCAGCTGACTCAGCAGACTGACAGACAGACGCGAACCCCGGCCCATGTGGACATAGACACTGTTGGGGCGATCTGGATTCCTTCCCCGTCCCCATCACTTCTCGTGCGCCGAAGGCGCTTAGGAACGTGCACTTCTCTCACGTCTTTTCGGTTCTAAAAGCGACATCTCAACATTTTGCTTATAAAATAAGCTTGACAGGCGCCCAGAAGCACACCCGACGAACACCGCTCGGATTGGCCTCGTCGCACACAAGATGACAAATTCTGTAGCATTGCATCTGTATTGAAAACCATTGCAGGTAGTGCTAAAAATCGGATAAATGTATGCCAAAAACTCGCATTAACCCGTCTCTCCAGTCAGATCCTCACACCCCTCTCGGGGGGCGGATGGCAACCCCCTCTAAAATCCAAACTGAGCGTCGCACGAAAATGAAAGAGGTGTCATCGGAAAGCGTTCGACGAGTAGGATTCGGATCCACCCCCAAAACAATTTGCCCCAAACGTGACGTCACCAGGTGGGCTAGATTTTCACGACTTTTCACGACTTGCATTATGTTTTTGGCTCTGGGGAGTTCATTTTTGGAATATATGAAGAACAAAATTAATTTGCAATGAGAAAAGGACTGAAATTGACTAGGGTCATACAATTTTTTGTCCCCCAAAAATACTTTTGTGAAATTTGAAACAAGGTTTCTTTAATTTTCCTTCTCCAATGGGTAGAGCAGACCCAGAACCTGTGTTGGGCGTCAACTTTTCCTAATAAAAAATGCTTACTTTAGCCAGAATTTTATATTTGAACTGCAATTGACAAGTATGCAAAATGTATATGTAGCCAAAAACGACAAAAGAGAAAAATTTCACTCGTACGTTTTGTTGCATCCCTAAATATAAGCAAACGCTGAAAGTTTCATTAAAATATTTGTATCCGTTAAAGCGTAACGACCGGTTGAACTTTTTTGGAGGTGACCTCATTTGACCTTGATTAACTCGTTGACTCTAGGCGACCCGACTTAAAAATTTTGAAACAGCATGCCAAATTGATGTGGGAAAGGGTATGCCAAATTTGTGCGCACTCCCGCGCGCCGTTCGTTCACTATCCGCGAAAAAAAAACCTGAGGGGTGGCGGTTAAAGACCCCCCGCCCCCGAGACGGGACGGGTTAAAGCACCAGCGAGCTCTCACACTGACCCTGCAGGATCCAACATGTATGGCACCGAGTAGAATGGAACACTTCAAGCCAGCGATCTCTGGTTCCATACTTCACGACAGCGCTGTCATGTCTCAACTCGATGAGTCATGCGAAAATGCAGGCACTTCTGTGTTTGTAAATGGCGTGAAATCTGCCAAGGATACGTTATATGTTCAGAGCTGTATATGTTTGCAAAACCAATTTCGGACAGAAGAGCATTACCTTGTTTTTACATATGCTCAGTCCATATGCTAGGTCGATATGAATTTTGGCTTGAGCGTAGCTACCGATGCATTTATGGTAGACTTCTGTGAAAAATTATTAGTTTAAAACCGAACCAGCAGAATTCCCTCCAAGAAGGGATTTGTATGTTCAGATTGAGAAGTGAAGCCATTTGGAAATTATACGTAATTACCATTGTTTTGTTTTCACCTCCCTTTCTGTTTGCATCAACTTGATCCGAAAGGAAAGTTGAGTCCCATCATCTCTTTTGGGGGCGTTGAAGATAGTAAAATGACTTTCGCCGTCGAGAATGAACATCAGCTGCTTACAGTTTCAGCGTGAGCTGGACGTGCTATCCGGTAAAGAAAACTATCTGACCGCGGCTGTAGGGAAGATGCAACAGAAGCTAGGTATCGTCACGGCAAAACTGAGAAGCCCCAATGGTAAGTTTTGTTGATACCTTGTCACATTCCACAAGCGTACGCAAACTACCGCTTTGATGTACGCTGGAAGAACTGACATCCCCACCATCATTTTCTGGTAGTGCAGTTACGACAGCATCAGCAAACAACATTATATCAGTACATTCCGCATGAATAGCAATCAAAATGAACAGTCTGACGCTAAAACATATGCTTGCGATTGGCTCGTGTACTGTTTCAAGACGTAAAATAGGCTTTGGCTACGCACAAGATCCATTGTGAAATACCAAGGTGCCACAATAGCAGGTGCGATTTTGTCCAAAGTTCCTGATATGGTCAGTGCATCAGCTGCATTTTTAATCGATAGTTAATGTTAAACTATGACTTTCTCAATCGTTCACTGTCTTACCGGTGTTAGTTATTGTGGTTTAGGGTCGCATCGATTGTGTCTTACCGGTGTAACGTTGATAATCCATTAATGGCAATCGCGATAAGTTATGCAAATTGACTGTATGTATGGTGGTATGGTGTTTTGAGGTATGGTGTCCCAACAGCCTGTCACTGTTGCACGAAGACTGCTCTTCGCCGAAGTACCACTTATGATTGTATAGGGTGAGAGGTCAGAGTTTTCTCAATTTGTTCATACTAAGAAGCCACTTTTTGCAACGATTAGGTGACGGTGAAACTCCTCCAAGTACTAAGATTATGTCGGTGTCACCAGTAACTTAATTCATTTTAAAATTTGTTCTGAGGCGATTTCCTTATCAAAATATCGTACACCTACGTCTGCGGATGATTGTGATTTGCCAACATTTTAGCAACAGTTTCCCAACCAAGAGAGCACCTGTGCCACTGACCCTCTTGCCTTTGGACGACTCGCTGCTGACTGGCCGAGCCGATGCATACCCATTCAGACATGATCCAGGAACCTATTTATCCAAGGAACGAACACGTCAGCTATAGTATGAAAGCTGGTTTTTGTACCCCGCCATGAAGCAGCAATGATTGCATATATCCGAATGTCATTCATGTTTTGAAATCGCGTATATTGTTACATATGTATGGTTTATACGGTAGACTTTCATGGCGCAATTATACGCCATGTCGCGTTATTATTCAGCCTTTTAACCCATCCCTGAATGTAAATATAACCAACCCATTTCATTAAAATATTAAAGTTTTACGCTCGATCAAGTTCTTTTGCAATCATATTTCTCTTATGCTGTTTTTGTGCATCTTCAGATCAATCGCTTCGTCAAATGATCCGCCTGCTGGGTGTGCGAATTGAGGATATCTTCGCTGCTCCAGAGGATAGTGTGGTGTCAAGCATAAACAACTTGGTAATGCAAGTGGGCGGTATACCACTGATGACAGTTAATGAACTAGAAGCACTTCTAGCGCTCACACTCACTTTCGCAGTGTTTCACCTCGCCTTTCCGAGGAAGGTTTCTTCATTGCTGTTTTTCGTTCAACAATATGACCTGGACATTGACGATGGAATAAGTTCTTCCATGAAGTGTCTCGGGTTCATTCAGCAGCTATGAAACGTGAAGGACAGCCAGCAGAACTTGTCTGAAGGATCATTTAATTTTTAGGGCTGTGAACAGCCCTTGGAGGCTAAGATTCAACGTTCAGCATCTGTGATTAAAACACAAGTAGTATGTTTTATTGATCATGGGGTGCATGGTCGTGCGTGGAGTGGGGGTGGGGGTGGGGGCTGATTTAAGGTGTTCTGAAGAAGTGTTTTGCTTTGGAGTTGCGCAAGTGATTAATACTCTCTGTGATAACTTGTGATTTTGTGAAGTGCATTAGGGCTATGTGAACCCTATAATACAGGGCTACTCGCATGACTGTTTGGACTCTATGTGGTCCTGCCGAAGACGTCCCAGGCGGCCAAACGTTTGCTGAACTGTGGACCAAGCCAGGGAAATGTGACCACGTAAAGGCTTGTCACAAATTGTCGCATTGTAGTCAGGGCACTGCGTTTCCCAGTGGTTTCTTTAGAGCGTCAGGGTGTCTTGGGTGCCCCTGTCACGTACAAATTTTTGTTTTTCCTGCTGGATTCTCACTTTTCTTTCCAAATCGGGTTTCACCACGTCGAGTGGGGTGCGCTTCGGACGACCCAAAAACAACTCAGCTGGGGAGACACTGGTTGTGGAGTGAGATGTAGCCCGGTAACGGAATAGGAACCCTGAAACCTTTGTCTGAGGACTGCCTGATGTTTGCTTCCGGTAAGACGATTTAAAAGTCTGAACACTTCGTTCATTCAATCCGTTGCTCTTGGGCGACAAGGGTGGGGAAGTCAAGTGGGTTATGCCATTCTTACGGCAAAAAGTCTGAAATTCACCAGACATGAAACACTGGGCACCATCAGATACCAAGAATGTTGGTACTCCCCATGATGCAAAGGACTCTCGCAGATGTCACATTGTCCCTAATGAAGTTGCAGTGCGAGAAGGATATATGTCCAACCATTTCGAATGGGCATCCGTAATGACCAGAAACATCCACCCATCGATAGGCCCACAATAGTCTACATGAACTCGCTGCCACGGTTTTGCAGGCCAGACCCAGGGGTGAATGGGTACTTCAGGTGCACTGGCTTTATATTCCTGACACATCTCACAGAGTTTCGTTACTTTCGAGATGTCGTCATCCAACTTTGGCCACCAAACATACATTCTAGCGAGCGATTTCGTGCTGACTCCCCACAGTGGCCATCGTGTAGTAGCCTGAGAATTTGCGGACGGCCCTGGGGCGGAATTACAACACGGGAGCCCCAAAGCAGACAGCCATCCTGTACACTCAGTTCAGATATCCGAGTTTCGTATGGAGCGAATTCGGGTCCCAACAAAACCGATGTCGGACAACCCTCCCGGACATACTTGGTCACTTGCGATAACACCGGGTCTCTCGCAGTCCACAGGCGAATCTGATGAGCCGTTACAGGAGTTGAATCTAAAAACTCCATCAAGTGGATTGTCTCAGCAGGCGGAGAGGAGATGGCACAGTCAACAGTGTGCCGCAGCGGAAGCCGGCTCAGAGCATCGCAGTGTGCCTGCCTTGCAGCCGGCGCGTACTCGAGCCTGTAATCATACGCGCTCAGCATGAGCGCCCAACGAACCACGCGTGTCGATGCCATCAGAGGTATAGGCTTATTCTCACCAATGAGGCCCAAAAGCGGTTTATGATCAGTACGGATAGTGAAAGTTCGGCCAGCCAAATAATAATGGAAGTGTTTTACTCCAGTCAGGACCGCTAGACCCTCTCTATCAGTCTGGGAGTATCGACGCTCCGTGTCATTCAGAGACCGAGAATAATAAGCCGCAGGCTGCTCCCCATGCTGGAATCGCTGGCTTAAGACACAACCTATTCCGACAGGACTCGCATCACATGCCAAGACTACAGGTCGATTCGGATCAAAATGCGCCAGGACAGGTGGGCTTTTCAGCAGGTGCTTCGCTTCGCAGAAAGCCTGATGCTCAGCCCGAGTCCATTTCCAGGCTTGTCCCCGTTTCAGCAGGGAATAAAGAGGTGCCAATGTTGTAGACAGCCTTGACAGAAACTTGGAGTAGAAGTTGATCAAGCCTAACCAACTCCTCAGCTCTGCCACGTTGGAGGGAGTGGGCGGGCCCACAATGGCCCCTACCGTCTCAACAGTCGTCTCTATCCCACTGCCGCTGATTTTATGACCCAAATAAGTCACACTCTCAACAGCAAATTTGCACTTCTGTTTGTTGACGCGCAAGCCCGCCCCCTTCAGTCTGCGCAACACTTCACGCAGAGCTTGCAGATGAGACTCTGCTGAGTCACCCGCAACAACGATGTCATCTTGAAACGCACACACACACACGGAATACCGGTCAGGAGGATGTCCATTGTACGCTGGAAGAGACTCGGGGCAGAGGAATATCCGAAACTGAGCCGGGTGGGGCGAAGAAGGCCCCTATGTGTATCTACAGTCAAGTACTCTCGGGACCCCTCGTCTACCACGAGTTGATTGTACGCAGACTTCAGGTCTATTTTTTAGAAAACCTTACTCCCCACCAACTTCGATGTCAATTCCTCGACACGGGGGAGGGGATACTGCTCAACAGGTGCAGCCTTGTTTACTGTGAGGCGATAGTCGCCACAGATCCTTACAGTTCTGTCTGCCCGGGGGACCACGACCAACGGCGCCGCCCACCTGGAGTGTGTGACAGGCTCCCAAAGACCCACCTTAATCTGCTCATCCAACTGCGCGTCGACTTGTTCTCTATAAGCCAGGAGAACTTGCCGAGCCTTAAAGAATCTCGGCTGAACATCTGGATCAACTGAAATCCTGACCCGTTCTCCATTGTAACAGCCCAGGCCGTCCTCAAACACTTCAGCAAACTCCCTTAGAGTTTCGCTCAGGCCAATCTTCTCCGACAAATGGCAGATCGAAGGCCAATCGAGTCTGAGGTGAGACAACCAGTTGCGACCAAACAGCATCGGCCCCTCCCCTTTAACAACTATCAACGGTAACTGACCACACTGATCCCCGTATTTCAATGCCACTTCAAACTGGCCACACACTGGCAGAACCTCCCCACTATACGTTCTAAGCGTGGAGTCACAGGGTATCAGTTCAGGTGTATCAGGAGCCCACAGACGCAACAGCTCCTGCTCAGAACACACACTGACCGCAGCCCCAGTATCCACCCCCATACAGCCATTCCTACCATCCAGTGACAATTCCACCATAAGCGGTGGTTTACGTCCACCCCCAGGTAACTGCGAATGCGATCGAAACAAATCGTATGCTTGTCGCTCACCGGTACAATGGCGATTCTCACTTGAAGTCAACTCCGCTGCACGGAGGTCTACCGTCTCCTCTGAAACGTGACAGAGTTCCTGTGCCTGTACCGCTGCGCGACAAGCTCGCCTGATGTGCCCCTCTCCACCGCATCGGAAACAGCGGCACGCTTTGAAGGGGCACGCAGAAGGTGAGTGTCGACGGCTGTGACACCGTGCGCACCGATCCAGAAACGCCGGCCCGCTGTGTCTCGAAGTCTCGCTGTGCGTGAAAATGGAGCTCTGTCTATTACGCTGTTTATGATGCATTTCTCGGCTCGGTCCGGTACCGAACCGAGATCAGGCGACGCTAGTAACGTCAAAAATGGGGTGCTGATAAAATTTAAAATAGCGTTTGGCTAGATATAATTTTTTTTTTCAGGTTTACCTAGGTGCAAGAAACATATCTGTAATAATATTGTCCGTCATCCTGTTAACAACACGCATTTATGTTCAAAAATACGATAATTAAAACCGCATCCGCCTATTTGCCAGATGCGTGGAAGCTTTCCGCCATATTCCATACAATTATCGGTTCGGTCCGGTACCGAACCGAGATCAGGCGACGCTAGGAACGTCAAAAATGGGGTGTTGATAAAATATAAAATAGCGTTTAGTTAGATATTAATGTGTTTTTTTTCAGGTTTAAGTAGGTGCAATAAGTATATATTTAACAATATTGACCATTGTACTGTTAGCAACAGACATTTATGTCAGAAAATAGGGACAATTAAAACCACATCCGCCTATTTGCCAGATGCGTGGAAGCTTTCAGAGATTTTTCGTAAGTCCCGGTCCTCCCTCGGGGCCGAGAAATGCTCTGACCAATCACAGGTCGGCTGGTATGTCCAAGCAAAGCCGACGGACAAACGGCAGAGGAACTGCTGCTTATCTGTAAGTAAAAGTGAAATAAACAGGGAATCTGATAATTTATTAAATTAATGTTACATTATTTAGATAGAAATAGTCGGAAGCTATCATTGCATAACTCATATGATAGGGTTTATTTCTTTTGGAGCCTCTGAAGACTGCAAGAACGATGTAGTTAATACTATTGAAATCGCCAATTTAGGTTGTAGACGAGGACATAAAATATTAGTGCAACTATGAGCCCCAAGGGCCCTTCTTGGTTGCACTCTGTACACTCAACCAGTTGCCCACCAAATCCGTCGAGCAGCCCTCCCTGTCATACTGAAAATCAAGCCCTCTATTCTTATAATGATTGTTTGTGCTGTTTTTAAAGATGTTCAATGTGCTGCTACTGACGATGGTTTCTGGGAGCTGGTTTCAATGTTCTACTACCCTGTTGGTGAAGAAAAACTGTCTTAACCTTGTTCTGCTATGCTTAACTTTAATTTTGAATTGATGACCTCTAATTGCATCATTTCTGTTAAATTCAAACATTTCCCCAAGATATCCCTTCTTCAGACCATGGAAAAATTTATAGACCTTGATGAGATCTCTTCTCGGCTGAGTGGGATTAAGGCACTTCTTAAGAGATTTCACTTCTTCAAACATTTTTGCACTCTGGGTTCATACTGGATAGAATGGGCTCCACATGAACTCTGACACAAACATGCAGAAGGAACAAAAATACCACTAAGAAAACTAGTACAAGATTGAAGTAAACATCCACCAAACATGTTACTCTACTTAGGATTGCCAAATAAATTAGCCACTTTTTGTACCATCAAGCACAGAGACAACATCCGAACACATACCACACCAAACCACAACCAACAGAAATGCTTTCAACAACATGCCAAACCTTGTGCCTGCACACTGAACAGTGGCCTCTGGTTGCTACAAATTTGGCTGATGCATCTCCATACACCTGCTTTTGAGCCACCCTATACTCATAGTGGGAAAAACTGACAGTTTTAAGACACATCTTCCGGGTCCAGGAGGTCGCCAATTGAAATTTGCTTTGTTAGCATTTTCTGTTCTGAAAACTGCCCTTTAACCAATTGACTCAAGGTATTCTTTAAATGATATTATAAACATTAGCAACTTTGAACACATGTTTAACAGTGCCATACTGCAAACACAAGACCTTGACTGAATCTTTGCTTTGCACACTGCCATCAATTCTGACTGTTGTGCTTGAGGCAGTGGTGTTGGGTCAGTGATCCGTATCAGCAGGGAATTGTCTGTGTATGTAGGTAGGTGTGTGCCCTGAGTTGAGGGTGAAGCATGAGTGATTTGTTTGTTTTTAATTTGGCTGGCCTTGTACTGATAGTAGTAGTAAGGAGTCAGTGCTGGTCCTAGGAGACTCGTGTGCGACATTTAGAGCGGATATTTTGTAAAGGTAGGAGGGACAGGAGGTGCATCACCAGGCCTGGTGCCAAGGTGAAGGACCTGGTACCTGTGGTGGCACAGGTCACCAGTGATCACCAGTTCAGCACAGTCATAGTGCATGTAGGGGTAAATAACATAGGTACTTCTAGGAGTGAGGAGCTTCTGCAGGAGTACAGGGCCCTTCTGGCCACCCTGAAGAGTACCAGTAGAGTCATTGTAACAGCAATTTTGCCTAGGGCTAGAGCCTCCCCTGAGTGGAGCTCTAGGGCACTGGCAGCTAATGCCAGGGTAGGAAAGCTCTGCCATGAGCATGGATTTACATTTGTAGACGAGTGGAGCAGGTTTTATGCAACGTGGTACCTCTATCAGAGGGATGGCCTGCACGTCTATGAGAAGGGGGTTCATGTGTTAGGCAAAGTGTACGAGCATGTCCTTCAGGGAAACTAGGAAATGGGGTGGGGAGGGATGAAATTGCATTGCCAACTCAGAAATATTCCAATAGTGTCTGCCAAGGCAATAGAACCTCAAAGTATGCAACTAGGGACAGAAGCAGTTCAAGGGGACAGAGTGATAGTTCATCTAGTGATAAAAGAACTCCTCAGTATGAAAAAGCCAAAAGTGGTTATGGAGCATTTGTTAAATGTATGATGTTTAATGCCCAGAGTATCTGTTCCAAATTTGATGAGTTCAAGTGTTATGTTGCTGAGGAGGAACCAGATTTTCTTTGCATTACAGAGGCATGGGTCAGTGAAGGGTATTTTGGAGATAACTTACAGGATTACGAGATCCAGGGATACAATATGTTTTCATGCAATAGTGGTCCAGCAATGAAAGTGGGTGGTGTAATGCTCTATATGAATAGCTTATTCGGTTCTCAAAAAGTAGCAGGTGGGGATAGAAATGTGTCTGTGGAGTACATTTGGCTTGATGTCACTGTGGGAAAAGGCAACAGCAATACTCTTAGGATAGGGGCTTTCTACCAATCAGGAACCCTGCCACATTCTCAGCAACTGGAGCTTGACAAGGTGATTTGTGAGGAAGTCAGTAGAAACTTTAAGAGGAAGTGCCTTATTCTTGGTGACTTTAATCTAAAAGGTTATGAAAATGCTGGTGTTGGCTCCCCATCATGCAAAATGTTTAGGAAATGCCTTGAAGAGGACCCGTTTTTACACCAGTTTGTATCGGAACCTACCAGGCATGGTTCATTCTTGGACCTTGTATTCTCGGATTTAAGTGACTTGGTTCAAGACTTGACTGCAGGCGAAACTCTGGGAAGAAGTGACCATAACATAGTTAGATTCAAGGCACATGTAGGGGAAATTATCAAGGATAATTTGGTAAAGGTTCCAAATTTCAACGGAGCAGTGGTGGTGACTGGTCTCAGAAGCCTGAAAATGGTATGTGTGAACTTCACTAACCCCATAGACAAAGAATTGGTGGAACTATTTGTTGGGGCCTTCATATTTTGGGAGGTAAAGATCCATTGCTTATGAATACTGTCATCTTTTTGTCATGGATATGCTAAACATGACAGGAAATGTCAAATGATAGGCAATGTTTACCTTTCAGCCAACACCTACTGCCAAGTCTAGTGGTTTGTAGAGAGGTGTGCAGTGTGGAATAATGACATCACAGGAGTCAGGGAAGTGATATCACGGGCTTCAGGTGTCAATGACTGGTTTGGTTAGGTAAGGTTAGGTTACAACCTATCCTAACCTAACCTGACCTTACCTAACCTAACCAGTCGTTGATATCCGACTCATGTGATGTCACTGTTCTCCACTGTATGCCTCTTTACAAATCACTAGCCTTTGCAGTGTATCACTGGCTTTGGCAGATGGCAGTATGAAGACCGTATTCACCAACATGGTAGTAGAAAACTTGAACCAGCTGCCAGAAACCATTGTCAGTAGCAGCACATTGAACACCTTTAAAACAACATAGACAATGATTATAAGAATAGTGGGCTTGCTTTTCAGTATTCCCTGCAGGGCTGGTCGACAGATTTGGTGGGCAACTGGTTGAGTGTACAGAGTGCAACCAAGAAGAGCCCTTGTGGCTCATAGTTGCACTAATCTTTGATGTCTTTATGTCAAAACAATGAATAAGGTAAAGGAGTAATTACAACATTGGCTTTAATGCAAGCTGGTGGGATAAAAAACATTCGAAATGACACTAATTTCATGACAAATGTTTACATCCTATTGTACTCATTTCGACATCACACACCTAGCAAAAACCCAGTATTTTAACACTGCATCACCTCCTTCAAAATATCCCTGGTTCAAAATATACTAGGAGTGATGTCACCAACAACTGACTAGCAGTCAACTGACATTGACTAAGATTGTGAGAGGTAATGCTTGAAGATTACCAGTAGGTACTATGCCCATTAGTTTGGAATTCGGAATTCAATATTGGAGGACCTGAAGGCCATCCAATGTGAATAATCTTCATCTGTCTTCCCAAGGAGTCCTTGAGGACTCCTTGGGAAGTCCTTCTCTTGCTGATTCACTGATGGTACTTCACAAGTTCATCTAGGCCTTTCTGCAGTGAGATATGCTCATTGTGTCCGGTTTTTGCCCTAAAGACTCACCTTAACGAGTACCACATCACACCAGTTATAAATTATGTGAAATAGGGTGGAATACACCCTTAACTTAATGAACACATCTGACCCTACAACATCAACTATCCTTACTATGAGCAGGCAGGGCAACTTCCCCGGTCCTGCCCATCAGCTTTGTTTTATCGGGGTAGCCGTGGAGGTTGAAGGTAAAGGTAATTGGAGGTTGGAGGTAATCCTGGAGGTTGAGCTCCCCCCGTCGCACGGTGCCAGTTGTGACGGGGGACCAACACACCTCTTTGGTCCTGATATCCCGGAGGGACGGGCGGGCTCGTGGGGCCTCACGCGGGCCAAGTGGCTAGTCGCCTCGGGCCGGGGACCTGGGATTCTTCCCAGTGTCTGCCGGCCCGGCCGGCTGTGGTCAAGGAGTGGGCGATGCTGGACCTCGGTCGGGGTGGCGAGTCTCTCTCTCTCTCCCGGCCGGGCGAAGGCGCCGCCTGCCCCGTATAGCTCCTCGGGCGCCTGGCGACCTCCAGTACGCGGGACCCAGGCGTCCCCTCAGTGGGGCCCTATGCGGAGGGGCGCCCGAGGAGCCGAACACCAAGACGCATCGCATGGCGTCTTAAAAAAAACCTGGTCCCTCACGTAGAGTCCAGACCATCGCCCAACCCATCGCAGGTGGGAGCGTGTGTAACCAGGAAAGTCACGGGATAAATATTTATAATGTTCCTCGCATACTCATCTTCCGAGGACTGTCTGCAAAAGCCTTATAAACACTCCTGAAGATACTGAATGACATGTGGACAGCCGGCACATTTCCATCTTCGTGGCGGAGGGCAGTCGTAGTGCCTATACGTAAGCCAAACAAAACAGGAACGGACCCAGTGCATTATCGCCCCATCTCGTTAACATGCTGCCTATGTAAGTTGTTTGAAAAGATGGTTAATGTCAGACTAATGTGGTGTTTAGAACACAACAATTTCCTCACTGGGATAAATAGTGGGTTTCGAAAACACCGGGATCATTCGAAAAATCAGGGACTTTGCGGATAGGATTGAGTGAGTTTGGAGTGATTGTAAGTATTGCAATTATTTAGCAACTGTTCCTGACAATACAGAAATGCATTTGTTTAAAATGTATTGATGCAACTACAACGGGCGCAGCATTCGTTCTTACATCATTTCGTACCTTGAAATAATTTAGCTAAGCTTGCATTATCTGTGTTAACACGCACACGTCCGGGGGCAGATACCTGTCCCCCTCCGGCTTTTCCTCATTTGGTGCCAAACTAATCGGGTGAGCACGGCCAAACCTCGCATAGCTATTCATTGGTCTTTTCCACATATGCTCATACATTTTTAATCCTGGGTCATCTCAGGTCAGGTCACCAGGTCAGGCGAAGTGACCCAACTACACTCTGAGTTCCAGGTGGCATGTTGTGTGTATATATATATATATATATATATATATATAGTTCT
Source organism: Imbricaverruca yamaguchii (assembly GCA_034440575.1). Lineage (NCBI taxonomy): Eukaryota > Metazoa > Arthropoda > Thecostraca > Neoverrucidae > Imbricaverruca > Imbricaverruca yamaguchii. The sequence goes on from JAOTOL010001313.1 coordinate 229,931, forward strand.
AGTCTTAAGCAATTCTGATGTCATTAAGTATACTTAAGCACTCATTTCCTACGTCGGGTTAATTGATAAGGAAACCAGTACTAAACAAACTGGATTGTATTTCGTCAAATACCAGAACGTCGGTGCAGATCATGGAATGCTCCAATTACCATGTGCTGACATGACTGATCGATTTACGATTCGACCGGCCATGCAGAATGTTTCCAGAAGTTCATTTTATTTTGTCTGGTTGAACTGCGGAACTGCATGCCATGCTTGTATACATTACCATTCCAACAATCAGGTATGTGTAAAATACAAGTCAATATAAATCTTGCCACACTAATTCATGAAACATTGGTGGTTTTGACACGTTGCACCGCTACTCGCAGCGATACTACCGTTACGACTGTATAGCAGTGCAGTCGTACAGTATCGTAGTGTCAATAATCAGCAAAACGAATGTAGACACCAAGCAAAATGAATAGCTTACAAACCGACCACGACCAACCAAATGTCGGGTCAACTTACAAATTCACATACGGGAGGACCAGAAATTGTCTAGAGGGTAATCCATTGTGACACTGGTATGATCACGATCGTTTTCCGGTGCCATTACCTGCATCCATGGAGGCGAGGGAGCGCATCCGCTTTCAGTAAGTTCGCCTCCTGGATCCAACGTGGCAGAACCGGCTCTCGATAATGTGACGGGCCCGATAATGTTACGAATGATAGCACACGCAAACACCATGGGTGGAATGAATATGAAGTGTTCAGATCTTTTGAGAAGGCGACGCCAGCGGGCCTTCAAGCGGCCGAACGCGTGCTTCACCACTACTCTTGCCGCTCTGAGACGTGCGTTGTAGAACCTCTTCGTCTGGTCCATCTCAGAAGTACGATCGAATGATCCATTGTGCGCCTTCGCCAACCATGGGAGAAGTGGATACGCCCCATCGCCGGCGATCACCAGGAGAACCTGCCGTCCACCGACGTGTACAGAACTGTAACAAGTGCAGTAAGTGATTCAATTGAATTATGCATCGACGGTGATATCTCCTGGCTTGACTGATTACAACTAAGGTTTTGCCAAGGACATTTGACATGATACTGCCATTTTTGAGTCAGGGTGAACATCACACAAAGTGTTCGCAAAAATATTTCGCGGTTGTTTTCAAAACGGAAACGAAAAGCTCTAGACAAATATTGATATATTCGATACCTTTCGATTTTATATTTTTCCTCAATTTGTCTTTTTATAATGGGTAGAGCGGACCGAAAAAAAACTTTCTTTGAACTCGACTTGCTCTCGTAAAATGCTTACTTTAGTCAGAACCTTCGACTTTAGCTCTAATTGGAAAATATGCAAACATAAAAAGTAAACAAAAACGGGGAAAATCCTCTGGTGCGTTTTGTTTCGTCCATAAAGATGAGCAAACGCGGGGAGTTGTATTGAAATGTATTTATCCCTTAAAGCGTGACGATTGGTTGAACTTTTCTGGGGGTGACCCAACTTGACCTTGGCTAACTCATTGAATGGGCGCTGTATAACTTCTGCAGTTGATGCCCCACAAAACCCCAATAACAACGACTAACTCATTGACCCTAGATGACCTGACAGCAAAATTTTTACAAAACATGTCAAATTGATGTGAGAAAATGCATGCCGTATTTTGGCGCGCTGTCGCGCGCCGTTATTTCATTATACGCTGAAACCTTAGGGGGCGGATAATCCCCCAATACTGCGTTCAAGACGGCTAAGACGATTAAGGTTGATTATGTTATGTTGAGCTGTTTTGTTGATTATGCTTAAGGACATTTTTTTTCAATGCAAACCTTGACATCCTATTGCACTTGTTTCAACATCTCACACAACAAAACACTATTATTTGAACCCGCGCCGTCTCGGAGGGGGTTCTTCAACCGCCCCCCCTCAGAGTTTTCGCGAATAGTGAAAGAATCGAGCGCTTTCTTATGACACCTCGTTTTCGTACGACGCTTAGTTTTGATACAAGAGGTCGTTCCTATCCCCCCCCCGAGACGGGATGTGAGGATCTGACCGGAGAGAACACTGGCCCATTATGATCATTATTTGTTAGTGCATATACGTATGCATACAGAAACACATATATATGCATATGTACATACACACACACACACATATATATATATATATATATATATATATATATATTGGTATTTTACTATCCTGCATAACCTCTGGCATTGCACACAATATGCATGGTGTGTAACCACATAATTCATCTCATGGCATCTTCCCTTCAACTCAGATGGACCCTTGTGGCTCGTATTAATAGATCAAAATCACTTAATGACTTTTGGGCTTGAAATGAAAAGAACACACACACTTGGTCAAACATGCAAGAAATACTGTCCCCTAACCTCGAAGTTTTCTATCCACTCTTCCGGCTACTAAGGAACAATATATTCCAACCACACAGTGTTCCTTGGCCTGCTTGGTCCTCACTCGTCTATCGCCCCGGTGCGGTGATAAACAAATTATATTTGCTCCACCAGAGATGTTCACATCCAGGTATGCACCACTGCACCTACATGCGCGTAGGTGATACACATCAAGAACAAAACAACACTTGGACCAATATTTATAGACCCCCGTACTTCAACGGCCATATTTCACACTTCTTGTCAACTCGAAACCAAAAACTAGCTGATGAATAGAGATCACCCACGAAATTGGGAACCTCCTACCACCCACACAAATGTGAACTATGGAAACAAAAACACAATTGTATCACCGTCGCCATTATTGCCTTCCATCATTTTTATACTATTTCTTACATACTATAATAATACCATAGAACTAGTACTTTTCTGGTAAGTACGAACCAGTATATCTCGGTCCCACCGGAGCCGAGATTGCGTCGTAAACAGCGTAATATACGCTGTAATATACGCTGTAATATACGCTATTACGCCTACTCCGCTCTGCCACGGCGCCCGCTGCTTCCCAACTCTGCCGATCCAAAGTCGCGGCTGAAAGGGCCGGGAACTTGAATCCACGCGCTGAATGACGTCACCACCAGTCGGCACGGCGACTGGTTCACGACCACTGAGCCGGCCGATGGTGTCACACACGGCAGACGTCCCGCAAAGCTCCGCAGCGTTGGCAGCGGCAGACTCGTGGGCTTGGGCGATGGTGGTCGCTGACTTGAGTCAAACCAGGCTCGCTGAGCAATCTGGTTTGCAGAGGCTGGTTCCGAATACCGCAGACGAGGCGGTCACGAAGCATCTCTTCCAGAATAGACGGCTCGTAGTTGCAAGACGTTGCCAACTTCCGCAAACGAGCCACGTATACCGGCACGGACTCGCCACGTTCACGGATGCACGAGTTGAAACGGAAGCGGGCAACTATCGATGAATCCTCCGGCTCGGAGTGGTCGTAGAGCAGCTTAATCAAATCCTTGTACGACACTTCGTGCACTGACTTCGGGGCAATCAAATCTTCGATCAAGCTAAATGTGCTCGCACCCACAACGCTCAAAAAGATAGCGCGACGCTTCTCCACTTGATCATCATTGATCTCATTCGCGACGAAAAACTGTTCGATGCGTCGGCTATATATACCAAACCTCTCCACTGACACATCAAACTCCGGCGCTTTGCCAATAAACGCCATCACCCGTGATCACCGTACACAAAGAAAATCTAAACTGACACACCAAACCTCAGAAACACGGCCAGTTCACTCCCTGGCCGCCATGTAGTAAACTCGGCGGCGGTCCGGTACCAACTGATTTATTTAGCTCTCTCGTCACGGGACAACGGTCAGCATGCCCCGCGGCGGCGGACCGCGCGCAGAGGCGGCTCCAGGTTCCGGGTGGTGTCACATCATCACAGATTTTATGTAAATATTTTGTTTGCAGCGTCACGTTAAACACGCGGCTGGCATTTAACATCAACACTTGTGCTTTGTTTGCTTGTTTTGCTGTGTTAGTCGTTGCTTGTAAGTCGTTTAGAAGTGTCCAATAGATTCTACAACTAGTATATGTGGATTTGTCGAGGGTTCTACAATAAGTACTATTGACGTTCTCCTGAGATGCTTGGATTAGCGTCGAGGTACTAGAAAGAGTACCTAAGCATTTCAGTACCTTGGAAGTACTACCATCAGAGCCATTGCTGGTGTTTATTTAGCATCCATGATGCTAATTGGGTGCTAGTCTTACCCTAGTCCCCACGGGGTCTGAAATATGTGGTTAGCATGCTACGGGTACTAGGATATTAGCACCAAGCTAGCTAATGTTAGTACATGGTACTACTGGTAGCACCATCTATGTTGCTTAAAATATAACTTACGCGTGCTGGTTTTTGCTGCACCGATTAGCACCCGAGGTGTTCTGGATTAGTTTTTCTTCAGTGTGGCGCCACTGGCGACGAGGGATGAATTACGCCGGCAACTCCTCCCCCATGTACCCGGCAAACTCGATCACACATCAATCACCCGCATCCGGCAGAATCGGTCACACACCTGAATTTTAGTTTTTGTACAAATTAGACTTGCGGATTCGGAACAAATTATGCTTGTTTATTGGTTGGTTCACGACGCACTTTATGCACATTCACGGTAATGGCGCCGTCCATACTGTTTCACAGGTGGGCCGCGGGATTGGGAAATGCCCCGAGCGGCGCTGGTGTGGAACCCTGGACCTTTGGTACCCAGAGCCCAACACCTTAACCACTCGGCCACCCCCGCCCCCGGAACAAATTATATCGGGAATGGCCACCACGGTGGAAAATTAATGTGCCTTCAGTCTGCAGTAATAGCTCAGCTTGATTTGTTAGCGAGTTTAGTGGCCGTTGAGATTTTACATCATAACCGCAAAGTTCAGAAAGCTGGTGGGTGACGCGAGCCTCACGTTCACCAATAGACACTAGCCACGCAACACAATACAACGAACACCTTAACGCCATACTTGAAGCCATGCAGTTCACATCTCATTTAGATCCGGACGACGACGGAAATGCGTCGGGCGCAACGCACAACGCTCTACTCAGACCCAGTTCCTATCGAACTGCACCAGTTGTCGGGCGGGCGCGGCGTCGGCTATGTCGCGATAAACTGCACCTCTATCAGTCACGCGTGTACACAAGATAGACGGGCCGTCGCGTCATGGAGCGCGGTGGCGACGATGTGCGGCATACGTGTCGCCCCTTCCGCGGCGCCACTATGCGCGTGCCGCGCCGACAGGTCGCGCTCTGTGTCGGACTGGCCTCGTGTGTCGGAGTCGTGACACTCCTGCTGTCGGCCGGCAGGCCCGACCCGTCGGCGGCGACGGCGACGGCCGGCCACACCGACACGCCGTACCCAGGTGATCGCGGCGTCTGTGGCGCGCACTGACGCGGCTCAGTGCCGTCTGTGGCGCGCACTGACGCGGCTCAGTGCCGTCTGTGGCGCGCACTGACGCGGCTCAGTGCCGTCTGTTGCGCGCACTGACGCGGCTCAGTGCCGTCTGTGGCGCGCACTGAAACGGCTCAGTGCCGTCTGTGGCGCGCACTGACGCGGCTCAGTGCCGTCTGTGGCGCGCACTGACGCGGCTCAGTGCCGTCTGTTGTGCGCACTGACGCGGCTCAGTGCCGTCTGTGGCGCGCACTGACGCGGCTCAGTGCCGTCTGTGGCGCGCACTGACGCGGCTCAGTGCCGTCTGTGGCGCGCACTGACACGGCTCAGTGCCGTCTGTGGCGCGCACTGACGCGGCTCAGTGGCGTCTGTGGCGCGCACTGACGCGGCTCAGTGGCGTTTGTGGCGCGCACTGACGGAGCCGACCGCCTTCTGACTGTAGATTTTCAGACCCTATCAACCCATCAATTTTGCAGATCCTGACACCAGCATCATTCCCATGCTATGCCAAGACATGGGGTCATAAGTTAACTCTTGAATCCATGTTTATCCTATTCGGGTGGTGGCACGAAGTTGCTCTATTCTTGTATAATATTCCCAATATAATGCAAGGATAATTTGGATTTGCGCAAGGGACACGGTCCGAAAGCGACATGCAATCGTATCACGTCAGCATTAGAGGTCATGGTAGGTTACGTGCATGATGACAATTGGACATGATTTGAATTGTAGGTAATAGAAGTGATTGTCGCTGAGCTTTCCAATCGTTCAAGCCAGAAAAGCAAATATATATATGCACCTCTTAGTAGTGTAACCAAATGCAACGTGAGTCCATGTCAGGTCGCGTGAGCGGTAGAGTCAGGTCGCGTGAGCGGTAACCGAAACTAAATGCAACATTGTCTGTAGAAGATCATTCAGTAAACACATTTTAGTCCAACATCTTATGCCTAGATCACTCCAGATCTAAGCAAGAGATTGGCATGAATAGTAATGAAGACTAATGTAATCAGTGGAATAGGTAACTTAGAATATGGCGAAAGGCTTGTGGCATTAGATATGTACCCTCTCAAGTATAGGATATTAATTGGGGACATGACTGAAATGGCAAAATTGTTAAAGGAATAGATCAGGGCAATTCGAGAGATGCTCTTCAGATTAGAGTAACACATAGGGGTCATAAATACAGGTTAGACCAGTTGAGTTGTAGGACAGTTAAGCGACAACAGGTGGTCAGTCAAAGGTTGTTCATTAGTGGAATAGGCTGCCTGATGATGTTTTGGGGAGTTCCTCATTGAATGTATTTAAATGTTGGGCGCACAAATTTTTTAGATGGGAACATCTGGTTTTTTAGTTCTAATTTGTGATGGATGGGGTGAGATTCACGTTAAGTAAGTGTACGTGGCACTGACTCCCTTGCCCAGGCATGGATGCAGTTTCAAAATTATTGATAGGAATTCAATCCACATGTGTTCAGAGGGATCGAGGGAATAGGGCTGGATAGCTAGGATAGATAAGCATTGATGAGTGTGTGGGATGTTGGTGGATGGTTTCTTTAGGATGTGATGATGGTTGGGGGTGGGTCTTTTTTCCAGGCTTGCGGTGTCTTCCATTTGCAGACTTGACTGGATGGGCCCTTGGGTCTCTTATTCAGTGTGAATACTGTAACTCTATATAGGGTGTACTTAGCGGTGGATTCAGCACCTTCCTTCGGGATGTGATACTGATGAGATTGGCTACGGTAGCACAATGGGGCATGATTTGATTGTATACTGATTTGACATGATTGAGTAGCATACTAGCTATATAGGACACATTATACACCTATTGTTATATGGATATAGGATGTACCTAGCAATTGATTCAGTACCTTCCTTCGGGATGGTACTGAATTCCTTCCTATTATACTGATGAGATTGGCTATGGTGGCACAATGGCGCATTATTGAATTGTATAATGAGTTGACATGAATCAGCAGTATACTAGCTATATAGGGTACACTATGCTACTAGTTTTATATTGTACTATATAGGGTGTACCTAGCAATGGATTCAGCACCTTCCTTTAGGATGTGAAGTTGTCGGTCTGGCGATTTACCGAGTTTGCGGCTTACCGATGGATTTGGCGGATATACTAGCCCTAGTTCCATTTTAGTGCGGATATTCCATGGAAGTTCTGAACATAAATGTACGGCCGATATAATTGTGAAGTGATTGAATGTGGTATATACATGTTTAGCACGCATGCGGTTAATTGTATTATGTTGGCATGCTATACATATATCCAGAAGACTGCGAAATGTAGTGGAAAATATATGAGTTGTTTGCTGATGCCCTCCGACGTATGAGTGTAACCACGGATTCGAAATGGAAAGGGGGACAAACCAGAAACGCGGTAGGTTTGAACGGGGTAAAGGGGCCTAGACCCCGTAAAAAAAATCCTTGGTATTGAACCACTTTTTCAATGTCATTTTCAACCACTTCGATTCAATGTTCAATGTATTTCAATTTTGCAGATTTACAATTGTTAAAAATTATATTTTGGACTAAAAGTGAACTAAAAGTTCGACCAAATCTAGCAAGTTGCACTACTTATTACTGCCTATGACCATCTAGCTGCAGATCGTATATCTCCACCAGATTTCACCATCACCATAAAACAATGCTGTAGGTATGTTAAACGTTGCCCTCTTATAGCAGGAAAAACATAAAATATTGGACGATGGTTTCATGATAACAAATATGGACATACAATTACCTTTTCCATGCTTTCCTGTTTTATGGGCACATACTTCGATGCAATGACAACCAGGGTGGGTAAAGGGTGTGGCACTGAGGGCATGTACCCCCACGTGATAGGTGGCGTCCCCCGGGCCAGGAAAAGGCGTCTCTCTGAAAAGGTTCCAGTGTGATCTTTTTTGCTAGATTTTTTTTAATCAGCCGAACGCGCCCCTATGAAACAAAAAAGCAGCCCCTTCGAAGGAGAATCAGGGTTCTTTCCACGAAGGTCCGAGTGCAGCCCACCCCCTCGAATTTTTCAGCCAGAGGCAGGTGCTTTCGCAGTGGCGCCGCTTCAAAGAATTGGCGCCCCTCCAAACAAGCGCACCCTATGACAATTAATTGATCTACCACTGATTACAAAATTGCTCTCTCGGGGTTATGAGTTCCGGCTAGTTGTGGATTTGTGTGCATTCACGTATGACTTCTCTCGCAAATTTGACAACTTCCGTCGAACCATGTATAGGAAAGCGGACAATTTGGTAAATTTATATATTTTATATGTCCGCAACAGCAATGTGGCAGTGTAAATTAAAAACCAGCGATGAGAGCACCGTCCGATCAGGTTATAACGCTTTTGGGGGGGGGCGTGAGGGAGTCCAGGGCGCTATAGGATGCGAGTGCTTGCTATCACAATGACTGCAAACAAAAATATATTTGACCCTCCTATTCCTATTCCACTCAATCTTGTACACACGCCGGACCTTCGACACCTTATAAATTATTTCTAAATCTCAACATCCTGGAACCGTACGGCAAGCCACATCGAATGACACCCACATAATGCAAATTAAAGCCACAGCCAAGAAATGCGAGGACACTGAAAACTATCCTAACCTTTGACATTGAGACTTGATCTGACATGTCCCGGGTTGAAATGTTACTCGAGGATTGCCCACGGGCTTTCTCTTGATACCAAGAGAAATGGGCATGGGCAGCTTTTGGAGAAAATGAAGAAAAGTGTGGCGACCGAACAAATGAGTACGACCTTTGACTCTAAAAATTAATGTGATATCTGAACAGTTTGCTAGAGTACCACATGGAACATCGAATGACTCCACTTGAGGACAATTGAAGACATAGCGCGAGGCGCAAGGACGTCGAAAAATTTAAGCTAGCCTTCGGTCTTGTGGTTTGATAATGACATGCCCCGGTTTGAAATGTTACTGGACGTGCACCACGGGCTATTGATACCAGATGTTGGTTAAAAAAATTTGAGCCGACCAACGAAGTCGCCTTGACCTTTGACCTTGGAAATTAGTTATATTTGGTAACAATATAATACGTCATACGTCACATCGAATGACACCCACTTGGTGCAAATTGAATCCATTGTGACGAATCGCGAGGACTTCAAAAAATTCAAACTGGCCTTTGACATTTAGGTTTGATCTTGACATACCCTGGATCAAAAATGTTACTAAAAATGTCAGTTGATAGTGGTTCTGGGTATGCTTGGGCGAAAACCACAAAACAAATGTGAGGTGATTGAAGAAATCGGCTAAATTTAGTCCAGATTATTTCGAAATATCAACCTTCTGATACTTTACAACAAGACAGCACGAATGTCACGACATGAATGACGTCCATTTTTACACCTTCAAGCCATAGCGACGAAATGCGATGACATCGAAGAACTTCATCAAACCTTTGACCTTGACATCTCCCGGTTTCAAATGTTAGTAGACTGTACACCACAGGTTATTGCTTGATACCAAGTTTGGATAGGTTTGAGAGAAAACGAAAAACAAATTGGCGACCGAAGTATCAGCTTGGCCTTTGTTCTTGATAAATAATTCGAGTGCTTATCTTTCTTATACTGCATATAAGGCCACGTAAAATAACGCCCATTTGATGGAAATTGAAGCGATAGCAACCGAACCTCGCGTTCGGCCGATATCGCTTCAATATCGCCATCTAATAAATAAAGCCAACCTTTGACCTGTAAGCTTGACCTTGACATGTACTGATCTAAAATGTCCCAGTATGGCAAACCACAGGCTATTGCTTGATACCAGATTTGGGCTGGTTTGGGTGAGAAAGCAAACAAGCCAGTTTACGTTGAACCTTGACCGTTAAAGTGGTAATGCGAGACCTATGCAGTTCCTTCCAGTATGTTCAGTGCAAGCATTTGTGGTGATTAATTCGAACGATCATAAACCCGTCGCTGAATGCCGATGCCAATACAAATACACCTCCGGCGAACTCGTCGCTGAATACGAATACGTATGCGACGTTAATTTGACGTAAGTGCTCATGGCGCCCATGACTTCTCTGAATGGTTTTTAAGATACCCAAGGACATCCAGAGTCGCATTTGTTCAAGATATGTCAATACATTAGCATGGGAATACAACCTAAGACGAATCAAACCTTGCGATAACGCAGATGTTTCGCCTAACAGAGCACAATTCTCCACCAAAGCGCAAACAGAAGATGGTCAAGGTCCATGTTATTCAAAAATGGCCATAAAGCAGAAATTTCTACGTTTGCTGATTTACCGTTCGGAGATTTTGTGGCGACAAAATCCATTCGAAGACTGTGAGGCTTGTTGATTGGCTACATCGGCTTTTAGTTTTTGTTCGTGATTCTCCCGTATAAATATATTTTCACTCTGTAAATTGTTAAGTATAATTTTGCGGCGATGATACTCATGTAGCTGAGGCTTCGGGGACACAGAAAAATAGAGGGGGAAAACGCCACTTTTCAGAAATCGAGGGGACGTGTCCCCCTTCGCCCAGTGGTTGCACTTATGATTCGACGAGCTTTCTCCTTGAAGTCGGCTGTAGTATCGACTGTGCAGTACTGACCTCCTTGCATTTATCTTGTGTTATCCATACCCCTGAGGTGAGGCTAGGTACAAAGGTGAGAGTGCACTGGAGTGCGATTGTGCCAGATTGAGAGGGTACTAGAATGATGTATTAAAGTTAGAGTAAGGCAGAAATCCAGGTAGCAGTGTTCTTGGGTTCGTTTGCACCCTTCATTAGGCCTATGGATTATGCACCGGTTCTCCCAGCACGTGCTGCACCATCAGGGTGTCAGACTCGAGCCGACTGTCCAGGCACGTGGTGCACCGTCCACGTCAGACTCGAGCCGACTGTCCCGGCACGTGCTGCACCATCAGGGTGTCAGACTCGAGCCGACTGTCCAGGCACGTGCTGCACCGTCCACGTCAGACTCGAGCCGACTGTCCCGCCACGTGCTGCACCGTCGGGGGGTCAGACTCGAGTCGACTGTCCCGGCACGTGCTGCACCGTCCACGTCAGACTCGAGCCGACTCTTCCGGCACGTGCTGCACCGTCGGGGTGTCAGACTCGAGCCGACTGTCCCGGCACGTGCTGCACCGTCCACGTCAGACTCGAGCCGACTGTCCCGCCACGTGCTGCACCGTCCACGTCAGACTTGAACGCACCATGTTCCGGCTCGAGTGCATGGGTTATCGGTCAGATAGTGTAATCTAAGCACGCCGGAAACGGCGTCGTTGACGTCACTGCCCTGCATTGACGCCATAGATGTATAGCTTATTAACACATGGCGCAAGAGCCGACATGCAAAATCATAGCTCACGTGCTACATCGTGTTCGACATTGATTAGATGCAAACCGAAGACGTCTAACACAAGGGCACGCACAAAGGTAAAGGTCACCGATCACGTCAAGGTCAAATACCCGGAAGTATGCGATGAACTGTTAAAGATGGCCGTTGCTGAAAAAGATGACAATCTGCATGGGTTACGACTGATTCCCGGTCATCACGTAAGCTCCACCCGTTGGATAATTTAGTGGAAAAAACAAAGAAATGTTGATAAAAACATTTGTTTAAAAATCGGAAAGCAAAATTGTTAGTCGCCCATATTCTACATTTGGCATGTCTTCATACCGCAATAGATCGTGCATATTGTGAGGAAAAAAATGCCGGGTTTATTTTATTGCAGTCGTGACCACAGTAGGGCCTATAAAATGTCATATGTGGCAGGCAAACATCCGGTCACTTTCTCGTCTCAATGCGGTGTTTAGACGTGCTTCGAAACATGATTGAAACATTAACACTCGCACGTCTGCACCGGGGCAGATGTCTGCCCCCTTAAGATCTCTAGAACTATGCTAGCTAGCGACAAACGGAAAACAGCAATGGATAGCTGGTGACAGGCTCTATCGAAAGTGCTTCGCTCATTGTTTTCGCGCAGGTCAATATTCAGGTCACCGGGTCATCATAGGTCAAATTCGACCAGATCAGGTGGGACTCTCAGATATTGACACATATCTCAGGACCTGTAACAGATAGAAACCAACGGTGAACGCTATTCGATAGTCCTTGAAATCTGCTATCGACTTTAGGCCGTGTGATTTAAGATCAGGTCAACCGACACTATGACCTCAGGTCGAGGCCATGAAGTAGCCCATGGAGAACATGTAAGGTATCAATCGACACGTCTTCGCGATACAAACACAATGACGGTAGTTTCAGCTTTCTAGCTCAACGCAGCGCGATCTAATGCGCAGAAATGTGCTAGTGAACTCAGGTAACCTCAGATGACCTTGGTGAGGTCACTGAGCAAAAATGTTAGCGTTAACATTGAGCATAGCTTCCAACTACACGCCACAACCGTTGTGAGGCCATTCCGAGAGCAAATATGTAACCAGGAAACATTTGCATATCTAACAATAGCCATATAATGGCGGGAGCCATGGCCGCGACCTGGCCTTAGGTCAATGCTACGAAAAAAAGATCCGAGATATATATTATGGTCACTGATGAGATCATGACGTATTATGAGTTTGAAATAAATCGCCCAATTATTGTGGAAGTTATGCCACCTAGAACTCCTAGGGACGTTGGGTCACTTCGCCTGACCTGGCGACCTGACCTGAGATGACCCAGGGTTAAAAACGTATGAGAATATGAGGAAAAGACGAGTGAGCAGCCATGCGAGGTTTGTCGTTGCTAACCGGATTAGTATGGCGGAAAATTAGGAAAAACCGCAGGGGGCAGATATCTGCCCCCGGACGTGCGCGTGTTAACAGCATCCGTCTGAAAGGTCCCGACGATCGCTTACTCTTCATCTTACAATCAAAGCAATGTGCTTGCAGGAGTCCTTCAGGTGTGTGTCTACCTAGCATGTGTCCGCCTAGCACCACACATACACACCATGATTCAGTTTCCCACTGCCGCAGTCTAGTGGGAAGCTGTATGTTGGTAGAAATTACGTGTGTACGTGGGCAGTGGGATATGTTAAGCAACATTTGCTACCTACGATCGATATAGTGATTTGTCACGACGGTCTTTCTGTATCTTTTCCCTGGTCAATATTATACTTATGTAATTTATCACTACTGAATTGTCAGGCTGATGTTTATCGACGGGGACTTACACACTTCAATACCTGTATTACCATGAAGGCATTAAGGAGTTGCCTAATTGTAAACCCCGCCGGAGTGTTCGATGGTGATGCTCTACGCCGTGTTTTCCTTTTTAATAATACATACATTTCGATATATGCTCTATAAATATACACCCTGCAGCTTCGACCCATACCCGCGGCATTTCTTGGTGTTCCAGCGGTGTCGCCTACATATTTAGTTGGTTAGTTTGACCATAGGGTACATCAACTAGGATGATCATATAGCGCCTACAACTTAATGTGTGTTTATGATTGGGTTTCAGTCCTTGCCTTATTCATTCCCAGTACCCATCAAATGTTTCTCTAGTGTGCTAGTCCAGAAATTTACGCTACGTTTGTCGTGTCGTTTCAGATCCAGATCATGTCATGGTCGGCTCACTGCAGCAAAACAAGAACGCATCTCCGTTCGACATTCCACCCGGGTGAGCAAGACGCTGACGTGCAATTCGGGGTTCCATGTTTTTATTTGCTGTTCTCTTTCTCTCTCTCATACGCACACATACAAACACACACACACACACACACACACACACACACACACACACACACACACACACACACACACACACACACACACACACACACACACACACACACACACACACACACACACACATATATATATATATATATATGTGTATATATAACGCTTTTATGTATATATGCACATCAATACGCACACACATATATGTATATATTCATATATAAGTATTTATATATATATATATATATATATATATATATATATATATATGGGTGGGGGAGGCTGAAATGCTGGCGCCTCCCCGCAGAGCTGATGCACGACTGTCTTCGGCCTGCCGCAGTTTCGACCCGTATCCGTGGCACTTCTTCGTACTGGAGCGGTGGCGCCGGCAGGTGCTGGTGCCGGGTGACGGCGAGGTGCAGCGGCCGCCGATGCCGGGCCCCGAAGCGGCCGAGCTGACTGCCGTGCTGGAGGCGGCGCTGGCCGAGGTACGCTTCCGCACCGGCAACGGCCAGTACTCGGCGGCCGACTCGCTGGGCGGCCGCTTCCGGCTGGTGCCCGGCGCTGGCGTCCAGTACGAGGTGTACTTCCGCACGCGCGACGCGGCGCCGGGCAACTTCCATACAGTGCTGCTGTCGCGGCAGTTGGAGCCGCTCGCCGCCTGGTACGTCGGCGAAACGAGCGGTCGCCTGGTGAACGTCATCCTGCCATACTACCGCCGGCTCGACACGCTCGGCAACTTCGTAGAGCGCTTCGTCCAGCTGGTGCAGTCTGGCCAGCAGGCGGCGCTGACGGTGGTGCGCTACGCCGATGGCTTTCCGTCCGTGGACGAGGCGCAGCGCGCTGCCGACCGCGCCGGCGTCGCCCGTCTTGTGGGCGACGCCAACCGGCAACTGGGCGGTGACGAGCCGCGCGTGCGGCTGGTCGAGCAGGCGGGCGTGTTCTCGCGCGGCGGCGCGCTAATGGCCGGCGCCGCCGCTTGGGACTCGCGCGACGACGTGCTGTTGTTCCTCTGCGACGTGGACATCGTGTTCGGCGAGGATCTGCTGCAGCGGTGTCGCGCCAATGCGGCGCCCGCCCAGAAGGCCTACTTCCCGGTCGTGTTCAGCGCTTACAACCCGGAGATCGTGTACGGCGTCGTCAAGAAGAAGGTGGTGTCCGTGCTCACCAACTATAAGCAGAAGAAGCTCATCAACCGTGAGCTGGGCTACTGGATTGACTTCGGCTTCGGCATGAGCTGTCAGTACCTGTCCGACTTCCGTCGGCTGAGCGGGCCGTTCCTCAACATCACCGGCTGGGGGCTGGAGGACGTGCGACTGTACGAGCAGTTTCAGCGCAGCAGCATAGAAATTGTGCGCATGCCCGACCCGGACCTAGTGCACGTGTACCATAAGAAACAGTGCAGCAAGTACGAGGTGGGAAAGCGGTTCAACTCGTGCTTGAAGTCGAAGGCGCTGAACGAGGCGTCACGACTCGAGTGGGGACTGTGGGTGTACAAAAGCATGGGCGACACAGACGACGTCGAGAAGTTTCTCAAGATCTTCCGCGCCGCGCAATCGCCTGAAGGACAATAACAACTGTGTCCACTGGGGACACGGTGGCTCTGATAGTGGAGATATGGTGGCTCTGTCCGTGGGAGCACGGTGGCTCTGTCCGTGGGGACACGATGCTGTCCGTGGGAACACGGTGGCTGTCCGTGGGAACACGATGGCTCTGTCCGTGGGGACACGGTGGCTCTGTCCGTGGGAACACGGTGGCTGTCCGTGGGAACACGATGGCTCTGTCCGTGGGGGCACGGTGCTGTCCGTGGGAACACGGTGGCTCTGTCCGTGAGAACACGATGGCTCTTTCCCTGGGGACACGGTGGCTCTGTCCCTGGGGACACGGTGGCTCTGTCCGTGGGAACACGGTGGCTGTCCGTGGGAACACGATGGCTCTGTCCGTGGGGGCACGGTGCTGTCCGTGGGAACACGGTGGCTGTCCGTGGGAACACGATGGCTCTGTCCGTGGGGACACGGTGGCTCTGTCCGTGGGAACACGGTGGCTGTCCGTGGGAACACGATGGCTCTGTCCGTGGGGGCACGGTGCTGTCCGTGGGAACACGGTGGCTCTGTCCGTGAGAACACGATGGCTCTTTCCCTGGGGACACGGTGGCTCTGTCCCTGGGGACACGGTGGCTCTGTCCGTGGGAACACGGTGGCTTTGTCCATGGGAACACGATGGCTCTGTCCGTGGGGACACGATGGCTCTGCCTGGGAGAAAATAGGAACCTGTGACTAGCTGATGTCCTTCCAGCTAGTATCCGCATGCCAGCTAGATCCTGGGTAATGCCCAGTTTTGTTCTGCCGTATAGCAAGGACTGTAATGAGCCCGATGTCGTTGCTGTGTTGTGGTTCCACAATGTCGCCAAGACAAGCGTGACTGTCGGCGAGCGGATCGCCAGTTCAGTGTATGCCAGCACAGCATGAGAAACTGAGTGCGAATCGAGTACTCCTTGTCGTGGTGTGTTCCTTATCTTGCGCAGGCTCCGGTCGACGCTGTGAGTGGCGAACAGCTGTGCTCAGACGCACTGCGTGTGCAGACGGTGAGTGTGAACACGAAGACCGCGCGTGCACACGACGTCGCTGTTCACACGATGGACTAGACGGGTGACCCTTCACTGTGCTGGGACCGCGTATATGATGCCACTCTGTGGGGACACGGTGGCTCTGACCAGCGATGGACTGTTGGCGGCGTGGTGTGCACACGCACACGGCAATTGCCGCTGGAAATCGACGAAGCATAGCAATGCTGTGCTGGGGTGTAGCTTTGTATGCTTTTGGGATATCACTTACCCATGTTGGCTGTTTCCCCCAATAGTTTCAACCTGTAGCATAGGGCCATATGTGGTATGCTCTAATCTATTTAGGCCCGTCCATTGCCTTCATGTATTGTGCCCTCCCAATAGTTTTCAGAAGCCTACAACTATGCTGATGTGCTTAATTGTTGTTGCGCAATAGTCATGAAGCCTCTCCTGCATTGATGCTAACTTTTCAAGGAAACGCACTGCACACCCATGACTGCAATTTGAATAGCTTTGCACTTGATTTCCTACTTGGGGTTTTTAGATTTTGAAGTATAGCATCTATAAATGAAGAAAACATTGAGAAGCGTCACAAATGCACCTAAAAGGAAAGCCAGACAAACTCAGATTTCTCATTAGATTATGATTAGTTAGCCACCAAGCGTTAATTCATTCAGTATTATTCCATTGTCTGTATAAATGCGGCAACATATGTTTCATAATCGCACCATACCTGTCACAGACACCCCTCTCGAACACCTAACCGCTGTGTGCACTGTGAATGGGTGTGAATCACCGGTTCAGTAAGGCCGATGCACACTTTGACCTCATGGTTTAACCTTATTCATTGCACTTTAATTCGCTGCGACGCATTGATTTACATGCGCTGTTACCCGGATTATATCAGATGTCAATCGGTGAGTTTTCCAGCCATCCGGTACTTGCGGTGTACGTGATATCATACGAGGATTTTGCGACATATTACTTCCGATCTCAACAACATGATAAACTAACGATAATCACGATTTCGTTGTGACCATGGTAAAACTAAATTTGGCTGCAATGTTCAGGTACTTTGTTTCCCATTGGTGTCCAGAATTACCAGCAGAAAGCACATGCCTATATTGTACCACAAGGGAAGACACCCAATATATTTCCATAGCCCACCTGGATTCCTAGGACCTGGAAGCTCTGCGTCGCTTTTGGCAGTTTGGCACTAACCAGCACCATTTTGACTTCTGTGTATTTGTAGTATGAAATTCACAATTTTATGCATATTTTCGGACAAAAACTGAACAGAGCATTTTTGGTTTCACTACCGACGCTGATGTGCAGCGAGCCATTCTTTCGGCTCATACCTACATAATGCATGAAGTTACTGCGATGCTTAAAATTTAGGCATGCCAGACGGACAGAATACAGGTACAACGCAAGACAGAAAGCTTCAAACAGAACGCCTTCGTAACAAATTCTGACAGACATATTTGCCAACACCTGGACACATGGAAGACTGGAATGGCAAGAAAACACTCTCGCTTGCATCGCATCGGTATGATATGCTCCTGCTGCTCAGTTTGGTAGTGGTGCTTCCGTTAAAAAAATGCTGAAGGACGCAATAGTCGGCTGCGTATGGATTTTGAAGATGCGTTAGACATATGTGTGCTCCAGCATGGGTCACCGGCCAATCATCGATGAGTGTGATGATGTAGACGAGCCTCTTCGGCTGGACGAATAATTCTGGTTGACGAGCAACGAGTCGAAACGCGACAAGTAGAGCTCCAGTTCGTCGGATTCCACGTCGCTGACGGTCATCACGCTTCTGTAATGAGTGGAATAGTCAACGTCCCCGATAGCCATTGCTACTCAAAATGATGCATCCAGTCATCAATTCAAGTCACTTTGGCACAACTTGAAAAAACGTCAATATGATGCGCCATCCACATGCATTAGCGTCTGGATGCCAAATTTCATGTGAACCATGGACATGGTGTTCGTAAATGTTGATGATGCTTCGAGGGGATGTATGCACCGACAGTCACCGTGCTTGCGACAAAAAATCAGTGATGTAATGTAAGCAACATTTGGAAAAGGAAAACCGTTTAAAAAATGTAGATGCAGAGTGCCATCCGCTAGAGATTGTTACGTTACGGAATGGGTTACGTTAATCCGGCTTAGGTGGCATTTGGTTATATCAATTAAGCAACAGAGGAAAAATGAGACGCCGACAAACAAAGAACATAGCGTAAAGGGCCGATACATGCATGGAACACAGGTTCATATACAGACGTACACACATACATACATACATAACAATCAGAAGTGTATTTGGAGTGTGCGTGGCTCCGTAGCCTACGAATAGGCTCCACTGCCCACCTGCGACCTGAAACGAAGAGGAGGCCCGGTGCCCAGAGCGAATCGTGGGCGTCAGGCCCGACATTGTATGTGTAGTTACATGCTTAGGCTAAAGCTTGTAAAACTCTGAGAGGGGGAAAACCAAGCTGCTTAAAAAACCCGAAGGTAAAAACCAAGCATGATCTATAAGGAAAATCATCCGTGTTGGCCAAGTTGGATCGGTCCCAGCCTACCTTGTGTGAAATAGCCTATATGTATGTGTTTTACGATATCTGAGAGGAAGACGTGGGTAACGAAGTCATATAGCTAACGAGGAGTGAAACGCGTGTCATAAAGCTTTTTAACTTCATATCAAATCAACTTGAACCAGGTAACGTATCACAGAGAAATCAGATCAGTTCGGGAAGCGGAAAAGTAACTCGAGGAATTCCGGGTGTTCATTCCCGAGAGCCCCAAGCGAGATTTGCCTATGGATGTTAGTGAAATACTGGATAATAGCGCAACAATGAGGAGCATATGTTGTACGGGCAAGTAAAATATGGGCGACAGTAATGCGGACTTGATATGAGCTACAAAGTGGAGGGCGCCGTGGTCGATAACAATATGATTATGTCAATCTGGTGTGTCTGAGGCGAAGTCTGGCGAGCACCACCTCGTTCAAACTGGAGGGCTGGTTGGAGGAGGGTCAGTTGGAGTGTGGGCCTAATAGCGTTTAGGTGTGTGGTGTTGTGTGACCAGCAGGCCCAGATATATTTCTTAAATCAATTATTTGTTAGGGATAGGAGTTCCCGGGGGCATTGGAACTCCCTCGTTCGGGGGAGGTCCATCGCCGCTCGAACCAGGCCATCCGCTCGATCGTTCCCCGGGATACCCCTATGTCCGTGGATCCAGAGAAGGGTAAGCTGAAGGTAAGCGTGCTTGCCATTGTAGAGGTGTCGGATGGCGTGGAGTGTGGGGTGCGTGGTGTTGTGCATGGCCACGAGGGCGTCAGCGGAGGATAGCGAGTCAGTGCAGATTGTAGCGGGGACAGTGATGTGTTGTGCAACGTGTTGGAGGCAAGTGAGTATGGCGACTAATTCTGCTGTGCATACCGAATGATGAAGTGTTAATTTTGTCTGGTCAGTGTCTGGCCCACCGCACCAGGCGGCGCCAGTACCATTGCTGGTACGTGAGCCGTCGGTGTAAAAGACTATGTTGTGGGTGGTCCTCTAGAAATTACCAAAAACAAATTGACTTGAACGTGGACGGGGGTGCATAGGATTTTATTTTGCCTAAAGAGATACTCAAGTTTGGGGTGATTCATGTTCCAGAATAGGACAAGGGGGACTCGGTCAGGAGTGACATTGAGAAATTTCTGGGTGGATGTGTAAACCTGTTTCAAATGCAAATGAATAGCAATGTTGTATTTATTTTTGTTTTTGGAGCGCCGAACCGGGGGTTTTAGACCATGCGACATTGGAGGGATGATTTAAATGTGTTGTTGTGCTAAGTGGTATCTAACGAGTTGTAGTGTTCTGTGGTGTTGTAGGCTAGGGAGGTTGGCCTCATCCCGGAGACTGGTGGTGGTGTGGTGCGGTGTTCTTCGGTGATCAGGCGGAGTGCGTGATTTCGTGCGCATTCTAGTGAATTGGTGAGTGTGGGGATATATGATCGAAGATAACCGCATTGTATTTCAGGATTGAACGAATCAGTGCAGTATACATTTTGTTAAGAGTAATCTTGTCTCCATCCCAGTCGCGACCGGAGATGCAGCGCAGTAGATTAACACTCGCACGTCCGGCCGTCTGCGCCAACTTCGCATGTCCGGGGGGGGGGCAGATGTCTGCCACCCCTAAGATCTCTGGAACAATGCTAGGTAGCGACAAACGAAAAACGGCGTTGGATAGCTGGTGATGGGCTCTATTGAAAGTGTTTCGGTAATTTTTTCGCTCAGGTCAACATTCAGGTCACTGGGCCATCATAGGTCAAATTCGACCAGATCAGGTGGGACTCAGATATTGACACATATCTCAAGACCTATAACAGACAGAAACAAATGGCGAACGCTATTCGACAGTCCTTGAAATGCGCTACCGACAATAGTCGGTGTAATTTAAGGTCAGGTCAAGGTCATGAAGTCATGACCTTAGGTCAAGGACTAGGGAGGTCATGTAAAGTATCAATCGACAAGTCTTGACGGTACAAGCACAATGATGGCAATTTAAACCTTCTATCTCAATGCAGTGCGACGTAATGCGCGTAAATGTGTAGTGACCTCAGGTGACCTCAGAAACCTTGGTGAGGTCACTGAGCAAAAAATGTCAGCGGTAACATTGAGCATAGCTTCCATCTACATGTCACAACCGTTGTGAGATCATTCCGAGCGCAAATATGTCACCAGGAAACATATGTATATTTTACCATAGCCCCATAATGGGGAAGCCATGGCAGCGACCTGACCTAAGGTCAATGCTACGAAAAAAACGATATACATATTATGGTCCCTTATGAGATCATGATATGATATAAGTTTGAAATCAATCGCCCAATTATTATGGAAGTTATACCACCTAGGACTCCGAGTGTAGTTTGGTCACTTCGCCTGACCTGGCGACCTGACCCGAGATGACCCAAGATTAAAAATGTATGAAGATATGCGGAAAATACCAATGAACAGCTATGCGAGGTTTGGCCTTGTTGGCCCGATTAGTTTGGCGGCAAATGAGGAAAAATCGGAGGGGGCAGATATCTGCCCCCCGGACGTGCGCAGGTTAAGACGCGCAGCGCAGGACGGTTTAATCTTGGTAATGTGGGGGCTAAAATAAAGTCCTTTGTCGAGGATAATTCCAAGATATTTGAAGGTTTCGTGGGAAAATATGATCGCGATAGCGGGGCGGACAAACGACAGGTAATATACATATGTGAAGCCGGAAAAAAGGGCATAGTGGCCGATTTATGGTTGGAGATCTGTAGCCCCAGAGGGAGCACCATGAATCAATGTGATTCATGGCGAGTTGAACAACATGGCTAGCTGTACCTGCTGACGGATGGGCAGATCAAATAGGTAAATCATCAGCATATAGATAATATTTTATAAGGGAAGAATTTAGGGGAAGTTGTTCTAATGCGTCGTTTATTTGCGTGCTTCTGATCCACATCACAGATACGAAACCACTTCACCGAAAACATCGGATAATTTATGCACAGTGATGCTGTAGGGAGAGTGCATTCAGTGAACGAATGAACACACACTACACACAAGCACCCATAGACATAAGCGCACACGAAACAATTGAGATAGTATATGTGTGAGAAAATATATATTTTAAGGACGCAGAGGTATGTCAGGAATAAGGATATATCAGGGAAATGTTTGAATTTAACAGAGATGATGCAATTACAGGTCATCAATTCAAAATTATAGTTAATCACAACAGGACAAGGTTAACGCAGTCTTTCTTCACCATAAAGACAAAGACATAAAATATTAGTGCAACTATGAGCCACAAGGGCCCTTCTTGGTTGCACTCTGTACACTGAACCAGTTGCCCACTAAATTTGTCAATCAGCCCTCCCTGTAATACTGAAAAGCCAGCCCTCTATTCTTATAATGATTGTCTATGCTGTTTTTAAAGATGTTCAATGTGCTGCTACTGACAATGTTTTCTGGCATCTGGTTCCAGTGTTCTACTACCCTGTTGGTGAAGAAAGTCTGCTTTAACCTTGTTCTGCTGTGGTTAACTTTAATTTTGAATTTGTGACCTCTAAATGCATCTAATTGCTCTAATTGCATTTCCCCAAGATATCCCCTCTCCAGACCATGGACAAATTTAAAGACCTCGATGAGATCTCCTCTCAGCCTTCTATATCTAAGTGAAAACATATTCAACTTCTTCAATCTTTTCTCATATGCCAGGTTGCTTATGCCATTAACCATTTTTGTAGCCCTCTTTTGTACTCTCTATAAAAGCCAACAATCTTTTTCATAGCTAGGAGACCAAGCTTGGATGCAGTATTATAAATGTGGCCTGACGTATGCACAGTAAAGCCTCCTGATCACTTCCTCACTTCTGTATGATACATTCCTATGTATTTCCCCAAGCATTCTCAGTGCCTTCTTCCTGGCTTCCTTGGTCCGTTCTGATGCCCCAATTTTATGTTTAGAATAACACCTAAATCCTTCTCCTGTTGAGTCACTGATAGCACTTGGACACCCATCAAGTATGGAGCCTTCATATGCTGCTTACCTACTTGCATGAATTTGCACTCATCAAAATTAAACTTCATTTGCCATTCTTCGGACCACTTCACAAGTTCGTCTAAGTCTTTTTGCAGCGAGATGCTCATCTTGACCTGTTATTGCCCTAAAGACCTTCAAATCATCCGCAAATTTCAAAACTTTACTGCTTAGGCCACTTTCAATGTTATTAAAAAATATAATGAACAGTAGTGGCCCCAGTACTGACCCCTGGGGGACTCCACTGAGACCATTTTGCCATGATGACTTTGTACCATTTAGCATCACTCTTTGCTGTCTATCTGAAAGCCACAACTCTATCAATTTTAAGATGCTACCTGCAATACCATGGGACTGAAGCTGTGTCATTAACCGTTTATGGGGTACCTTGTCAAAGGCCTTACTAAAGTCAAGATATGCTATATCAACATGATTTCCCTAATCAAGTTGTTCTGTGGCGAAGTTCAAAAAGTCCAAGAGGTTTGTGGGACATGATCGTCCTTTTCTAAACCCATGTTGATTATCTTGAATCAATCTGCTACCTTCCGGATAACTAACTATTCTATCCTTGATAATTGATTCGAGTACCTTGCAGACTAGGGATGTGAGACTTACTGGCCTATAGTTTTCAACTTTCCCTCTTTCTCCTTTCTTGAAAATAGGAACTACATTTGCCCTTTTCCAATGGGTTGGAATTTCATTTTGTGAAACTGATCTACAAAATATTATACTAAGTGGAAATGCTAGTTCCTTTTCAGTTTCCCGCAACACCCTAGCATAAATATCATCAGGTCCTGCTGCCTTGTTTGGCTTTATTTTCCTGATATGATTGTAAACAACATCACTATCGATGAAATCAACATCATTTGTCAGAACCCATGTCACTGAACAATGGTGTACGGTCGGCAGATTGGTCGTATCTTCCAATGTAAACACTGACTTAAACTGCTTGCTCAGCTCCTCAACCATCTCACTATTCTCACCCAATGTAGTCCCGTTTACTTCCAGTGGACCAATTGTGCTAGAAACTTTACTCAGCTTGTAGAAGCTAAAGAACTTTTTACTGTCCCCATTACAGTTTCTAGCTAAATCCAGTTCTTTTGCTCGCTTTGCTGCTCTGGTTTTTTGCATCACAGTGTCTCTAGCTTTTCGATACGCCTTCAGATTAACGACATTTGAGGCTTATTTAAAGACTCTAAATGCAGTTTTATTAGCCTTAATTTATTTTATCAAGTCTGGTCTAAGCCATGCTTGCTTTCCTACCCTTCTTTTGCGTCTTTGCTTTTGGGGGATATGTCTAATCTGAATTTCCTTCAAGTAAGATTTGAACTTTTCCCACATTTCACAGGCATTTAAATTTGAGAATTCTTCTTCCCATCTGATGGCACTTAAAGCCGCTCTCATGCAGTCAAAGTCTGCTCTGTTGAAATTTGGAACCTTTACCAAACTATCCTTGATAATTTCCCCTACATGTGCCTTGAATCTAACTATGTTATGGTCACTTCTTCCCAGGGTTTCGCCTACAGTCAAGTCTTGAACCAAGTCACTTAAATCCGAGAATACAAGGTCCAAGAATGAACCATGCCTGGTAAGTTCCGATACAAACTGGTGTAAGAACAGCTCCTCTGCAAGGCATTTCCTAAACATTTTGCATGATGGGGAGCCAACACCAGCATTTTCATAACCTTTTAGATGCCAGCTGCCAGCTACCAACAGGGTAGTAGAACACTGGAGCCAGCTGCCAGAAATCATTGTCAGTAGCAGCACACAGAACATAAAAAAACACATTGACAATCATTATCAGAATAGACGGCTTCTTTTTCGGTGTTCCAGGGAGGGCTGATCGACAGAATTGGTGGGCAACTTATTCCGTGTCCAGAGTGCAACCAAGGAGGTCCTTGTGGGTCATAGTTGCACTGATCTCTCGA
>JAOTOL010001313.1:260000-512500 GCA_034440575.1 Imbricaverruca yamaguchii
TATGCAGAGCACCACCAGCAAAAACAAAAGTCAGAATTGGGATTGGATGCGCCTATAACATGCTGAGAAATACACAAGCTTCTTTTATTTCACAAAATTAAACACGAGTTAGCGTATCCCAAATTATATTAGACTAGTCACTGAATCACGGCAGAACATTACAGAAAGGCGAATCAGAAATTCAACCACACTAACAGTCCGCGAAATAGAATCGCCTAGTTCGAGAAGAAGAAAAATCCTGACCGTGCAATAATCTCCCTGAAAATTTGAAGCATAATCAAAATCTTAATGAATTCAAGCATTCAATTACGGGTCGCTCAGGTCCCATGACACGACAACGAAAGCATACACTAGACATAAAAGTAGGCAACACGCTGCATGCTAGGCTTAGAATGGTTTGATTCGACTAAACTCATACTTATTTGTCACCAATACTCTGGATGATCCACCATGGCCGTGTGACCTCTTCAGACAAGATAACTTTCACTTCATATTTCTCTCTCCTGCTTTTTATGCGTGCTATAGAAATAATATATTGCTCAAGCTCCACAACAACAAAATATGCATGTTTTTGGTGGCGATGGGGCAAGCTGGGAATGGCGAGAAGCGATTGTCGTACCGTGTCCGTGGTGAATATTCTTATTGGTTGAAAAAGTTGTTGCGATAGGCACCTGGATTCAAGAGCAACCTGGTATTTTGCACCAATCGCAAAAATCTCCAAGTTGTACGTGCACTATGATCGTTAGGTAAACAAACAAGTAGACAAAGAACCACAGTCACAATCGCTGATGCACAGCTAGCTAAAGTGCGGCATAATCATTGCGTGCAAATTAGGATGCCCAGTTTCCTCGATCCAAGACCACATCACGATAGGATGGCAGCATTGCGAGTCACTTTGCAGCAATAACAATAGCAATAGCAGTAACTGGGATCGCAGTGCAAAATAAAACAAAATCGAAATTAAGACACAGAGTGCGATGCATGATGGTATGTACTTCAAGTTCTTCGGGCAGCATCATACAAAATCAGGCCACGCCGCATGCATCAGTGAGGGCGCACATTTAGTGTCGGATGACAGCGACGGTGCTACCCACCGTGTGTGTTCATCTGCTGCTCGTTGGGTGCCAGTTTGGCCGCCAGCCGCGCCATGGCTCGTCTCAGAGCTGCCGCGTCCACATCCGACACGTTCACCACCGACTCGGCCGCCTGAGAACGTGGCGTCAGCTGGCTGGACGAGGCGTGCGACTTGACGAACCGCAGCTCCGTCAGGTTCAGCTCCTGTCAACCACAATTACCGTGGAAACTGGGGTCTGGTGGCGTGTGACACGTGCCGTAGCCTTCACATCCAGCCCGTGTGAGGCAGCACGGCCGCACGCAGTGGCGCCACATTCGACGTCCGTAAGGATCAAAGCTGGCGGGAAATTGGTTGTATGCAGCACATCAGAAGTTACCCTTGATAATTATGTTCGAATCAAACCATATGAGTACAATTCAAGCTTTATAAAGTTAAGTAGCTGCAGATAAGGTTTGCTTGACCATGACGAGGCTGCGAGATGAAGGAAAATTAACTAAAAATTCAGCATGGAAACACTACTAGAGGCAAAGAGGCAAACTTACCTCTTTACCTTTGTAACAGAAGTGCCAAGGCACTTCTGTTAGACTCTGAGACAAATGCAAGAAGGTCTGGCGACCTCGGGGCACGAGTCGACCTCTCACCTGGAGACCCTTCGTGTGCAGCTTGTCGAGCAGCTGCTGCAGTCGGCGGCACAGCTGCGGGTCCAGCAACTCGTCAGCGCTGCTCTCTTCCGGCGGTGACGTGTCGATGCCGTCGGAGATGGTGGCGCGCGCCATGGACGTCTTGCGCACCATCTGCACTAGCTGAGTCTCGACCTCTCGGCGCCGCTCCTCCTCGGTCCGCTTATCCGAGATCAGCTGATTGAAGGCCTTCTCCATAGCGCGCGCACGCTCGTCTGCCTCCTGCACCTGATCACAGACGGAGCACGTGACGGAGACGAGGACTGGATATTTTGAGCAATGGTCTTCACCCGACAGAATGCACTAAATTTAATACAGAACAAATACCATACAACAATGAAAACCTGCCAAACTTTCTTCTCCGCCGTCCCTTCATCGAGCCCTTGACAGGGGCGGTAAATATCGTTCACATTTATTGAATATGTTCCCCAGTTTTCACCTGGATGCATGAATTGTAGGCAGGCAATGGTAGGCGGGCGGGTCTTGGTACAGCTGGGTCTTGGACGATTTTTAGGTAATTAGGCTCGCATTTGCTTCCTCCGGATAATGGGGAGGGTGTACATTGCTGAGAAAGTCGTCGTGTGACATTTCCTTCAGTTCGAGCTAAATACATGCTGCTAATTCGACTGCTGAATACGTATTTACTATGGCAGTGAAATATGTTGAAGTAAGTTGCAAAATAGGATTCATGGAAGACACAAGTAACGCTAATGGGAGAAGGAATCATGCTCAGAAATATATTGAGACTGGACACTACACAGCTGGTGCATTCTTCGGTATGGGGAGAAATGGGGCATGGGGACTGCCATTCCTCTAAACATAACATATTTTGCATGTTCTCGTTGGAAGACATTTATATCACGTCGCATAGATACCCTTCAAATACGATACCACCAAACTCGATAACAAGAATAAAATGAACTATGTCTCCTATGGACGTTGCATACTACGCGCGTCCTGTCCTCCGACCCTTATGTGGACTCGGCAAGGTTCTCGGCAGACGGACAAACATGCCAGCTGTCCACGCAGCGTTTGCCTGTGCAGACAACAGCGAGCGCGATGTCTCCGAGACCACACCTGTTCCTTCAATAACTGGCCGTTCCTGCTCTCCTGTTCCAGCTCCTCCACGCGTCCGCGGAGGAACGAGTTCTCGGCGGCCATCTGGGGAGTGACCGCTGGCGCACCACTGTCTGTGCGTGCACCGTCACCAGCTGCCTCCGTCTCCAGTTGCTCCACACGACTCCTGCCGGACAACACGCTCAGGATACGGCGCCACATCCAGAAGGGGCCAATTTGATGAATCGCATACGGACGATAGCTATTTATGGAGAGCTAAGCTGCTGTGTAGATCGGCCGAGACATCATGTGCTGTCGTACTGCTGCTGTGTAGCTCGACCGACAGACGTCGTGTACTGTTGTGCTGTTGCTGTGTAGCTCGGCCGACAGACGTCATGTGCTGTTGTGCTGCTCCTGTGGAACTCGACCGACAGACGTCGGTCCCCCGCCGCTACAATAATTTCAACATTTAGCACGGAAGCCTATGGAGTGTCCCGCAATACATTTGGATCCACCTATTAACTTCATACATTGTCCCCTCCCCTCCCTCACACACACACACACACACGCACACGCACACGCACACGCACACGCACACGCACACGCACACGCACACGCACACGCACACGCACACGCACACGCACACGCACACGCACACGCACACGCACACACACACACACACACACACACACACACACACACACACACACACACACACACACACACACACACACACACACACAAAGAGTTAGCACCCGTGTTTCCAGCAGCAGGATGCCCTTAGCCACATGGGCTGCCGTCACCTGTACTCCTGCAACTGCGCCATCAGCTGGGTGATGCGCGACTCCTTGTCGGCCACGTTGGCTGCACTCTGCTCCAGCTGGCGACCGAGCTGGTCACGCTCTGCCGCCAGCTGGCCGCACTGCTGCGCTAGATCCTGCAGCTGCTGGTCGCCAGCTGCCTGCAGCCGCTGTGATTCCGACAGACGCTGTTCGATCTCCTCGGAGCGTCCTTGGAACGACTGGGAGAAACACATGTGGGATGACTGTCAGCGGGGCTCATATGGTAAACCTGGGCGTCTTCAGTTCAGGACACTCAGCATATCAGTAGTAACTGTCGGCGCCGAGGTACGATGGTCATGCGGTTGGAAGTCTGATCACCGGCTGGTGGCTCCGATAGCTGGTTTCCCGATTCAAAATACTGAGATGAGTTTAAATATTCAGATCATGAATGAAAGTAAGCAAAACAATTCCACAATAGGCAGTATATGTACGCAAAGTATGATGCTGAAGATAAACAAAAAAGAACGCAAGCCTGTGTTACTTTAGAGATTCCTCAATTTTGTATTCTGAACAGTAGGAGATTAGAAGCCGGTCGAAGATGGATGGATATATAACGCACAAAGATCGGATCACTATGTCTGCTTACCGCCAGCTGTGCAAGGTAGTTATCAATCTCTTTCTTGGCATCTTCTAGCTCCTTTCTAAGCTTGCTTTCGGTTTGCTTCAAAGAGACGACAGTATCGGAGGCAGCCTGTGGCAGGAACCATAATCGCATTCAGTGCAACTAATCATGCATTGATGTCTAAGCAACCATCAGCGGGACAAAGCGACAGGGGACCTTAGATGCTACTTCAGATGCACTGTAACAATTGATGACAATGTCTCCTGCCACCACTGACAATGACTGCATTCCATTGCCTGAGAATAAAATGCACCAGTAGATGTAGCTGAGTGGAACGGCACATCAAGGCCGAAGACGTGATAATGGCAACATAATGAGTGATCGATATAGCTGAATGTCACTAAAAGTGGTGCACAACCAAGACGCTTAAGTTGCCGTTACTGGACATGCCAATTATCAATTACCATCTGTCAATTACCATCTGTGCCAATGAATTACTGACCTACGAGAAACATTAGCCTTCCTGTGCGCCGGAATGAACTTGTGTTACAAAATGTTTGTGGGTGTTCACACTACTGAGTATCATATATGTAGGAAAACCTTTTAAACCAATACCTCATTGTTAACCACTAGCCCCCGACATTATTAGGGGGGGGGGGTCAAACCATCATTGGTTCGGTAGGCAGCCTGCATGAGTCTGGTAACTGTTGACAATGCCTGCACCAGCCTGGCCACCGGCGGCTCTGGCCTGCACCAATGTGGTGACCTGCAACACAAACCTGCAGTCGATGGTTCAGGTCGCTGTCGGTATTTCCGGCGGTTACCAGATTCTCCAGTCGGGACACCAGGTCCTGGATCTGCCGGTCCTTGCTCTGCGACTCGCCTTCGACAGAGTGCAACCGCGACTCCAGTGACCGCAGCCGCTGCAGCATGTCCTGTCAGAGACAGACATCAATGTCACGACACAGTGACCGCAGCCGCTGCAGCATGTCCTGTCAGAGACAGACATCAATGTCACGACACAGTGACCGCAACCGCTGCAGCATGTCCTGTCCGAGACAGACATCAATGTCACGACACAGTGACCGCAGCCGCTGCAGCATGTCCTGTCCGAGACAGACATCAATGTCACGACTCCAGTGACCGCAGCCGCTGCAGCATGTCTTGTCCGAGACAGACATCAATGGCACGACTCAGTGACCGCAGCCGCTGCAGCATGTCCTGTCCGAGACAGACATCAATGTCACGACACAGTGACCGCAGCCGTTGCAGCATGTCCTGTCCGAGACAGACATCGATGTCACGACTCAGTGGCCGCAGCCGCTGCCGCATGTCCTGTCCGAGACAGACATCAATGTCACGACACAGTGACCGCAGCCGTTGCAGCATGTCTTGTCCGAGACAGACATCAATGTCACGACACAGTGACCGCAGCCGCTGCAGCATGTCCTGTCCGAGACAGACATCGATGTCACGACTCAGTGGCCGCAGCCGCTGCCGCATGTCCTGTCCAAGACATATCTCAGTGTCAAGGCTCAGTGACCGCAACCGCTGCCGCATGACCTGTCCGAGACAGACCTCAATGTCATGTCTCAACGCGGCGCTACGGAACACCAGCACCGAATGTATAGGTAGTTATTGTGGCAATCATGCTTTGATTTCTTTTTGGAAAATGAGTCGAACATTTTTTCTAGCTGCTAAAATGCACACACTAAATGGCACATGACTTCTGGAAAAGAATGAGCATGGTGTCTGCATTGAGACTTCCTCCTACCGCCGTCTACGTGCAATGAAGAATTGTACACTACGTGCAATATAGTGTTACATCCGGTAACCACAGTCTGTGTTACGTCATCATGATCAAAATACAAACATATCTACAAGACAAAAGTAGTGTCCCCACCAGCTAGCCATGGGCTGAGTTATCTTAATCCGCGCCGTCTCTCCGGTCAGATCCTCACACCCCGAGGAGAGTAACCCCCTCTAAAATCCAAACTAAGCGTCGCACAGAAACGAAAGAGGCGTCATCGGAAAGCGCTCGACGAGTAGGGTCCGGATCCACCCCCCAAAACATTTTTTTTCCTCCAAAGTGACGTCACCAGGGGGCTAGATTTTCACGACTTTTCACGACTTACATTATGTCTTTGGTTCTGGGGAGTTTTTTGGGGGGGATATATGAGATAAAAAAATTCCAATGAGAAAAGGACACCGAAATCGCTCATAAATGTCTTTGTCCCCCCAAGAATAGAAGTTATTTTTTGGAAATTTCAAAATTTTGAGTTTTCAAGTCTTCTAATTTTCCTTTTCCAATTGGTAGAGCAGACCGAGAAACGTTGTTGGAAGTGAACTTGCCCCAATAAAACATGCTTACTTTAGCCAGAATCTTATACTTGAACTGCAATTGGTAAATATGGAAAATTAATATATAGTCAAAAACGAAAAAAAATACACTCGTACGTTTTGTTGCATCCATAAAGATAAGCAAACGCTGAAAGTTTCATTAAAATATCTATATCCGTTAAATAGTGGCGCCTGGTTGATCTTTTTTGGACGTGACTTCACTTGACCTTGACTAACTCGTTGACCCAATATGACCTGGCTTCAAAATTTTGAAACAGTATGCCAAATTAATGTGGGAAATGTATGCCAAATTTTGGTGCGCTGCCGCGCGCCGTTCGTCCATTATCCGCGAAAAACCTGAGGGGGAGGTTGAAGACCCCCCCGAGATGTGACGGGTCAACAGCCGAAACATGATGCATTATCTTCCGAGCCAATATATCCAGTGATATGCCGAAAGATGAAATTGGAAATCACAACCTGTTGTCGTTAGTTATATTCCCAGCTCCAAATTTATTTCCACTAATGCATACGCAAGGAAGTACATCGTTACCTTGCTGCCTTGCAATATACTCGCAACTCGGCCGCGAATGGTCATTGATTGCCGGCTGTTACTTTCACTAGGAAAGATCAGCTCTGCACCTACGATCGATTAGCTCAAGTGGTTAGGGCGCCGACCTGCGTTGATTTCTCAGTCCTGGCAAAACAAGGTTCCAGTCGCTTTGCGCGCCCGCATAGCCCCTTCTGGTGGATCAGCTGTCAACTGACCCGATACGGCAAGGTACACAACGACGGGACCGCCATGCATTGGCAAGAAACAGCTATGTATTGGTGGCAAACTAAAGCGGACGTCAAAATTCTGTCGTTTGACTGAAATTCCCAGGTCGGATTGTGGGGTCAGGGTTCATGCAAGAAAATCTGCTTATCCGTGTTCAGCAAAGCTACCCCGGCAAACATTCTGAGTAATTTATACAAAGAAAGCTCAAGCTGCAACCGCTTCATATACCACGTGAAGCCAATCTCCCTAGGACCGTAATTACCTCGATATCGTTGTGTGCATCTTCGACAGACTTCGACTCGCCAGCGAGGGTTTCCAACTGAAATGTGCGAAATTGATTAGCCAGACCAGAATAAATAAGCAGTCTTGGAAATGGGACTGCTTAGTTTGTTGACATCGTCCAGAGTGCAAACTTGCCAGGATGTAGCACAAAGGATAATTTAGCAGATAAGAAAGAAGCCCCAGAAGAAGCAGGAAGCATTGAACTGAATCCAGGAACCTTCCCATTAAGTTGACGACAACCATCTAATTCCTCGTATTTTTTAATCCTCAACATGAAAATCCACTTTTGAAAAAACATGTTAACAGAGGCACATGGTGCCAAATGAGGGCCAAATCTAGTATCGCAATTCAGTACTATATGTAAGCACACATGTTGGAATTAAATAACACACCTAAACATTGGTTAAAATGGTAAAATGCCGTGGCTTAACGGCCGCGCATTAGCTCTCTGTACGGGAATCACACATTATTGTGGCCGACCAACAACATGCAAACTGACCTTCTGGTCATAGCTGGCAGCATCTGCCGGTGGCTGGTATCTGGTAGGTGGTGTGTCTGCACCGCTACCACCAGAATGTGACAGGTAGCCAGCAGACTGAGAAAACCGCATTGTTGCAGAGTTGTGAGGTTATGATTAGCAGTGCATAAATACGATGACAATGAAATGTGTGGGGATTTGTGTACTTATAGGTAGTTTGACCTAAACGAATGGCTCAGTGGTGCCATAATATACCAGGTTGTTACCTTTCTCTCCAGTTGATAAATAATCCAAGAAATATAGCAATTCTGACATTACCGAAAATAAGGAAAGTAAAGCATTTAATAATAATACTTTCAGAATGGTTAATGAGGAAGCACAGTGACATAACATGCATCTTCTGGGAAGCCATTGCTGGGAGCGGGAACACATTTGGTATACTTGAGAGGCCTTCCGTACGCGTATGCCTACAGTGACGTTTTTCCCTTGAAAACGCCGAAATATCTTACCTGTGAAGGTGCATTATCGGAGTCGGTTCGACGAGATATCTGAGATGACGGCGTAGGTACACTGCTCTGTAATCATCACACACGTGGACGTCATGGCCAGCGACACTCCAGTGAGCAATGTCGTCATTTTGTGATTCATCTATAAGAGTTGCATCAGGAGAATGGGACGCTTAGCGCAGCTGACAGACATATCGATACCGATATACCGATAATCAAAGGAAAAAGAAAATATCGATAATCAAAGCTCGTGCAACTGCTTACTGTACCGTCAGAACAATGTTTTAATCATATTTTTCTTTCGAGGACTAGTTAGAACTTGCCATGCCCAAAGCCTATAACATTTCAATACCCACAATTGGTTTATTTATTTGTTTATTGTCCACAATCTGCAACAGCATACTGTCTCCTTTACAGGAGAAGTAAGTAATTCTCAGACCTGTAGTGTTTTAACGCCTTGCGATGGCGTGGAGGTTAATCAGTTGGCGACCACATGCTACTTTGCTCTCTCCCGACGGGAAAAACTGGAGATCCTTCACAAAACCAGGGTGGGTGTAGGTTCATATTTTCAGAATGTGTGTCAAAACAGCTCTTATTCATATTCGGATTCGGATTCGATGGTGGGCTATGATGATTTCGTTCGAAATGGTATCAGTGGTACTTTTTGACACGGCGAGCACAGTTATACATGATGCGCCGAGCCACATGGCCAGCTGAGGTCGTCTAAGGTCAAACTGGCAGTCTATAGCAAATTCGCACAAAATCGTCTCAGCGGTACCTGTACTGGTACGGTACTTGATACCTGACACAGCTATGCATGTTGCACAGAGCCACACTTAAACTTTTGACCTACAGGGATAATTTAATTTAGAGGTCAACAGGGTGGACACTCACGATTTGCTTCAAACTTACCACAGATGTAGTATTTGATGCAACTAGCACATGGATCATCTTCAAATGTGTAATCTACAGGAATCACCTCACTTCAAGGTAGAGTGGACTATCATGATTTCCACAAGAATGTCACAGAGGAATTATTTGATACACTGAACACAGTTGTGCATGCTACATGACGTCACATTTACCTGTGACCTGCAGGGATTATTGAGGTTAAAGGTCCAGGGGGAGTCTATCGCGATATCGCCATATACGGTCTCGGTGATATCATCTAAACGCCGAATACAACGCTGAATGTTACAAGGGCCGACATTTAAAATTGTGATATACAGAAATCATCTGAGTTCGAAATCAGTAGGACGGACCATCATAATTGCCCTAGCGATGGTCAGAGATGAATTACTTGATATGCCTAACACACCTATGCATGTTCTATCGAGCTGCCCTATTGACCTCGAAAGTAGATAGCCCCTGTATGCCAGAAGTTTGAATGTGGCTCGGTACAACATGCATATCTATGCTTGGTGCATCAAGAAACATATCTGGAGCCATTTTCGTGGAAAATGTGATAGTCTGCCCTTTTGGCCTCAAACTTCAATGACTCCTGTAGGCCACATCATTGAAGACAGACCAATGGCACATGCATAGCTGTCTCCGGGGAATCAGAAGGTATCCCTGGAACCGTTTGTGGCGATATGGTGGTAGTCTGTCGCATTGACTTCGGACGCAAATGACCCCTAGTAAGTCACAAATATAAATATGATTCCATGGAACATGCGGCATAGCTGTGCTCGTTAGGCGCCAGACGCAATGTTAATGCGGACATCAGAGGATCTCCAGAAAAGAAAGAAAACAGGTAGGTTCCTAATGATATTCACGAACTGTGAAACATGCCACGCGACAAGCGCGCTCGGATGCTCACTAGTGTGTACGCGAAGAATATAGTTAAAATTTATGACTCTTTCTCCAAAAAAATGTGATGCGAAGTGCATTTGTTAGCTTGCCTTTGGACGTCAATTTCATTGCCACTTACAGTGATATATTGCGCATATCGTTGCTATGCCTATTGCTTTCTGGAACTTTTTCACCATAGAAGGCTGGACGCCGTCGGTCCACGGTGTGACCCTGGTCGCTCGCCGCCATTCATAATATGGTGGGGTGCGGACCATCCCCCCAATGTGAATGTATCCCAACGTCAAAGTTACAGGCATATTTTCAGATTCGAAACGATAAGCGATGTCCCTGGCATCAGTTACGCCACCATTGCAATTGAGACCCACATGTTTTCTCGATGTTGTTTAATAGCATTACGCTTATGGGCGTTGAATGGAAAGAACCACAAATATGCCTGAAAGTTTCATGTCAAAAGGTAAAAAAATGACACCGTTGGATATCTATAAAAGTAGTCGAGTATGGCATCAGGAGGTAGCAAATTTTATGCCGGTTTATTTGAGATCATTGGAAATTAATTCGCTCATGTAGAATATCTGCTATACGGATAAAAGTAATATCAGGTGATAACTCGCGCCAGAAATCCTGGAATTCAGTGCAAATATGACATGGTTAGATATCTATAAAAGTAGTCGAGTATGGCATCAGAAGGCAGCTGATTTTATGTCACTTTATTTGAGACGATTGGAAATTACTTTGCTAATGTAGAACATCTTATATATAATTTAATGGAATATCATGTGATAATTCGAGACCCAAATACTGTAATTGAGAGCAAAAGTGACAGGTTTAGATATTGATCAAAGTGGGATTAAAAGGCAGCTGATTTTATGCTGGTTCATTTTAGATCATTGGCAATTAATTCGGTAATGTAGAACATCAGATGTACAACTTAAAGCACTACGATGTGATAATTTGGGGCACAAATTCTGGAATTAAGTGCAAAAGTGACACCGTTAATCCACCATGGAAGTTAAGATGATATTATATAAATGTAGCACGTTCGATTTTCGTTTAGTTAAGAACATTGCAAATTGTCACCACACCACACAGAAGATGTACGACTCGTTTTTATCACAAGATGTTGAGTGGCCCATTACTCCCATTTCACTTTAAGGGCAAAGTGGCAGGGTGAAATGATTTGATAATAAAACGAACTTCACATCATAAGAAAGCTTGTTTCAATGTTACTGAAATTTGACCATTGCAAATC
This sequence comes from Imbricaverruca yamaguchii, assembly GCA_034440575.1. NCBI lineage: Eukaryota > Metazoa > Arthropoda > Thecostraca > Neoverrucidae > Imbricaverruca > Imbricaverruca yamaguchii. The sequence continues at coordinate 271,658 of JAOTOL010001313.1, forward strand.
ACTTGCACCTTCTCTATAAATCAGAATATACCATTAATATACCATTAATTCCACCCTGTCGTTGTTTCTTCACAAACCCACCACCAGAGGAGCCACCGGTATTATGTTCGCTCATGACGCCTAACGTTGATGCATCAAATACTACCTCGGTGACAGTTTTCATGGATGTCGTGATAGTTCGGGTTATCGAATATTTCCTCCGTGGCCATTCTTGCAGAAATCGTGATGGTTTGCCCTGTTGAAATCGAACTTAGATGAGCCCTGTATGCCACCCATTTGAATGTGACGTCATACAACGTGCATCGCTGGGCTTGGCACATCAAATGTTATCGTCTGGAATATTTTTAAAGTAAACCATGAGAGCCCGCCCTATTAACTTCTTTCAATTGATTGGCCGGTTTCCTCGCAGGCCTAAATGTGGCTCCATGAAATATATAGTTGTATTTAGGATATCAGAAGGTATCACTGAGATCGTTTATGGTGGTACGGCGATAGTATGTCCTATTAACCTCAAACGTAAATCACCCTGGAGGTCACATATTTTAGCGTAGTTCCGTGCAACATGCATAGCTAGGTTTCGTGCATCAAGGCGTATTGTCGTGGTAATGCATGTGGAAGTCGTGATAGTCCAACCTATTGACCTCTACCTTCAATCACCCCTATAGGTCGCATCTTTGAATGTGGTTCAATAGAAAATGCATGACTCTGTTCGGGATATGGCGTAATTTATCTGAGGACCATTTTTAGGGTACTTGTGATAGTCCGTCTGATTAAGCTCTTGGGTGAATGGCCCGTGGAGGTCGCACATCTGATGTAGCCCAGTGCAGCATGCACAGCTGTTCGGAACATCAGATCGTAACTCTGTGATACATGTTTAGAGATATTACGATAGTCTACCCTATTGACCCTGAACTTAGATGACCCATGTATGTCACATATTTAAATGTTGCTCGGTGCGATATGCATGTCTATATTTAGCATATCAAGAAGCATCGCTGAGATTATTTATGTCGAAATCGTGACAGTCGACTCTATTGAACTCAAACTTCAATCGTTAACTTAAGGTCACAGGTTTAAATGCAGCTCCATGCAATTTGTATTTCAGTGTTCGTGGTACAAAGAAGTATGACTCAGACGATTTTCAGCGAATACCTGACAGTCCGTCATTTGACCTTATACGACCTCTCTAGGTCACATGCTTGAATGCGACACCGCGCAACATGCACAACTGTGTTTGGAGTGTTGAGAAGTGTCATTGTGACCATATTAAGCGATATCGTGATCCATCGAATCCGTATCTGAATATCAACCATTTTAATGCACGTATTTTCGGGGCATATTTTCGAATTGAATATGAAAAAGGACAACATGACATCAGCAGAATGCCAAACCAGGGGATCCGGAACTATAAATACATGGTTTCGAAGATGACTTGGAGGGAATAAATGAATGCACTGGGCGGGCGCAAATAGATTGGAACATACCGCATAAAGTCCAATGTTAAAACTTTGAATTATTGCGAGGGCAAAGCCAACGTGGGAGGAGTGCTCTCCGATAGGCAGGCAAAGTTACACCCCAGTCCGAAACAGTCCGACCCACCCGAGATCCCCAGGTGTGTCCGCGGGTCCTTGTGTCGAACGGTCGTTCCTTTCTGCTTGCGGTAGATTACGTTATGTTTGGCTAAGTTATGCCAAGTTAAACTAGGCTAGGTTAGGTTTTGCTATGTTAGGTAAGGCTATTCCATGGCTAGCTTGAGCCGTTGTCAACCTTCGGCTTGTTTGTGTCACGATAGATCATTATCGCAATTGCTGAGTAACGCTCAGCCAGCTGATACTTTAGGTCTTGACCAAAATAGGTATTTTGGCATTTTAGGTGTTGACAAAATGCATTTTTTAGCATTAGATACTTTGTTATGAACCGAATATAATCTACCTCCAAACACCTACACTTGTCATTCACTTCATAAATACGTGATAAGGTCAGTCATGTGCAACTGAGCAGTGCTGAGGTGCCGGTAGTGAGGACACGCCCGGGTATTTACCCGGTCGTCCATGTTCACCAGAGGAGGCTCCTGGTAGTTGACACACTGGTCCATGCTTGGATTTCTGAACGGCGTAGCCGCCTGGGGATGTGTACTCGTCAGTTATGCAGAAGTTCATCGGTGCAGAAGTTGCGACACCAGATGATATGAAGAAGCTGGCTGCTTTACAATCAGCTTCAGCCACACCAGCAAGTGCAGCTGACGTGAGTTTTTCCAAAACACTGGCGACAAATCGGGTATTTTTCAAACAATTCACTTTGAAGCCATTAAGTATGGGTCTGTTCTTTTCCAGGCTATCTCTGCCGATTACGCGACAAAATATCGGCAAGCAAATTGTCAATGAGCTAGGTTTCAACACACAAGATAAAGACATGTTATATATCCATTTCGCAAAATAACAGCATGGCATGCATTCACACCACAGAATATCTAGACACAAAACATCGCCACGCCAAACATCGACACGCGAAACATCAGAAACGCAAAACGTTGACACGCGAAACATCAGAAACGCAAAACGTCGACACGCAAAACATCGACACGCAAAACATCAAAATGCGAAGCATCGTCACGCAAAACATCGACACGCAAAACATCGACAAGCAAAACATCGACACGCAATCACCGACAAGCGAAACATTGACTAGAGCACTACCGCCTCACAAATAATGGAATGATGGAATAGAAAATATTGACACATAAAATATATAATAACACGTACCGGCAATTTCCCCGTACCTGCTTTAGACTAGCTAGACGCTCCTACGGCGACCAGCTATGCATTAATACCAATAAATTCCTTTTTCGAAACTTCACGGAGTCGGCGACAGTTCGAAATTCCCAGAAGATTTACAACTGCTATACATGCGCAGGAAGGTAACATTTGTGTACTGGGAGTATAATGTTTCACTGAAATCTGGCATTTAGGACTTCGTACTACTACCAGTGATGTGGCTGAATTACACACTTTTGCTTTGGTACTTTCCTCCTTTCGTATGCTTAACTGGGAACTAGTCATGATATAATTATTGTGTATCGAAGCCGGACGAAAATGTATTTTCCAGGCAATGAGGTTTTTCTTCATACCATATGGTACTTGGTGAGATTTCGGCCGCTACTGGTTGTTTTTTTCATCACCAGGTTGAACAAAGTGAATCAAGAAGAAACAGGTCATGAATCCACTTAACGCCGTCGATAATTGCACTCATCACCACAAAATCAGTTTGTGGGTACCATCAGATATCGGGAGCACAACTGCTCCAAATAATGCCTACCCCTTGCGTATACCCGCAAAAGTTGGAAGACTGTCCATCAAGAACATTTACAAATTCTTGAATCGATAAACTAAGGTTATTAATACGCCTCATTTTTACAAGAAACTGTGGTCCAGCTAGGCTTTACGGAGTCTGGGCCAGATGACCCAGCTGAACGACATTAATACCAATCTGGACCATTTAGGTGAATTGGTTAACTTGTTTTGTATTTATCCTTTTGGATATTGCATTGGACATATATATAATTATCGGAGGGTATCCTGGATTCAAGGGTCACAGGTATTCTATCTGGGTATCGGGACGTGTCCCTGGGTACTCCTGTTCCTCTCCGAACAGGAATGTAAGATATTTCGGAATTTTACTCCTATAGCGTATGTGGTCGGTAAGTTTCTTCTGCACGATCTGACCCGGTCAATCCGAAGCAGTGGTGCAGCCCCGATGGGGTGGGGTACTGCCGCCAGCAAATTCCAGTCACGATGATGACGGAGCTCTGCTGAATCATATTTAGAGAAACCCCAGCAGTTGTAGCGACGCCCCGGCAGTCCGCGAAGGGGTATCCCAGCCGTTGTATGGCCAGCCCTTCAAACATTATGTTCCGCGAAAATGCAATTGGTTGAGGGGTATCTATGCTCTACTCCCCCTACACTCTGGCACGCAAAAGCAAATCTTGACTGCGTCGCCGATCCAGAGCATGCCTAAATAAACACCATAATAAGCCTAATAGACCTAAATAGACCTAAATGTAAAGCATGCCTAAATAAGATGTGGCTTAGTTCACACAGATCGGAATTCGCTCACCTGGAAAGCAAAACATTTACCTGGGAGCCACGCGACATGACTGGCCGGCTTACTAGAGCACTCACCCGGCACGTCCAGGGCAGGTAGCACTGCTGATCGCCAGAACGCAGATGCAGCCGGGACGAGGAGAGTGCCAGGTTCGGCTGACTGGGCGCCGTCGTGCACATCTCCTCCATCGAGTAGAACCGGTTGCGGGGCACGCGCACTGCCGGCGGCGAGTCGGTGGGCCGCCGCTGTCGGTTGCGACTGGCGCTGTCTTCCGATTCGGAGCTACTGGTCAGCTTCTCCAAGAAGGCGGGCAGGTTCGGAGAGGGCGTGGTTGTGCGCTGACTGCCCACCACCGGGTGTGGGTCGCCCGCCTCGAAGATGCGCTCCAGGCTGCGGCTGGCGTCTGAGCCAGGCCCGGCGGCCAAATTGTCGTCCGACCCGACGGCGACGGCCGGAGTACGGTCGGTTGCGCCCAAAGCGGGCGCCGGCGACAACAGACGCTGGAAGCCGTAGATGCCTTGCGCCGGCTCGTAGGACTCGTGTGGCGCTACATCCGCGCGTGGAGACGGGTCGGCCGATGACATGGTCATGCTACCCAGGTCCTGCGAGCTGCGCGGCGACAGCGAGGCGCGGTCGTGGCCGTACCACATCTGCGCTGGTTCGTAGCCCTGCGGATATCGCTGGTAGCCGTACTCACCCTGGGCTGGCTCGTATCTATCACCGAGCCCAGCTGGCAGAGCCGGCACCGTATCGGCCGCTTCGTGAGCCAGGTGCTCCTGGGAGCTCGGAGTCGGTGGTGTGGGCGGCCATCCATTGGTGGCATCCTCCCTCAAGCCTGATGGATGCTGGCTGCTGGCTGGTGGGTCGTGGTCACACTCCCGTGCCCTTGCCCGTTCTGATAAGTTTTCTATGGATGCTGGAGTTTTAGGAGTGGAAGGCCAATCCTTTGGAGCATCCCACCTGATACCTGAGCTGTACTGACCCGTGGTGGTCGTGGTTGCCTGTGCTGGTAGGTCCTCGACAGATGCAGGAGTACTTGGGGTCGGTGGCCATTCCTTTGGGGCATCCCATCGTAATCCGGATGTGAATTGTCCCATCTGTCCCACTGCTGTTGTCGGAGTAGTCAAATTTTCTGCAGATGACGGCGTGCCGGGAGTGGGTGCCCATTCCTTAGGAGCATCCCATCTCAGTCCTGACGTATACTGATCCATAGCTGTGGCAATTGCCTTCTTCGAATGGTCTGGCGTGTCTTCCCATGATGCAGACATATCCTCGAGTGAACTGGGTGTGGGAGGTGTAGGCGGCCAGTGTTGCTGAGAGTCGGACGCACACAAGCCTTGTGTGTAAGTGTCGGAAGCAGGCAGGTGTTCCACTGAGCCACGGCTAGGCGGTCCAAACACCGGCTGGAAGCCATACATGCCGGTCGCCGGCACATACTCCAAACTCCTGCTCGCTGGAGGTGTTTCCACCGAGGCGAGTGATGTCTGTGAAGGTGTGTAGTCCTGACAGGTGACGGCCAGGTTGTCCTCCATTGTTGCTGTGAACGGGTACGGGTGGCCTTCTTGCAAACCAGTGGGCGCCGGAGACTGCAGTGATGGCGCAGGTGTCTCGCCAGCGCCCTGTTTGGGAAGTGAGGCGCGATCGTGACCATACCACATCTGCGCCGGTTCGTAGCCCTGCGGGTACCGCTGGTAGCCGTACTCGCCCTGGGCAGGCTCATATCCTTCGCGTGGGACCTGACCACTTAATTGGCTTCCACCAGCCGTTTGCCGTCGCAATGCAGATGGGGTCTCGCCTTCTAAAATGCGAGCCAAGGTGCGGGTGGTGTCAGGCTCCAAAAAATCGTGGTTTTCCGCAACTTCGAAGGCAGATGTCTCACCAGTCTCGCCAGCGCCCTGTTTGGGAAGTGAGGCGCGATCGTGACCATACCACATCTGCGCCGGTTCGTAGCCCTGCGGGTATCGCTGGTAGCCGTACTCGCCCTGAGCAGGCTCATATCCTTCGCGTGGAACCTGACCACTTGATTGGCTTCCACCAGCTGTTTGCCGTCGCAATGCAGATGGGGTCTCGCCTTCTAAAATGCGAGCCAAGGTGCGGGTGGTGTCAGGCTCCAAAAAATCGTGGTCTTCCGCAACTTCGAAGGCAGATGTCTCACCAGTCTCGCCAGCGCCCTGTTTGGGAAGTGAGGCGCGATCGTGACCATACCACATCTGCGCCGGTTCGTAGCCCTGCGGGTATCGCTGGTAGCCGTACTCGCCCTGAGCAGGCTCATATCCTTCGCGTGGAACCTGACCACTTGATTGGCTTCCACCAGCTGTTTGCCGTCGCAATGCAGATGGGGTCTCGCCTTCTAAAATGCGAGCCAAAGTGCGGGTGGTGTCAGGCTCCAAAAAATCGAAGTCTTCCGCCACTTCAAAGGCAGATGTTTCACTAGCCTCACTAGCTTCCTGTTTGGGAAGTGAGGCGCGATCGTGACCATACCACATCTGCGCCGGTTCGTAGCCCTGCGGGTATCGCTGGTAGCCGTACTCGCCCTGAGCAGGCTCATATCCTTCGCGTGGAACCTGACCACTTGATTGGCTTCCGCCAGCCGCTTGCCGTCGCAAAGCAGATGGGGTCTCGCCTTCTAAAATGCGGGCTAAAGTGCGGGTAGTGTCAGGCTCCAAAAAATCGAGGTCTTCCGCATCCTCGAAGGCAGATCTATCTGAGTCAGGAAGACTGGTAGGCGATTTAGCGGGTGCTTGGGACGGCATTGTGCCAGCTGTGCTTTGAGACTCCAGCGAAGCACGGTCATGGCCATACCACATCTGAGGTGGCTCATAGCCCTGCGGATACCGCTGGTAACCATACTCGCCTTGGGCCGGCTGATAATCTTCTTCAGTGGAGCCTATGCCTGGTGGACCTCCAACAGGAGAGCCTGCACCAGCCTCATTACCCTCCACACGGTAGGGAGTGCCGTCCTGGAATATCCTCGCGAGCGAACGTGTGGTGTCCGGAGAGATGCTTTCGAAATCCTCACCTTCGTTGAAGCCCGCTGCTGGCAGTGGCGGCAAAGAACTGGCTGGTTCGTCGGCAGCTCTTTGTTTAGCAAGTGAGGCGCGATCGTGGCCGTACCACATCTGAGGAGGCTCGTAACCTTGTGGATACCGCTGGTAGCCGTACTCGCCCTGGGCGGGCTCGTAGCCATCCGACGGCGGCATACCGCTACCACTTCCGGACGACACTACCCGTCCACCAGGAGGCCCACCACCACCTCCACCTGGTGGTCCACCACCGCCATGAGGTATGCCTTCCTCGAATATGCGTGCCAGACTACGAGCGGTATCTGGACTTGGACCGTCGTAGTCATTATCCTGGCTGGGCGACAGCGCTGGTGTTTCAGTGGTCTGGCCGGACTCTCCATACGCCGCCGTCTGCATCGAGTCAGCATCGACGGAGGTGTCGTCTAGACTCGGCGGATAGTCCGACTCGCCCTGCGACGGCGCGTAGCCGTCCGACGTGGTGTTGGTCGCCGGCGCCACCTCCGAGCCCGCGTCCGACGGCAGTGAGGCGCGCTCATGGCCGTACCACAGCTGAGGCGGCTCGTACCCCTGGGGGTACCGCTGGTAGCCGTACTCGCCCTGCGCAGGCTCGTAGACGCGTAGGTCGTGTTCGGCTATGCTTCGCGGCGACGACCACGGTTCGGATCCGTCGTTTGCCTGCTGAAGAGCCTCCGGCGGCAGACACGGTTGCAGACCCTCGTACCTACTCATCAGCCGCTCGGCACGCGACGCGAACACCTCGCGCTCCACATAGTGCACGGACTGGTCGCTGTCGATATCCTGTCCGCTTGGAGTCCTCGAGTAAGGCGCCAGCGACTCGGGTGAGGTCGAGTCGGGAACGTGCATCTGCTGTTCGCACACCACCCGCTCACGCATCTCTTGTTCAGTTCTGCCCATGTTGCCCATCATTTCGTTTTCCGACTGGGCGGGCGTGTAGAACATCTCTGAGGAGCCGCACTTCTCCGGCGGGGTGTAGTACACGCTCGGCACCTCGTGTGGTGTGCCCTCGTCGAAGACGCGCTGTAGAGTGGCCACTGTGTGCGGCTGTGGCCCGTCGTAGCCGGCAGCATCGGGCGGCTCCACGTACCGGTCCGTCACTGGGGTAGGTGTACTGACACAGAGGTCGGCCGGTTCAGAGTAGTTGGAGGCCGGCTAGAAACACAAACAGTGTGAGTCACTTGTCGTGTGAACAACCTAGTCCATGATCAGACGTCATCGTTGTCATTAGACATTGCTCCCACATACCGAGTGTAAGTTGGATAACGGTGCATCTCGCCCCAGACGGCTGTGCACTCACCTCATAACTCGGGGTTACGATTGATCGAGTAGTGAGGAGTGCTCACATTTATCAGCTTTCCGCCCCAACAATTTTATTTTAAAATATACACAGGCACTAAAGCGCAAAATTTGGAGACATCTTTCCCTCCAACACCGTCGCCTGCTAACCGTTTTACTACCCTTTCTAAATTACAGTAACCCCTTCGCACAGTAAGTTAAAAGTAAAGTAAGTATATGCCCTATCAAGCATGTACTTAACACGTGATGAACCCTCAATTCCAGGGAATAAAACCCAACGAAATTCGATGTCAAATAACTAACAACTATCCTAATCAATGTTCATTACATATACTGTCCATGAAACCATGTCGACCAATCTATGTCCGCATCTAATGAATGGTATTTCATTGCTAGATGCTCAGCCTGCCATTGTGTGGCAAAATATCCTAATTTCCCTACTCCAAGTACTGAAGGTGGCATTCACAGCCAGTCGTGAATTCACAAATGACGTGGCAGGACCGTATTTTCTTAAGTGGCACCAATATGCTCGGTTTGCCGTTCCATATAAACAACGCTGTTGAACCACTTAGAATCTGACATCAATCTGACACCGACTCACCCGTATATTCCAGGGAAGCACACTGGCCGCCCGTGGGCTGCCGTCATCGCGAACCAGTGTCTCCGACGACGAGTGTTCGTTCTGAGTGGCACCGGACGAACCGGACCGCGGGTGGACGTGTACCAGGCCCGGCGAGCCACGTGAGGCGGGCGTGGCCACGCTGGGTGGGCCGGGCCAGTCGACAGGCCCCGCCCACAGACCGGCGGCGTACTGGCCACCGGCACCGCCGTGTCTCACCACCACCGTCTGCCTATCGGCGTCAACGATGACGTTGTCGTGGCCGCAGGGTGTCGGTGGCGACGGCGGCCAGCTGACCGGGCCGCGGATGTAGCCGCCCGGCGAGCCCGTCGACACCGACGGCAGGCGCGACATGAGGTGTTGCGCCACGTCACGAACGCGCTCCTCCGACGACAGCGCACGCGGGCCGAGCGTCTCCGGCGTGCGGCTGGGTGTAGCCGGGCTGGGCGGCCAGTTGACCCTGTCGTCCAGTACCAGTCCGGCCGTGTACGCCTGCTGGTCGCGGGTAGCTGTGGTAGCGGGTGTGTGCGGCGCTACGCTCGCCGCCGAGGCTGGGCTGCCGCCGCCGGACGTCCCCTGGCTGGCGGCCGAGTGCTGCGCGGGGTAGCTCAGGCCGGTCATGTACATCAAGCCAGGCATGCCGGCGGCCTGAGAGCCGGATTCCTGGTGGTAGGGCCGCATCGCTTCATCGTTAGTGTCGCGAGCGGCCCGCTGCCCGTTTTTTGACTTGGCTGATTGGCATCTGGAGCCACGTTGTGGCGACTGGTCGGCCGGTGTGGGCGGTGTCCGCTGGCCGGCGTTCCAGTTGTCCGGACCGCTGCCGTGCCACGCCAGGTTGGTGGCGTACATCATGTCGGTGTCGCTACGGCTACCGGTGGCGCCGGTGCCGACTGCAGCGGTCCCCGTCTGCTGCAGCTCGCTCAGAGACGTCCAGTCTTCCACACCCAGCTGCAGACGCCCAGTGTCAGTAGCCCGACCCACTGGCCAGTCGATTTGTCGAGTCGACTGGGCTAACAAGCGGTGGTGGAACATTTGTCGAAAAACTGCGAGTGAAGGTTTCTGCATCATATACATTAATGAACATGGGAAGGATATTTCAGCGACTGCTGTCGAAAAGCAGTGTAGCAATTGGAATAGAAGAAATTGACGTGAATACAAGCAATTGTGAACGTGGATGGATTATATCGGACTGAATTGGAACGATTAGATTGCTGCATGGGATGAATGTATTGATGAATGTTGAACAGCCAAACATGCGAATTTTGGAGTATTACCAACGTAAGTAAAATTCAGATAAAGAATGACTTTAGAACACCACTTCTCAGCAAGGTGTCACTTGAAGAGAAACGTGCATTCAAAGGCAGAAAATGGCATATTAATTTATTATGAAAGCGTTCAATGGATTTCCAGCAGCGGAAAACGCAAATACGGCAGTAATATCCACCACCACAGCATTCCAAGAAATCATTTTGGAACATCACTTTACAATGATATGTAATCTGCATGGTAATATATATTCCAGAATAGGAGGAAGCGAACTATTTGATTAGGAATTTGTTAACTTATCCGGGTACTACTTAGGTCGATGGCCCCCAGTTAGTTTAGCGTCTTCGTGCCACAACAGAGCGGGGCTTTATGTAGCTGCCCGCGATGTACCATTGAGTCATCTAGGTCGGATTTCTTCGTAGCCGTGGCCGATTCTAAGTTGGCAGCTCCTCCCTGTGGATGACACTTGCGTCAGGCTTCCGATGTATCATGCACATTATCTGCTCAGGAATATCGCTGCTGAGAACGGTGCAATTGCAATGCATATTCCTCAATACCAGTCACATTATGCTGCCTACTATGAACTGTCAACCCTCGGCAGTGTAGAAAAATGATGGCAACCCCCCAGGTTTCTTCCCGCAACCACAGCAGAACTTCGCGAGTTTGCACCAAGCGCTGACCCCGCTTGGCACCATTAATGAAACACTCCTGTCTAACTTCTTTGCACAGCAAAGTTTAAGGTTTCAAGTCAGGTCTGTGACTTAGTTTGCGAGAAAATAAATGTGAGTTTGTCTGGGGGAGGAAGTCAACCAGCAGCCTAATGTATAAACGCCTTGTGCAATCACGAGCCCACATGGCGTGCAACACGATGATCTTTGGTTCATGTCGTTGGCGCTGTTTGTCACTGCTAGGGATACGCAACATCCCTCGATACTGAGAAAGGTTGCAAAATGCTGTGCATGGGAGACGGCTAAAGCCATTATCGTGCTGTGCATGTTCGGTGTAGCATTATCTCTACCTGCTACATGGTCATGCCCCATGGAGATGGGTGTGAGGGGTAGGAAGAGGATAGATCAGTCGTGCAGCCCAACACTGTGGCCATGATAAAATATAAATATAGCGTGGGCATGCCGAGCTAAAGATCAACAACATGATGTGCGCAGCCCAAATTGGTGTTTTATTTTGCCGCTGAGAATGGTAAAAGTATTTCCTCGCCCGATAGCTCAGGAGGAAATACCTTTACCCGATAGCTCAGTAATGATGTTCCGCTCATGCAGCTACAACTGAACTGTGAAAGGCTCACACGAATCAGGGTGAGTTTTGAAAGGTGGGCAAGGTAAGCATTGTGTCCCCCTGAGTGGAAGCAGTTTAATCCTCAACAAAGATTTCTGCATTAAAATGAGTTCAAATAGAGCCCAAACATTTCAATAGCCTGAGCTATTTTTTCACTCTTAGTTTTGCCCATTATTTTCCAATACAAATTAACTCAAACAGAATGAAAACCTTGTTGCAACCAGTTTATCTCGCCCACGAGAAAAAAAGTTATAGTTTGCTGATATTCTTCCGGGTTTAACCCGTTAATGACCAGTGGGACCTTTTGGTACCATGTGTTCAGAGTGGATTATGAGGTAGTGTTCAATGGTGAGAACCGGTTTAATGGCATTCCTACATTTGCAACTTTCAACGTATTGTGTAAGCTCCTATGAGCTTGCGAGACGGGTGGGGGTGGTATTTGGTGGAGCCTAAAGTTGGCAGAAATAATAATTTCAGAGGTTACCCCTGATAATGACTACTTTTGTTTACTTTTTCCGGGGGTGTGATTTATTATTGACAGTACTCATGCCAGTGACAGTCGACATAACATGTATGCGATGCCTAATTGTATGGCATATATATCCGGACCGCGCTGGACGCGCCAAAGTTTGCTGGTAAGAAATGGACCCACAGGTCCTGAGCGCTGGCCGCGGGAGGGGAGCCTGGGCGCGCGGGAAGGGAGCGCGGTGCGTGCGTGGGACTATGATAACGTCGTTTCTTTTGCGAACAAGTTGGTGCTGTTGCTCGCAGTAATCACCAAGTTCAGCGTTATATCATGAACAACGAAGCGGTGTGGATTTGCGAGCGAATAAACTGAAATTTTCGGCGACATCTATCTGGAAGTTGAAGATGAGTTAACTGTCGTAAACGCGCCACCTGACTGATCCCAGTAATGTAGACGAGCTGAAGACGATGCTAGTGGACCAGCAGAATAGTGTGGTGTTCCTAGTAGTGGAGCAGCAGTTCCTAGCACCCTGGAAGTGCATATCAATCTTGACCTAGATGAATCCGAACAGGCAGACTCTTCAAGTCAAATGTCAGGAGTTGACAACATTTCAGCAAAGAGGCAACGCAAGGAGAAAAGCGTGCCAGTTTGGCGGCATGCTTTACCCGAGTACACTAGAAGGGAGAATGCGTGCAATTTGGCCGATGCACCTCCCATCAAAACATCACCGAATGAATGTGCACCAGTGGAGATCATGGAAGAGCTGCTGACTCCGGATATATTTCAACACATCCAGACGAGACTCTGCGGTACTCTCTACATGTGAAAATGACCCACTCTCCTCGATAAATGACAGCGACCTGAAGACGTTCACCGTGATTCTCATCTGATCCGGATATGTCACGCTGCCAAGCGAAAAGCTGTACTAGTTAGAGGTAGAGGAACTGCCCCATGACATAGTTCGGAAGGCCATGCGACGCAGCAAATGCATGCAAATAAAACAGTATCTTCAATTGCAGGACAACTCGAGGAAGTAGACAAGCATGGATTGAGCTTACAGAGTCCGGCCATTGGTTGATATGCTGAATGAATCGTTCCGGAAGTTTGGCATTGATCAGGAAAAACTCGCTGTGAACGAAATGATCGTCCGTGGATGACACGGGCTGAAGCAATTCATTCACGCAAAGCCCATCCGCTTCGACTACAAACTGTCGGCTTTGTGCGGGGAAGATGTACTGTGGAAAGGAGCAGCGCCCTCAGTTGCAGAACATGTCTATGGGAACAAAAGTGGTGTTCGACATAAGTGTCATGTCAGATCCAAGAGGTCACGAGGCCTACTTTGACAATACATTCACGTAAGGGCGCTGCTGGCGGAACTCCGGAATCGTGGCATCCATGCCACCGGTACTGTGACGGACAACCGGATGGAAGAATGCCCCACCAAACCAACAAAGGTCTTTCAAAAAGAGAAACGAGGGGCGTTTGATTACCGGTTTTAAATGATGGAAGAAATCCTGGCAGTCGGCGAAAATGATGCCAGAATCGTCAGCGTGGTGTAATAGATGAGCATGCAAGATGACAAATCAGCCAATTTCCTAACCAAACACGCTTGACTGATTTTAAAAACTTAGTAACCGAAACAATAATCATTGATCATATTTGCTACATTACATTGAACCATTCGTTTGCCCTTGCCACTCGCCAAACGGCAGCCGTCGTGCCGGGTTGAGCGCGCGCGCGGCGTTTGGAACCGCGAGCAGCGCTCAGGACCAGTGGGACCTTTTAGTACCTGGCCATATCTGGAAATGGCTGAAGATAACTTTCTATTTTTTCACAACTTTGTACTCGTTGGATTAGGTGACTGTTGACCAAAAATTAGTAAAATTGTTCGGCGAATTTTGTACCCGGTCCTTAACGCGTTAATGTGCAGAGTAAACGGAGGTCACGTACTTGCAATGTAACATGCTGCATACTATAATTTAAAATGAGTGCAATTAAAACAATGACAATGAATATGCAAAGACACTAACTTCCCTTTCTCATGGATAAATGCAGCTAAAACATAACTATTCTTATTTGACCAATATCATTCCTTTAAGCATAATTCCCATTAATAAATAAGTAAAATACTACCAAAAGCCAATTGAAACATGACCGATTTGGTGTCAGTCCAATAAAAATGTGTGCCTGATGTCCAGTAACGTAGCAACCATTTGAACTGCGCGGGTGGGGGCACGCGGCGTCTGGCATACGGCTATGGTGTTCTTTGAGAGCGATGGTGCGTGGGTGTGTGTAGGTGGGAGGAAGGTGATGTCGAGTTTCCCTATGTAAGGCCATCTCAGCTTACTGATAGCTCTCGCTGCGTTGCTCAAGGAAATATGGGTGAGGGGACCGGAGGGATAGGATCTAACTTTCCGATATCAGCAATGTAACAAGCTGGCTGCAGCTAGCGCCAACCGAGTGCTCCGGAGCCAGGGGTAGAGGTGCCGATTTAGTGACGACGCCGTACATTTTTGGGGGTGGTGGATAAGGGTTGGAGTGTTGACGGAGATGTCATTTAAGGACCAATTCATTGGATTCATCGGGGCGCTGTCTGACAGTCTGATGGAGGTGTCGATTCAAGGCCGTTTCAAGTATTTTGTGTCTGGATGGGTGATGTGCGGATTCAAACACAGAAACGCTTTGAGGAAGCTTGACGAAATACTCTTAAGAAACCGATGTATTTAATGGTTTGCCCTTACCATGTGCAAAATATTCCTAGAACAGAGAGCTCTCAGAACGTTTAATGTTCCTATATACGACAGGCAAGCGCCTTCATTTACAGAACATCGCAGTCTGCAAGGAGCATACTAGAACTGTCTTTCCAAATATGTATTTGCATTATTCAACCTCAATGGTGTCTCTTGCGCAAGAATATGGCGCCGGTTCATAAGTTCATGCATCATTCGCGCGCATGTGCATGGTGCATGGTGCGTATCCGCAATGTTTAGCCCGGAAGGCGACGCCGACGTGGGTGTGGACGGCAGCGCAGCTGATGATGAGTGCCGAGCTATGTGGAGTGCACACCGCCATGGGTGTTGTTCTGTTTAAGCTTGAGGGGAAGTGCCCCTCACCCTAATAATTTAACTGCTCCTGCATGCAGCAGTACCTACTGGGGACGCACCAGCCAGCAGCTAGGAGCACAGCATGCGCATAAATATCGGACGGTAAAGAGCATGCTGTCGCTCTTCGATAACCGAAATGGTCTGTGATTGATCGCTCGGTGAGCGATAATCTGCCTGTGGTTTGTGTGGTTTCCGACTCTGTATCATGATGTGATCTATGCTTGTTCAGGGAGGATTTTGGTTATTGTTGCCAATGCTCACACATGTTCCTGAATTTCATGCACGGGATTGGGAAGCCAAAGGTGCAACGTCTATACCCATGGGTGTGACTGAAATTAATTGGAGGGTCAATTGATGTTTTGATGGCATACTTATCCGGAGAGTGGCGCCATCGGCCGATATAAAACGCGTTGATGGGGAGGGGTGCACTCGAACGTTCTAGAACAGCACCTCCATTGACTCAATGTTTAAGCATCGATCTGATTGTGGGAGAAATCAATGGTTAGGGGGCAAATTAATGATTGGGGTGAAGTTAATGATTGTGGGCCAGCTTCACCCTTAGCAAATACTAAATTACATCCCTTCCTATGTCCATATCGTCGTTTCCTGTCGCCGTAGAATGCGGTATTCCGTAATATTGGCCGAGGGACTAACAGCGTTCTGCCAAAGTTTGGTGCTTGTGCCATGGCGCGAAGCGCCGCCGTTTTCCCACTTCTCGTCAGTATGTGATTTATAATTTACCCCGTTTACATGAGCAGCAAAACTTCCGAATACGAAGCGATTAGGAAAACTTGCGAAAATAATGCGCTTGTAAACGGGCTTTTGCGTAGCAAAACATGCGAATAGCTTAACGCAAGTTTACACTTCGGTAGGTGGAAGTTAGCATTTGGCACCAATCACGAGCAAATAACGGTACGGCTACAAGGGTCATGACACTTCTTGAGGCTATTCTCTGCTAAGTTTTTAGTAAATTTACGGTAATTATGAAAACAAAACATATCGTTTTTAATCCTAACTGCAAACCTCGTTATGAAACACAAAAATCAGACATGTAACTCCTGAAATCGACGCTGAGACGTCACGTCACGTTATTAGTGCATGTCCCAACCATGAGTTTTATGATGTGGCGGAGTGTTCAACTTGTGGATTCGTTACGGCATTTGGGCTTTGCTGATTAATCTCTTGGATTTTGTAGTGAACCTGATTTACCCTGTTTATTTAACTATTGCACGGCTTGGAACAAGGCCATCTGGAACAAGGCACCATTACATGGTCTGGAGCCTGTACTATACAACATAGTCTGGCTTGGAAACAATGCAACTTTTTATTCACGAAGATGAAAGGACTATGTTGTCGCCAGCAGCGTGTCATCGGCTACGCGAATTCTTCGAATTCACAGATTCCCTGTATCTCTGCCCAACAACCTCCAACTGAGTGGGTCATTGATGATATCTTGCAGACGTGTACGTCGCTCCTCGAAGCCGGTAAGCAGGTTTGTCAGAAGCGCAAACAAAAATGCGCCAAGTATTCGGAACTTTTCACCACATTACGTCAGCCGTCAAATCGCAAAAATCAGATTAGTTTGCTGCTTTGCTCTTGTAAACGGACCGCGCCATCGGAACTCTTGCGAATCGACCAGATCGGAAATTTCCGTTTACGACTGACCTGCTCATGTAAACGGGGTAATTATCAGGGTACGATTTAGATCATAGTCGTCATTGTCTGCACTGAGTTCTGCAATTTGACAGCTACCTATAGGGTTGGTGAATAAAAGCGTTGTCTTTGGTTAATACGGAAGGTCAGAATATGGAATATCAACCATCCCAAAATATGCATGTGCTGCATTTCGTGTCATATAGATGTCGATATAAAAGCCGCGGTGGCATCCTGCCGAAACATAACTTCCCCACCTTGAGACAAACAACATTTGAAAGTCTCGCCACCTCTCGACAGGAGACCATTGTACAGCATTTTCAGTTACTTCCCTCCCCCATATGTCGATTGTAGATGGTCGCAGGATCACCTTGAGCATATATCCCCTGCCACTGGTGAGAGACCATCGGGAGACCACCTCCAGCATGTTCTGGCCTAGTGATGAGAGATTATCAGGGGACCACCTCCAGCATCTGTCTCGTGACCCAGTGTTTGGAGATCGTTGTGAGACCACCGCCATCATAACCACGACCTAGTCGTGGGAGACCATCCGGTAGAAGCAGCCCCTGGCAGCCGCTCCCCAGACCTGGCTGCTGCGGACCGTAAGAAGCCCTCTGCACTCACGGTATGCGGCGTGCCCTCGTCAAAGATGCGCTGCATGGTTCGCACAGAGTGCGGCTGCGGGCCGTCGTAGTCAGCCGCGTCCGGAGGCGGGATGTACCTGCTGCCACCGTCCGAGCTGGTGGCGGTGCTGTACGTCACCCCGCCGCCTTCCGAGCCGGGTGTGACAGACGTGGAGCACGTGGCGTCAGGCGGCACGAAGTAGTAGTTTGCCGCGGGCTACGGACGAAATTGGGCAGTCATATTGGGACCTTTGAGCTATTTTACTTACATTGGGGCGACGTGGCTCCAGGTAGTGATGTTGGAAACTGTTGGTACAATAGTTCATCAGCGTTTCGAGAAGAAACATCAGTCGGTGTGGATCGTCATGTGAAAACGCATGGTCACGTATGTGCGATCGCACGTAGAAGAGAAAGCTGCATTGTGCAAGCAAGGTGCATATATGCACTAGGCGGCAGTGAATGAGCATGCTCGTGAAGTACATTGGAGAGCGCATTCATTGAATGCGACTATGCAATAGACCAATTAATTTTCATCTCGATGTGTCTGCCGATGAGCAGCGTGGGCCCGAGACGCCGGAAACAGCCGTCAGCGCACGCTGCCACATACCCGCATATTCCAGGGCAGGATGACGTCGTGATTGGACGGCGAGTCGGCGGCGGCCGCCGAGGCGGAGAGGCCGTAGTCGTCGCCCAGGTCGCTGGTGTCGGTCTCGCCGCCCGTGCACGACTCGATCCGCTGGTGACTGTCGCAGGAGAAGGGCGTGCGCACGCCGCCGCCCGGCCGGCTGGCCAGCCGGGCCGAGGCTGCCTCCGAGGCGTAGCCGGACGACGTGCCCTGGTCGGATATGTAGCCAGGAGCAGCTTCCGTCTGTGGTCGAGCACACTGCCGACACTTAGCGTCGTGCCGACACCAGCCGACATAGCCGATACATGTGGGACGGGGAGGGAATTGTGCACGTGCAATGATTTCATCGTTTTCTGTTGCCAAAAAGTGCATGGAATCGTTCCACTCAGACTATGGATGCCAATGGATCTGAATGTAGCACTGCTACTGGCATTGAATGAAACTAATCTACTTCAGTCCCCATAGATCTCCATCATGTAGTTCGCCATGTTGAAGAGCTCCGGTAGCTAAGTATTTCACGAAAATAAACCACCAATAGATGAAGTTCGCTCGACAACTTCAACGTCTCCGGACATCCTTAAGTAAGTGGAACACTGGCTCATGACGATCAAAACCACAGCGATAGAAAATGGAATCTGCTTCACGTTTAACAATCAGCAAGATGTGACTGCGCAAGACTGCCCACAAACCGCTAAAATAGCAGGCATGCATGCATCCTAGCACCCACCGCTTCGCCATGTCTCTGGGCGCGGGAAATGAGCGCTGCTGCCTCGTGCATCTTGCTACACGCCTCCAGCTTGTTGATCTCCAGGTCACACAGCAGGTGGACCAATTGCGTCCGGAGAGGATCCTACAAGCGACCTCAAGGAATCAGTACGATGTCCCGGTCAGTTTGTGAGGGGACAAGGGGTCTGTGTCCAGTGGTCAGTGCTGAGATCCTATCATCTGTCAACCTGAGAATGGTTTATTGGGTGATTCACGACGCACTTTATGCACATTCACGGCTAATAGCGCCGCCCACACTGCTTCGCCGGTGGGCCGCGGGATTGGCAACTGTCCCGGGCGGTGTTGATCTCGTCATCCAACAAACAAGGATTTGTATAGTGAATAAAACGTAAATCCTGTTAGAGTTTCGTATTCACTATGGTGAATTATTGGTAAAGCTAGCGAGAATAACATGCTTAATGAGTGGAAATTGTGAGCCTGCTGGCAGATCCAGAGGGGTGATGGGCCACGTCTGTCACTGGCATCTGAAAAAATGTCGAAACTGTTCACTCTCGTCGTGCCTGGAGCGGGGAGGACGGGTGGAGGAGGGGTGAAAGGGGAATAACTTTAGCCTTTTCCTGAGGCTTTTCTGAGATTATTCCTATGCCATTCGAGATATAGTTTCCATATTTTGCACACCCATTGCCAATTGACCGCTGAGTTTCGATTGAAAATGGAGGTCCAGTCTATCTCGATACAGAAGCCAGGACAACCTAGATGGCGATCTAAGTTCAATGCGGTGTTAGATGTACATTAACACTTTTCTCATGACTAAACCTTACAACACATAGCCAAAGTGAAACACGATTGCACACACAAATGATAGTATATAAATGCAAACATACAAAGGCGTGACCAAGTCACAAGTCAGAGTGCCAAGTCACAATGAGGTTTTAACAATAACAAAAATTGCTATGCACAACTGAGTTACAAACTACAATTCAAAAGCATAGGCGGAATGCATATGATGGCATATTATGTCTACTTATCTTATTCCAAGTTTCAAGTCCATATTAGCTAAACCACGGCAATTTCGCCTGCTGAGGTTTTGATGTGGTATGGGTTTCGAAAACTTGATTTGAACATTCTGATTCGTTATTGCTGGAAAGGTTTCAAAAAGTTGTCTTGATTGAATCTTTTTTTTCATAAATCATCAAAAAGGTTTTTATCATTTAATATTGCAATGGCAACATCTTTTCTTGAGCTCAGCCAGTTTCGAAAATAATGCGCTTTAACAGTTCATCACATGACAGTAATCTGTGTTCACTACCAGTCACATACATTTTCCATGCGGTTGGGTCTACATGCGGAGTGTGAGCGACAGCGATGATGGATGAGCGGTTTTCATTCAAATCGACCACCGTCCATTGATTATACATGGGAAGCCGCACTTCTGGAATTTTCGCGGAATTCTGCCAATTTTAGTGTGTCTAGCGTCAAAAAACGGCTCCCCAAGAACGCAACTTCCCAACCAACAGACGGACCGACACAAAATCGACTTTCTAACGCCAAGACGACGGCTAAGTTTGCCAGCGGAAGGAACATAATTGCACGTAGCACGTGCGCCCAAGGGAAGGATGCAAAGAATAAGCGCATTTTTCCGCACAGCTTTACAAGATCGGGTGTCGTTCCCGAAAACGACCAACAAGAAAGAGCGGGAGTGTTTGCATTCACTGGATTCATGTACCGGCTACAGTACGTTCCGCTGTGCACGTGCATCCTCCCATCATAACAGCATGACTACATACATCGTGATCACAAAATGTGTGATACCGCCAACAGCGATATGTCGGCATGGCAAGACAAAATAGGATCGTGAAAACTGCTGAACATTTAGCCCCAGTATTTGCGATACACTCCGTACGTTATGATTCACCCGATAAATATATTGCTTTGCACGAATCGGTGATCCCACACACCACAAAAATGGAATTATCACGCCAATAATCGCACCGAACACACAGTACACATGAACGCGGAATGGGGAAACGTGATCAGCGACAGGCTGTTCGGCCAATCGTGACCTGAATGGTTGCATCCCTGATCTGGCCGACAGAAACCTAGCTGAACGAATTGTTGAGAACCCTGCATGTATGAACGTGTTAAAACAAGTTACCAAATTGCACACCGTCGCTACTGAAGTGCGAAACTACATTTCATTCACGACCGGATTAAAAAAAAATACGGGCGAAGCTTTGATAGCAGACTACACTTTTTAATTTACCTGCTTCGCCGGGTCTGGAAGGTCAGCAAAAAGTGGCAGAGGGAAATATTCTATGCAACCGGATAGCTCAAGGATGCAGCTAACTGTATCTCTCCATCTAGCGTAGAGCAGATGCTAGTGGGATGGGGGTCACATTGATCCAATGGATACTGCAATGGATAGGGAGCTCTGCAGCATTGCGAGGTGCAAGGCTGTAGCCCACGCATTGAGCACGCGTTGCTGTGTGAGAAAATGGAAGTTGAAAATTATTCAGAATGAAAAGAAGGAGAAGCAGCTTGGTTGGAGGAGCTGTTTCTTACATGTTCAGAGACATAACTTCATTCGCACCGATGGCAAAAATCATTCCAGCGTCTCCTTGTAAATGAATGCAACGGACGTGCATCCAACTTCAGTGATCCAGACCTTCATTAGGCCGGACCCAAATGCGCCGCAAGTCAAAATGTTGGACCATGAGAGCACGCCAAGCAAAGGAGATGACATGGTGTCGGGCTTCAGTGAAGCGGCCACATGATCGCAACCCAACCTCTGCAGTTATTCGTCAAGCAGTCTAGCCACTGTGTCTGGTGTCTGGCTAGACTGCCGGCGAGCGCTGGGCGACACTGACCGTGTCGGCACCCTGGCCCAGCTGCTCGATCTGGTGCTCCAGGCTGCCTTTTGATGTCTCCTGGGCCTTGATGGTGCGACGCATGTCAGATATGTCAGACATCAGCTTCAGTTCGGTTTTGGATGCTGTCGTCTGCAACGCATACAGCATTAAGCCACGTGTCACAGCATGGCCGGATGGATCTCAGAGTTAGCACCCGCACGTCCGGCGGTCCGCGCCAACTTCGCATGTCCAGGGGAGGGGGGGCAGATGTCTGCCCCCTAAGATCTCTAGAACTATGCTAGTTAGCGACAAACGGAAAACGGCGTTGGATAGCTGATGACAGGCTCTATCGAAATTTTTCAGTCATTTTTTTTTCGCTCAGGTCAACATCCAGGTCACTGTGCCATCATAGGTAAAATTCGACCAGATCGGGTGGGACTCTCAGATATTGACACATATCTCAGGACCTGCAACAGATAGAAACAAACGGCGAAAGCTATTCGACAGTCCTTAAAATGTGCTATCGACAATAGGCGGTGTCCTTTAAGGTCTTGTCAACCGAAACTATGACCTCAGGTCAAGGTCATGAAGTAGCCTAGTAAGGGCACGGAATGTATTAATCGACATGTCTGGGCGATACAAGCGCAATGACGGTAATTTCAGCCTTCTAGCTCAAGGCAGTGCGATATAATGCGCAGAAATCTGTAGTGATCTCAGGTGACCTCAGATGACCTTGATAAGCTCACTGAGCAAAAATGTCAGCGGTAGCATTGAGCATAGCTTCCAACTACATGCCACAACCATTGTGAGATCATTCCGAGAGCAATTATGAAACCAGGAAACATTTGCATATTTTACCATAGCCCTATAATGGGGAAGCCATGGCCATGGCATGGAAGTTATGCCACCTAGAACTCCGAGTGTAGTTGGGTCACTTCGCCTGACCTGGTGACCTGACCTAAAATGACCCAGGATTAAAAATGTATGAGAATATGCGGAAAAGACAAATGAGGGACCATGCGAGGTTTGGCCTTGCTAACCCTATTAGTATGGCGGTAAATTAGGAAAAACCACAGGGGGCAGATATCTGCCCCCGGACGTGCGCGGGTTAGTCAATATAAGGGCAAGGGATTCAGTGTTCCACAGATAGGACTAATCTGGATATCTGCGCTGTTCGTCTATTCCGGGGCAAGCCAATGTATTTCTCATTTGCAGATGAAAGACAGTAAGGATGTCGTCAAGAAATGCACTAGCAGCCACGCTGACAGTGGAGCCAAGAGACGAGTGACTCACTCTCCTCTCTCCCCTCTCTCTCTCTCTATCTTTCTCTTTCTCTCTCACTCTCTCTTTCTCTCTCTCTCTCTCTCACAAGGCACATCACAAGTTGACAAAGCCAGGTCATGACATATTTAACTTATTGCGCAGCGTCAATTGGAATACCATCAAAGGCAGCAATCATTCATCATACAGTGGCACAACTTTAAAGCATTGCGCGGAACGCGAACTGGCGAAATCCGCGCTTTCTCAGATGGACGTCGCAGACAGGGAGCCGCATGTGATATTACTTCTGCCGGCCTATTCCATTGCTGGTAGCTATTGAGTTTGATCAGACTGGCTATGCTCTGCCAGCGCATGCCAACCTTTCCACGCGAGATGATGTCAGCAGTAACTGTGTAGTCGGCATCCAGCTGAGCGACGATGGGGTCCAGAATCTCCAAACGTTCACGCAGCTGACTCAGCTTGTTGTGCAACTTGTGTGGATCATCCGTGCTCTGTTGAACATGGCATGTTTTGGATGAAATAAGGAAGGCAGAGTTAGAAAGCTGAGGACTGCAGTCTGCACGTATGTTCTGATAATAGGCACAGACTGCACGTCTGCACGTGTTGTTATTCACAAAAACTATGAAAGTTTGCAAAAATTGCGAATGCACAGAAATGGATTGCAAAATGTATTCGATTATGCGGTGCCACCGCTGCCATGAAACTATTGTTGCGGCCGGCCGCCGACCAGCCGCCACAAAGGTTTAATGTTTTCGGTCAACTTTACGCCGGCGCAGTTCCTATATCTGCCAACGGATTTCGAAAATCCGTGTTGTGCAACTAATGTTGGAACTCGGAAAACTATGTTGTTTCCCACGTCGTCCACGCTTAGCCCATGCCTTGCATTCACACGACCATGTCCACCATAAACCTAGCAATTTATGGCGAGATATACCAGGAAATGTCATTTGGTTAGCGGCTAGGAATCGAAAGCCGGGGAAATAGATCTGGCAGCCGGCGACATCCAGACTTTGACATCCTAGACCCGACCTTGGGTGTCAATGGTAGAAAGCCTAAACAAATGATTAGTTATACCGCTGAACAAAGGAATGGGATAGGCGTCGGTGAACACCACGTTTCTCTACATGGTCTAGAACGAAAGCTAGACGAGAGGTAGAAGTAGAATTATCCTAGAGAAGTAGGGACATTGTCTGCGGGCAGCAGTTCGCAAGCTAAAGATGCAGTTCATGGGCACCTTAACACCAGAAATAATATCAAATTGACTAGACATTTGCATGTCTCAATAGCTGCTAACACGAACACAGACTACAAGTGCATCTTGCCACCTCAGCCCGATTCAGGACGTGTCACCCCAATACTACAAGTCGCAGTTGGTCACGGTGCCAGTGAGCTCCCACCTCACCTCGTCACTGTCACCGAGTCAGGAAGGGCCTCACCTCGTCACTGCCACCGCGTCGGAAAGGGCCTCACCTCGTCACTGTCACCGAGTCAGGAAGGGCCTCACCTCGTCACTGCCACCGAGTCAGGAAGGGCCTCACCTCGTCACTGCCACCGAGTCGGAAAGGGCCTCACCTCGTCACTGCCACCGAGTCAGGAAGGGCCTCACCTCGTCACTGCCACCGAGTCGGGAAGGGCTTCACCTCGTCACTGCCACCGAGTCGGGAAGGGCCCCACCTCGTCACTGCCACCGAGTCAGGAAGGGCCTCACCTCGTCACTGCCACCGAGTCGGAAAGGGCCTCACCTCGTCACTGCCACCGAGTCAGGAAGGGCCTCACCTCGTCACTGCCACCGAGTCGGGAAGGGCCTCACCTCGTCACTGCCACCGAGTCAGGAAGGGCCTCACCTCGTCACTGTCACCGAGTCAGGAAGGGCCTCACCTCGTCACTGTCACCGAGTCAGGAAGGGCCTCACCTCGTCACTGCCACCGAGTCGGGAAGGGCCTCACCTGGTCACTGCCACCGAGTCAGGAAGGGCCTCACCTCGTCACTGTCACCGAGTCAGGAAGGGCCTCACCTCGTTACTGCCACCGAGTCGGGAAGGGCCTCACCTGGTCACTGTCACCGAGTCAGGAAGGGCCTCACCTCGTCACTGCCACCGAGTCAGGAAGGGCTTCACCTCGGCATTGTCACCGAGTCGGGAAGGGCTTCACCTCGTCACTGCCACCGAGTCGGGAAGGGCTTCACCTCGGAATTGTCACCGAGTCAGGAAGGGCTTCACCTCGTCACTGCCACCGAGTCGGGAAGGGCTTCACCTCGTAACTGCCACCGAGTCAGGAAGGGCCTCACCTCGTCACTGCCACCGAGTCGGGAAGGGCCTCACCTCGTCACTGCGACTGACGCGCAGTGGGCCACTGTCCAGCTGTCGTTTGCGCTCGACGAGCGCCTCTTTCCTACGCTGGAGCGCCTCCTTAAGGCCGCGGATGTTGTCGCCGCTGGTGGTGGAGTTGGGTGCGGACATGGTGCTGGCGTCCCCGTCGCGTTCTGAGCCGACGACGGTCGGCGCCGAGCCCAGACTCGGCTCGGGGGCCGACGGCGACTCGGGCCCCTGCGGCTGCAGGGGCAGCGAGTCCTGGCCACAGACACAGTCAGGCCGATAGTGAATCAATCAGAGACGGGGTGGCCTCGCCACAGGCGAGAGAGATGGTGACACAGTTAAAGACAGCAACTCTTGGCCAGAGGCACAGTCAGGGCGGCGGTGGTGACGCAGTCGGAGCCAGCGAATCTTCTTGTTTGTAACACAATGTTCTCAAATTCGCTCAGTTAGGTGTCGGTCAGCTCGATCAAGGATCTAACCATTCAACTCATGATTTGTTGAACAGCCTGACTTGTTAACCGCATTGACCCGGCCCATACTCATGGGCGTCATGTTCGCGTTGTGTTTTTAGCGTTAAAATGTCGCCTTTGAGGGGTGTGCGGAATTGTCGATTGTAAGCAGTGTCACAGAGAACAACTAAAAGATGACGAGTACGTCACAAAGATTGGAGATAAATGTCAATGCAATGTGTGGGATCCTATCCTGTTTTTCTACGTCACTATCGCTGTTGGGAGGATGACCAAATTCGACGATCTTGTCGTGTAGCCCATTGAGTCACAATGGGTGGTTGCACGTGCTAGTCAGAGATTGGTAGCCTATCTGACACATGTAGCCGGTACATGGACCCAGTGAATGCAAGCATCCCTATTTTTCACTTGTCATTTTTGAGAACCAAACACAAACGTTAAAAAATGCTAAAAACCAGTTTTAATTTCCACCACTCCCTCGGGCGTTCATGTCACATACAGCACCAATGTTTAGACTGGCAAGCTATAGCAACGCAGTCATGTTGCCTGTGTAGGTCTACCACTTTACGGCTTGGCGAGACTTGTCGCCAACGTCGGAACAGTTCTGGCACACTAAAATTGATCCAAATCCGACGGAAAAATTGACATGCTAAGCTAATGAGCATGACATTTCGGTGCAAACACCATTTGTTGAATATCAGTTTGATAAATAGAATAGAAGACGCTATGTCTTCGCAAGACGTTTGCTTCATTTATAAGCATTATGTGTGACGGCGCCAGAGTGTGTATGGGATGTTGAATTTAGTGAGCGAAACCAACGCAGTCATGGACTGTGGCGAGGTTGACTCTGTAGTGACATTCGCCTTACTGCGGCGTTCGTAAGTGGGAAATGGCACGAGCAGAGAGGAGAGAGGGCGTTAGCACTTGTTCGCCGGTCCTTGCGCTCGGAGGAGTGTCTTCAGAAAAGTGTTGGAAAGAATTGTGTGCGTTGAATGACCCAACACTCAAACGGATCAGAAAGATAAGAAGACTCTCAGGGAGTGTTGAACAGCCCCACAGCCGCAAAAGGTTAGTAATCAGCTTTGTATTCCTTGGATATAGCTGTGAAGAAACGAATATTGTCTTGCCTGATTGTAGTGCTTCCATCATTCTCGCATGAACGATAGGGGACGTGCGCGGCCACGCTACTGGTGGCGCTTCGTTTTCACCTAGCGGCGCAAGTTCGAACTGTACGGATAACATTGGGTGGCATGGTGGCCGCGGCCGCTAGATGCAAAATCTTGAAGATAATTGTTTTAAAAAAAAACAAAGAAAGTAGGCTTTCTATAGATTTTACCCCACCTGTGATGGATACATTCATAATTTCTGTATCAGGTGATACCACTTAGACTCCAGTATGATGGTCGTTAGTATTCGTCAATTTTGTTCTAAGGTTGTCATGTCAGCGGAGTTCCCTATACCTTAAGCACGGGGAACGCCGGAAGCATGATGTGGTCGCATGTGAAATTGAATATTTTGATCAAAGGATGATAGGAACTAAAGATTCCCCCTGGAACCCTTTTTAGAATTGATCGCTCGTTTCAATAAAGGTATTCCTGATCAACTGACACTGCCACTATACATCGTCAAATTTCATTAAAGATTAAATAACATCGCAACTATGTCTGTGAGGACAATGCCCATTTATTTCGAATGAGAAGGGTGCTGGTGTACGGGGGACTTTACTTATTTTTTTCTTCTTTCATATGAAACAAGCTTTGTCTTAAATGCATTATTTACCGAGCAGCATCATATAGATAATGCTAAAGTCACCACATGCGAAGGCGAATATATGTCTCCGCCTTCACCGTGAAGTGTGGGTACAGCCAGCCTGTTTTGAGTCGGATGGAGTGGCATACAAATTAATGCCAATTATTATAGTACTAATATCTGGATACGGTAGGACCTGAACATGATACTATAAAATACCCTAAACCAAGAATGCTTTTTGTTTAATTTCATCCCCCTTGGATATGCCACTGCCCTCGCCATTTCCACCGTTACTGAATCCACCGGCATCAGCAAGACGAGTAATCATCATGGGTGTGGAAACAGGGAGGAGTGGTATGGTCCCCCACTTTTCATGGTTCAAGGGTTTTACCCCCCTCCCACATACACATGCACACTTTTTGAGACGTTCCTATACTTCTGGTAGACATGGCCTAGTCGAGAACTTTGACTAAGAGGTCACGTCCTTTGACGTAAGCAGGCCTACCATCAAAGCCCACCATACTCCGACCCAATATAAATTATAAGAGTGGGAGTGTTGAATGACTGAAAGCGGGCACGCCTACCTACCCAGCTAACATAGCATATTTGAGCCCTAGGAGCTTGGTCGCTTGAAGCTTTATGTAATTGAACAATCTGAGAATGATCGAGTATTTTGCAGAATTATTTTGCATCAAAAACAACTAAAAAACCTCACGTGCCATTTCTACCCCATCCAAAGACCATCACGACACCCATGCATGATGTCACTAAGAGTCCATGCAACTGCTAAAAAGTGGGGGCACTTGTGTGCTGTTCATCAATGGAACGTTCACAAGCTCGGCGCCCCGCCACGACTAGAAGGTTGGTGAGATTCCACAGCAATTGGATTTATGAAGACGCTGAGCTGCCTCGGGAGTGGCCAACCGTTACAGCTTGTTCAGTCATAGTTGGGTAAATGGAATGTTGACACCTCGCTCAATCCACCCGGGTGGTCCGAGAAAATAATTCCGAACTGTCGCGCAGCTGAAGCTCTGATCTAAGGGTACACTAGCGCACTCAAGTGGTGGAAGTTGTATTTGAACCCTTAAGAACCCTTAACTTCGAAATGATGTTGACTGTATACTATCAATCATGATTAGGCAGCAATGGAACCAACACTATTAGGGCGGGGGGAATCAAACATCAGCATGCAGCAACGATTGAGAATCAGTAGGTTAGCTTTATAGGTTTTTCTAACATTTTACTGTAATTTTCAGTATATATGGCAACACACAAAGTTGAATTTTCTGTATTCTTTGGTTTCTCAATTAAAAATATGGGATTTATGACAAAAATGAGTGGTCACCTCGTTATGATTATGGTAATAAATGTAGTTTGTTTTGACTTTTCTTCATATTCTGCAACAGCCTTGAACAACACTTTACTGATATTTACATCCAGCATCAATGGCTGAGGCATTCCAGATTTGGTTAATGGCAAACCAAGGGGAACAATATACCACATTGTTGTTTGGTATCATTAATACTTTCTCTTATTAACACAACCTGCATGCACAGTATTATTGGGCTTTAAGATATTCACAAGACAGGTTTTAGACACATGTCACCTGGAGCAGGAGCGGTGCGTGGCACCCACGTGAGGCGAGGCAGAAAAAATCGCCGGATTTCGACCAGGATTTTTCATAAGTACCCATTATTATTTTATGTTAAGATGAGCATCAACAACTGTATTTGTCGCTGCAAGGTGCCAACCCTATCACCATCGTTCCGAAGTCAGTGGATTTCAACCCTCTCCGTCGTGTTCAAATGTTTACGTAATTGGCGGGAAGTTTTCATACATAAAGTATCATTGAGGTTTTCACCTATTTCCATTTCTCAACCCGAAATGGCTGGCATACACATATTATATATATTATACATATTATATATGTGTATATATCATTATTATTGTTGTTATTCTTATCATTGATTATTTCAGTGAAAAATAAATGAAGTTAATGGGAAGCCCTAAATTGATGGAATGCATGCTCCATGGTACCCCATGCTAAAAGTCAAAATTATTAGTGGACAGAGCCAACATTGAGGGGGCACATGCCCTTCAAAAATATATAAGAACACGCCTGGTCTAGACGTATATGAATGAAAAATGTAGAATAATCCTGAAAACTAGCTGCCGGTTCCGTATCTGCACATGGGTGATAAGGGCGTGCTATTCCAACCAGTATAGGTGTCTCCGCCGGTAGCCTAAATATATTGTTGTCGCCTTTTCCTGGCCGGATGGGTACCACCTTGCCATGGGGGCACATTCCCCCAGCACTCTCACCCTTGTTTACGCTCCTGCACGAGTGTGGAGGAATTAGGTTGCAACAGTTATTTCTACTTGCTCCTACCCCTCCTACCCGGCCGTGCTCTTCAGTTGGCCTGTCTCATCATACTTGTAACAGAATCCGGAATCTCAGGAATGCCCATCGTGCATCCGGCTGATAAGCGTACCGAACACGCCGGAACTGGCCTATCTGTGAACTCGTCGGAGAATGTGACCCTATCAAAACATGGCATTCCCAACATACCCATACGACCGCCTCCGGCCGGAAGGGCTCCGTAACCTGGCGGGTTGCTATGCCGCCAGCCGTCACGCCCCCCACAACTCTCGTCTGCACGGAAGCCAGTGCTGTCGCCCGCCCGGTGCAGGCACATGTCACCTTTTGACCCCGTCATGCCCCCCGAACAATGGCCGCTGCCTCGACTGACCAAGCATGGTCCGGCATACAATATAACTACTGCGCCGCGCGAGTTCACCAATCAAAACGCTGCTTGTTAAAAATTATGTATAGTCTAGGCTGTGTCGTATATATACCGGTGTTTGAGTGAAAATAAAGGAGAAGAGAGAGGGTCCCAGGAGACACAGAGAGACGGACGCTGGTCTTTGCACTGTACTGGGTAACGCCCGGTCGCATCAGTCGACTGCGCTGACAGCTTGAGTCAGGAAGATTCGTGGCCGACTCCCACAGCTGTTTGGTTCTCGGAACTTCTGAGCCGACGTGGCTAAAGCGCGCGCTGCCTCGACCAAAGCCAGGGTGTATCATAAAGGCGCAGGTCTATTCCTAGACTACCCACGGCCAGGGTATTAACTACCTGACAACTGCTACTACCCGTGGCACCACGCGATTCCTGCGGCGCTTGACATGAATGCAGTCAGCGTGGGTCCAAGGGAAAAAATCCTAGTGTTAGGGAAAATACGGCTGATATTCGTGGACAGCATTCGGCAACCTTTCAAATGAACCCCATTTTGTCCAATTTCGATGGTATTTAAGATCGGAAATATCGCGTGGAAAACACGGATGTTTCGCTGGAGCGCCTACGCGACTGAGCAATTGTCCAGCCCATGTGACGTCACTGATCGCCAAATAATATTGTGGGGTCACTTATAGAGCTGTTTGGAAGCTATGATGTAAATGGTGCAAATGTAAATGAACTTCAATTTTCACCATAATTATCAGTCACCAATGCACATTTGTATCCAGTTTTTCAGGTTTGCTATTCTCCAGTGCATGAAAGCATCATTTCATGAAATCAACATACAAAAATATTTCCCAACTCTACTCAGGTGCCTAACTGCCTTAGTACCTTACTTGGGCCGACCGCGTGATTTTTTTCCTAATACGCGGAAGCTACAGGGCGCAATTGGTTGGTTGATGGGCCTGCGGCGTGACGTCATCAATCGGAACGCAGCGATATAGGGTCTGTTCTTGACCCTGCTAAAAAAAAGAGTAGAGCAGCATGAAGCAACTTGGAGCAGTTCGGAGCAGGCTCCGTAAAATCGAGCTCCGGAACGTCTGGAGTAACTTGGAGTAAAAACATCTGTTTGTGCTTGTACTATGGTTACATATATGATGCAGATGTTCAAAACTTGTTGACGCAGGTGCACAAAAGCGCTTCGCAAATGCATCGTCAGCGCCACATTCGTGCTACTCCGAGCTGCTCCAAGCTGCCCCTGCTCTCAGCCGGAGTAAGATGGAGTAAGTTGGAGTAGATTGAAGCTAATCCGTTCTGCTCCGAAAACGCACGGGAACACGGAGCAGCTACTCCAAGTTGCTCGGAGCACCTTGCAGCAGGGTCAGGAACAGACCCATAGAGGAGCAATTTTTTTGCAATTATCACGGTACACATGTAGAGATGCAAATATACTTATAGTTCAGACTGTGTAAGCATGGGGGTTAGTGTTTTTTTTTTCAAACGATAAAATACCCGAGGCTTGCTAACCGACGGCTTACAAGTGTTGGAGAAGCACATATGAGCAAAAAAAAGTATACGTTTCTCGCATAAAATGGAACATTTCGGGTCGTACTACAAACTGGATAGAATCCGTGACGTCCGTGGTGACCTCACCTCGTGTGTGACGTTTGGCTGAAATGCTGGCAGGAGAGGGGGCAGACTCACGAACAGGATTTGTTGATAAGTACAGTTGCGTTTATTTCGCAACTCAGACAACAAACACCGCTGTTTGTTGCTCTCGTTCATATAGCATAGGTTGAATAATTAAGTAGGTAGGTGGGTAAATAAGGAGGCATGTGTCCTATTTATCGATAGAAGGCAGGCTGCCTATGCTTGCATTTTTGTTCAATGGATTGTGTTGGATTTACATATCATCATTTTAGAGATCTCCACATTCTTGGCTTGTGTGTGCTTAGCATGCTGATTTCGTTTGCATCATTTGTATAATAAAATGCTTGATTTTGATGTGAAATTGGCACATTTATTTTGTTACTGATCTGGGTCTGCACAAGAAATTACTTTCGTGCTGAAGACATTCCTTGCACTGGTTAAGACAGTGCATTGAAATACTGATATACTGTTGAATAAATAAATAATAAATACAGTAATATAAATACTGTTTGATTGCATCACATCTACTGATGTTTTATTTTGTATGCATAATATGCTTCAAGAGCCTGCTAGTATTCTTCATTTTTGGAAATTATTATTCAGGACTTCTATACAAGTTACATATTCCATATATATATATATATATATATATATATATATATATATATATATATATATATATATGTGTGTGTGTGTGTGTATTCCTTTCATAATTTGCTAGACTGCAACGTGCCGTATGACCAAAGCAGTCGAAGCGCCCCTAAGCCCAGACTGCAAAGTATGGCACTTTCAACAACACCTTCTTGGGGCAGAACAGGAGGCCAGAACTGTGGCTGGTGCAGCAACTGGTGCAGAAACAGGTACCTGGTGTGGGTGGACTGATAATCCACTGACAGTTCACACATGACTTCAAGGTTTGCAAGAAGAAGAAAACCACAACAATTAGAGAACACCTTCAAGATGTGATAAACTCAACTTTAAAAACAAACAAAAAAACTTAACATACTTAACAATTCAAGATGTGTTTATGTAGACAAGATGCTTGCTATAAGCGACTCATTTTATAACGTCATGTTCATTATTTGCATTTGATGGTGCATTCAATCTCATTGGTGGCTATTTTTGTTCACGGCTGCTTTGCCCTGTGAGCCATTTGCCATACTTTGCAGTCTCGATGTTTAGTGGCATTCCTTGGTTTGCCTCCAGCATGTCCAATTTGAAATTGGTGTTTGTATGATGATGTACGATTGTATAATGATGCCGATGTGTGATTGTATAATCCAGATATTTAATCCTGCCACCATAATACCACATATTTATGTGCAGAAACCTTCCTAAGTGTTTTGATTATGCAATGGTGTGTCATGTCAGATGGGGCCAGCTGGACGTATGCTCATTTTCATGGTGTTACGGAATGTGCCACCAGCAGACATATGCGGCCAGCCTTGTCATGGTCTCGGTCAGGGCTAAGTCCAGAGTTGGGATTCTGGTGCACGAAATGCATACCTGTCAGCACAATTCAAAGTGTCTGGTCTGCCAGCCCAAATGCAATGACCTGTATCCATTTCGCAGAATGGAGAGCATATTTAGTAGCAAGGCCTAATCATATTTTGTACTTTCAGCCTCTACCGCATCAGCATCTTGCAACATCAGCATCTGTGGGCGTGCAAGTGGCGCCAACTGGGTGGCCGAGATTAGCTGCTGCCCGACAAACATCTTCCGACCACAGTGGGGCATCAAGTGATGGTGGAACAGCGGTGTCATTTTGTGCACCACTGAAGAGAGGGCTCACTAGATGGATTATAGCCTGTGACAGGCCACTTCATGAGAAACGTATACTGGCATGTCGTTGGGAGGCGCTATTAAGACATTTGATGTTCTTCATGTGCTGCGACTGCCTGGACGCAGGCCTAGCATATGTTGGAAGTTCGTCGTTCCAGCTGCAGGATCAATTATGGCTTGTGTTGCGCACCTTATAGTTTCGGGTATAGATGTCTTTCATGGAAAGCATCGAAGCTGGCGTGAAGATGTTCTCTTTTCCCTTAAGAGTCGTCCGATTTCCCCTTTTCTGAGAATATTACAAGTTAATGCAAATAGGCACTCGTAAGAACCAAATTAGTTTTGTATCCAGATAGCTGTTGGGATAATTTTCAACAAATTCGCAGCTTGATCCAAATGTTTATGTTACAGAGGAGGACAAGGTAAGACGCCGCTCACCGAACATTTTATTACTTTATTTGACTTTATTCCAAGCTTGTTATTATTGTCTGCCGTTGAATTGTGGACCCAGAACAGGGATGTGGAATTTGTGTTTGGGTGTGGAGAGGAGGATATGCACGAACATCTTGGGCATTTCTGTCCGGGGGACACATTTTGGTGAAAAATTTCGATGGCGGATGGCGGGATGGTGCATTTGGCCGATTGAAGTTTTTACGGATGTGCCATCGCGAATCGCCACTATTCTCGGTTGTATGAAAATTGTCGTTCGTTGATTAGGACCCGGCACGGGATCGTCCAATGCACGCCCGCCTCCGGATCCGTCAGTGAAATATGAGTGTGCTCGGATGTGTTTTGTTTGCTTCTTTTACCTTTTGTGTCTGTAAATGCTTGTATCTTGTGGAATATATTTTGGTGAAGATGAATACATTTTTTTCTGCGTCTGCTACACTGGTCGCATATTGTTGGAGACCGGGCAACGTTCTCTTCAAAAAAAAAATCCGCGTTCTCGTCGTCCGGAGGTAAGCGATGCATTGTTTTTTTTAAATGACCGATGGAGGCATATCACATTCATCTGATCAAAATTGTGGTTCAATCTAGCATTGCAAGATTTTCCTATGCTACCCGAGGAAACGTCCATTGGCGTGGTGAGGTGAGTTGGAACACACTTTTAATTTTTCACCCTAAACACTCGGGAGTCTTCGACAGTGCGTCGGTCATAATTTAGTTGATACGGGTTTCCTTTCAAATGTACGTAAGAAAACGCCAATGGAGCTTGTACCACCAGCTTTCCGAGATCTTAGAGGTGGCGCTGCAATTACCTATGAGTGTATTTTTGTACGTTATTGGGAGGATGCTTGCCTCCTCTCCAATGTTTGTTTCGTCCCCCAATAAATTCAACTTTGAACATGGGACTTTTGCGCAAGTTAAATTCAATTGTATAGTCATGAAGGTTATCTTCTGCTATTCCCTAGCTCTGCACAATTTTCCCGTATAATTTTCCCAAATTTTTCTGGTTTTGAAGCAATCTTTTTTCCTGAATGTGTGATAATCCATTATTCTGACAAGACATGCCTTCATCAAGCTGCACCAAGCTACCTGAGAACGAACACAGAGGGCCCCTAGGGGACGACCGCACTCCTCCATCCCCTTAGGAACCGGGAAAGTGTCCCCGACAGAGATGGTCCCTCCTCCAGGTGACAAAGGCACCTCTGTGAAGGTTGTGTCCACCCCCAATCCCACTGAACGATTCTTTAGCTCAAGGTACCTCTCCGGATGAACAATGTGCCCCTAAAAAATATGCCCGCAACCCCGCAACGAAATCTAGACTCCTCAGTGCAGCTAGCATAAATTATGTCTATCGTGTCTGTATCCGTGCCCAATATTGTTTCAGATGATTTTCAATCTAAAGTACATTATAGTAACAATAGATGGAACCAGGTCTATGCTGACAGCGTTCTACGCTATTTTGAAGGATTATAATTATCAGTATTTGTTGGTACATTGGCATATTGAAAAACATAATCATAAATATACGGTGCAAACTCTCAATTTTATATATGTAAAAGTTGTCACGATTCAAATAGATGCCGGTATTCTTCGCAATGAATTTTCTCGAACGAAGACTCTATCAAGATTGGAGGTATAGAGAAGACAGATTAATATGATATGCTGAGTTTGACGGTAACCTGCAGAAAGATGTTTATTGCGATATTACTAATCTACAATTACATGTGATCCACTGTCAAATTAACACAATAAAAGTATGTAATTACAGACCGCTGCGCAAATTGTGATTTCATTCTGACACACATTTCCACCACTAGACAGCACAGCAAACGCATGTTTGGTATCGTGCGCGCGAAAACATTTCGAAGTCACCCATTTACGCCACAAGTAGTGAGCGCGCTCGCGCCCTCAACGGGAAATGCGCGGTGTCTTATCCAGTTTCTAGTACGACTCAATATTTCAACCCAGTACTGCAGCGAAGTTTGATTTTAGCACATCGGATTTTTTATCCTTTGCAAAAAAACAGGTATTTACATCATCTGTGTCCAACTCACGCGGTGTACCCACGTGCAAAAGTAAAAGATCGCCGGTTCAGGTTAGGGGGTTGCTTGAACAATTACACCGGCTACTTCCAAGTCTCCTTCTTTCACAATTCAGTCTCTTACAGCTTCAGTCTCTGCAGCTCTAAGGGAACTCAGTCCATACGCATCCGTCGCTAAACGGGACGAATTCAAATTTCCGCCGGACCGACGAATGGAGCTAACAGATGATGCATTCTGGGTACCAGAGATAATGACGTCACGCCGCAGGCCCATCAACCAATCAAATGCGCCTTGTAGCTTCCTCGCATTGGGAGAAAAAAAAATCACGCGGGCCGACCGCCCCTGACCTGCCAGTAGGCAAATAATGGGGTTAAGTTAAGTCTAGTCATGTTTTGTTGCTCCAAAAAATTGCTCTTTGTTCCCCAAGTTTCTTTTGTTCTTCAAAAGCAACTTATGCTGTCAGGTCAGGGTAGGTTTTTAATCTGATGTTTCAAAATCAAAATTGTTCTATTTTTTCTCCATCTTCCTAAATTTTATCTAGCATTAGGAATTAGTCTAGGTTAGTCTAGACCATGTTGTATTTTTCCTTTTAATTAACATTATTTGGTACGCGATATGACCCATCTCAAAGCTCCTTTTTTTGGTGTTGCTTTTTCTGCCAACTAAGAAATATAAAACTGCAGAGGAAATGATTGTTCCCATCATGCTAACTACCTTTCCAAATATTACAGTGAGGAAAAAACAACAATTGGTGCGGTCCACCAATAAACGTTACCCCCCAGCCCCCACGCACACGGCGACGCGTTCCGGATTTCTTCATAAATTGGTGGACAGGGGTAATTGAGCGCCCCGAATCCAATGGTGACACTCCCATTTCGATCTGACCAACCGCACGGGCGTTATAGCCTCAGACATTGTTTAATGCTCACGATGCAATGTTAGCTTTAAATGGCCATACCTTCTGTTATAATCAACATAATTGCATAAACAAATATATCGTTGGATTTGTAATAGACAAAAGATCACGTTTCAATGTTTATTTTTAAATTTGACAATTTCTTTACCTTTGGGTCACGTGACCTTAGGTCACGTGACACATATCATATCGAGCGCATGGAAAATATGCAGTTTTTACATTTTTATATTGTGTAGTATGTTGTCCTTGACTGCAAAAGAAATTGGAGATATGTTTTTTCTAGATTTAGTATTAAAAAATCAGAGTATGGAGCGATGACGTCATCAATGACACCCGATTTTAGCCACTTAGGGTTGAAGTCAGTTTGTTTCGTGATCTCGTTGCCTTGCAACCTCCGATGACCTCGGCGACCTTGTCTGATCTGCGTTTTACTTCCATGAACTTGACTGACCTTTGGTGACCTCCTAGGGGTCATTTAAGCAAAGACTTGACCTTTGACATTTAATGACTTATACAGGAGGAGGGAGATTACTGACGTTATTTTGGATGCTGAATTCGAATTCAGATACAAAAGTACTCCCTCATGGGTTGGAGTTTTGCAATTTAGGTGAATCTCTAATTTGATTCCAAAGAATAACGTGTGACCTTGACCTAACATGTGACCTTGTCTCCGTTACAGTGAATTATAGTTATGATAGAGCTGCAAAGATGCTAAAACAAGAGTATCGAAACTATTGTGCAGATCCTTATGCTGTACACAAAGTCCAGCGTCGGAAAACCGTTCAGTTAGTGCCAGCTTCCTTAGTAAGTGCCGTGCAAGATCGTCGTATTGAGAAGAGTGCTTACTTGTGCCTAACATGCCGGACGAGATTGATAAAGGACCCCAAGAGCTTGCCGCCGGAGGTGGCTCAAGAAGCCTCTGCGCCAGCTTCGTCAGACTCATCGCAATATGATTCAACGTCAATAAGCAGCTCATCGCAGTGCGATGTCGACACACCAGCGAGACGACAGAGCTACAAGGAATATACTGAAGAAGTCCTGAAGGTTCTCCAACAGACACCGATTCGGACAAGTAAGTGCTAGGTGTATAAGAATAAATTCTCCTCATGTAAATATTCTGTATTATGTGCATTACCATCATCAGACATCCTTTTGAAGTTGATATGCATACAGATTATATAAATTACATTTCGATTATGAAAGGGAAACCACCAAAAAATGTTCCATTGCACTCAGTTCGCCGGGTCTAATAGTTTCGGGTTTCACAATGGAGAAAATGCATGTTGTTCCGATTACCACATTAACCTTGGGCCAGCGACAAATGTTCCCAGGTTCCATCATGTATGTAGGTATATTTACTACGTCAGTTCTTTGAGGACACAGTTTTGATCGCGTCCGAAAAATCAAAGTGATATTTTGTAAACTATACTCTTTTTGACAGGTGGATTATCGAAAGCACAGAAAGGAACGAAAGGAAAGAGCAAATTGATGGAAGCTATAAGGACATGTTATTCCCTACACATTCTAAAATCCCCGTTTGTCATTGTGTGCCTAAGCGTTTCCATACTTTATTCATGTATTTCACTCCTTTCTTTGCGATTGTGCCGAACCGCCCAACGGAGCAATCGGGTGGGCAGCCCGGTTCCGGTAACTGGAGCAGGTAATGACCTGCTAAAGTGCTCCTATATAGGTGACCTGAGGTCAAATGGTGGATCTGGCATCTGTATTGCATCATTAGTAATGTCCAAAACATCATTAAGGCCAATTGTGGAGCATTTAAGCACAATCACAGCGATCCATAACATTGACAAGCAAATTCAAGCAAAACCAGAACATTTTGGTATTTTGACCTCATTTGACCTTGAAGATATTGACCTAAGGTCATGAAATTTGCACACAATATATTGCACTATCTTGCTCATCCACCCTACGAATTTCGTTGCTCTAGCCTCAGTAGGAGCCGAGATCTTAGGGGGCGGAATCCGTCCCCCCCCCCCCCTCCAGTGTGCGTAATTTTCCGAGGCCCTCCAGGGCGCGTGTTAACCCTTTGTGTGCTTCATAAAGGTGAAATATGTGTAAAGCTTGTCATGGTTGCCTTAAACTACAACACCATTTTAAAAGCAACATTTGAAAAACAGTTGAACCCGATGGCCAAACTCATGTTACGTCGATCTGATTCGTTTTTTTGTACTTCATACCTTTTGATATATATGTATATATATATGCAGATCGATATGGTTATGAAACAACTTGCTGATATTTAATGTGGTTTTAAAACGATTTGGTGATATTTAATTCCCAAAGTAACTGCAGATGAAGAAGTTGGTAGGTACGCTTCAACAAGTCTAGACCTTTTGTATATATATATATATATATATATATATATATATATATATATATATATATATGCAAATCGATATGGTTATGAAACAACTTGTTGATATTTAATGTGGTTTTAAAACGATTTGGTGATGCTTAATTCCCAAAGTAACTGCAGATGAAGAAGTTGGTAGGTACGCTTCAACAAGTCTAGACCATGTTTTTATGATTTGTGATCACTGTTTCTATGTTAATACCACATAACTACCATATTTGTCTTCAAGAAGAGTTGGTTTAGTTTGCATTTATTTATATGTGTATTCTACTGCTCTTTGCTTTCTCTGCCCAGGAGTCGGGCACCGAATGATGCATTTATGTCAGGTGTTGGCACACTTTTCGGTAAATTTACGGTTTCAGGTAATTTCTGATTTCTCCGATTTTTTTTAATGCAATGTTTAGAAGTGTGATGAACTTGCTGTGATCACTCATTTTGGTAAATTCGTGTTTTAAGGCGTTCTATGAATTCTTGGAATTTCTCATTTCAACGCAATGTTTATGAATGCGACTAAGATGATGGACCACTCATTTTCTGTACAAATGCCTACTTTTCAGGTGGTGAGCAAAATATCACCAAAAGGGCTTTGAATTAGGTGACATAGGATAACAAATTTAAAAAAGCACACAAATGAAACGTAGCACTAACCTAACTTCAATTTGGAAAAAGGAAACCAACACATGCATTTGAAAAATGTCAAGCAGTATATTTTCTTCTCTAATTTTTATTTAACCTAACGCAACCTAACCTCCCCAACATAACAGGATAAAAAAGCTCCATTTTCTTTTTAATTTGGGAACGTTTTGCCAAAAATTCCAACTTAAAACACCCAAACAAACTTAACATAACCAAACCTAGCCAATTTGTTTCTTTTACAGAGGCAAGGTAGAAACATGTCCTGTTACCACCTTAAAGCATAACAATCCTGTTAGGTTAGGTTGAGTGAGGTTTTTTCGTTTGTAAAATTTCAACAAAACAAAATAAATCGCCTGATATTTTTCACATTTTTTTAACAATCGGTTTCTCCCAAACTAGGTTAGGCTATGTTAGGTTAGGTTATGTTGTATTTTTAGTAGATTTGTTTGTATGCCATGTTGCCTAAATCAAAGCCCATTTGCACAGCAAATGAGTGGTCTCGTCATCTTAGTCACATCCATAAACCTTGCATCGGAAATATAAATTCCAAACATTCATAAAACACCTAAAAGCACGAATTTACCATCCTTTCCTCTATAAATGCATACTTATCAATTGGGAGTAAAAGTAGCACCCAAAAGGATGTGGAATTAGGTAATGTAGCATAAAACAAAGCTCAAGAAAGATGTAAGATAACCTTACATAACCTGGCCCTACTTTCCATGCAAGAAATGAATTGCTTTTCATTCAAATTCTCAATCAAATTTATAAAGTATTTTCAACTTAAAAAACCTAACCTAACCTAATCTAAACTGGCATGAACTCTTTTTTGGATAATTTTTTTTCCTAATTTTGCTTTCTCCAATTTTTTTCCTTCCTCACAGCAAAGCATAACCTCTCCTGACTTAACCAAACCTGACCCCTTTGCATGCTTCATGGAGGTAAAATGTGTGGGAAACTTGTCTGATGGTTACCTTAAACTGCAATATTGCATGGCTTTTAGGGTCATTTTTCAGTTTATGGTAATCCCTGACTACTTTGAATTTCTTTTTTAAATGCAGTATTCATTTATGTGCTGAACATGATGTGACCACTAATTTCCTCTGTAGATGCATACTTTTTAATTGGGAGGTTAAATGACACCCAAAAAGAGACACATCAATAAGTTCTTTGACTCATATGTTATATCCTAAACAGTGCTGCTCCATCCACCTCCAACTCCAACCCTGATCAAACTTCAGGAGCGCATCCATCTTCAAAGTAGCATGCGGAAAAGGTATGTATTGCAGCATAACTACTGTGATTTGAATTCCATGGTATTCATGTTGCCTTATATTCCATCCTTGCCAATCCATGTAGCAAATGTTTGACTTTCGTCAAACTGTCTGAAGAACTTGTGAGTTTAAATCACGTGTGAGTGATGAAACAGATGAACTATCCCTGGATTCTTATGTTGCAGCATTGCATTGCACAGTGGCATACCGAATGGGGGAATTGTAGGCAGTTCTGGTTGGTTGGTTATTAGTTTTACGACACATCGACCGTTTAGTCATGTAGTGTCGCCAATCTCTCACGCCGATTGGTCGCGGGCGAAGAGTAGCGACAGGTGAGACTCGAACTCACAACCTTTCGATTGTGAGACAAGCAAATTACCCCTAGGCTACTCGTCCCCTTGTAGGCAGTTCCTGACAGGTTGTGGGGAACCAAGAATCCGCCGAGCTCAGGAAAAAAAATGCGTCATGCTCCTTAGAAATCCCCTTGGTTCCCAAAAAATCGCACCGTGGCTCAGAAATTCACATTGGGTGTCCCCAAAAAGTCGCGCAGAAGCCCCTGATAATGACACTGAGGCCTCAGAAGTTTGCTGCTGGGTGTTGTGGTGTTCAAGAAAATCACGACAAGGCCACAAACGGTCGGGCTGGTGCCCCGTGAAAATCACGCTGAGCCTTTGGGTACCAAGAATTCTCGTTCGGGCTCATGGAAATAACTAGATGCACGGCAGGTCACACCGGGGCGTTAAAAGTCCCCTTGGGATCACCCAACAAATGAAGCCAGGAAACGAAAAGCAGACCAGACACGAAAAATCACTCTTGGATCCAAAGGTTCCACAACAATGGCTCCAATGTTCATAAAACGTGTTGCTCCCTCCCCCCAAAAAGAAGTATCGTAGCCACTAAAACTAGCGCAAGGTATCAAAACAAGTGACAACGGTGAAACCCAAAACATCGCACTTAGACCAAACAATTCAGCCTGCTTCATTTGAAAACCTCGCTGGGGCCAAAGCGCCGCGCCGGAGCCTCACACGTCGCAGCTCGCTTCCCAAGAACCAATATCTACCCGGAATGTCACACTGCGAGCAGAAAAATTGCGTCAAGGATCCACAACAAGAAGGCGTCGGGCCCCGGAAAATATCCTGCTGGGGAACCGAAAAAAAGGCACCGCGAGCCCGAATAATCGTACTGGGGCCCAAAAATATCCTGCAGGGGGCTTACAGAAAATAGACGCCAAAAAAGAAAAAGAATAGAAAATAGAAACGCCAAAAATCACTAGGGGACTCTATCGAGTCGACCCGAGCACCGGAAACAACTCAGAATAGGTCCAAAAATAAAATTATCTGAAGGGCCTTTCTACTCTCGATGGTGCCAGCTGCGGGAAAACAACGCTGAGCAGCCGCAGTAGCGTACCGAGGGGAAAATGCTGCCCCCATCCTGAAGGGGTATGCTCCCAAGAATCGCGCCAGTTCCCAAAAAATCGCGCTGGGCCCGATAAATTCTCATTGGGGGCCCAGAATTCACGTAGCGGGTTGTGAAAACAGCTGGCACCGTAATGCTTACAGCAGGCTCTCGAAAATTTGCATCTGATACCACCAAAATCGCGCTGGGGCGGACCTAATTACAACACGACCTGATAACTCGCGACGATGTCCCCAAATATCACGTACTGGACCCTGAATTCCGGCGGTAGTACCAAAAATTTGAGTCGAGGCATCACGAATACCGCCCTGCAAGCACAGCGTGGCCCCACAAAACACATCTGAACTCGATGAAAAGTAAGCCGGTGCCCTCTAAAGTAAGGAGAAGTTCCGAAGAATATATGTCCGAGTCAGGAATATTTTTCCTAAGCTCTAAGCCTACCCCAGATGCCTGCAAAAATTGCGTACGGCCCCGAAAAAAGCGCACAGGAGTTGAACAATTGTGGCGAGACACGTTGCGCGACGTGGCAGAGAAATCAGGCCGAGACTCGGACTTTAAAAAAAAGAATTCAGAAGTCACGAAAAATTGCGTCGAACCCAGAAAACTGTTCCTAGTCCCCCGGAGCTATGCACCTGGGAACGAAATGTCGCACCGTGACCCTGGAAATTATATCGAAGGAACCAAGGTTATGTTGGGGTTCCACAAATGTGCGATAAATAAACGCCTCAAATAAACAGCGAAGTCCCGAGAGCACAACGGGAGGCCGAAAATGCGCCGGGCCCTCCAAAACCCGAGTTTCGAAAAAAAACCGGCAGGGCCTTAACCCGCGCCGTGCTTCCTGTCAAATCCTCCCACCCCGTCTCGGGGGGGGCGGTTGAAGACCCCCCTCTAAAATCCAAACTAAGCATCGCACGAAAACGAAAGAGGTGTCATCGGAAAGCGCTCCAAGAGTAGGGTCTGGGTCCAACCCCAAAAAAATTCCCCCCAAAAGTAACGTCACCAGGAGGGCTAGATTTTCACGAATTTTCACGACTTGCATTATGCTTTTTACTCTGGGGAGTTCATTTTGGGCGATACATGAAATAAAAAGTTTTTGGAATGAGAAAATGACACCGAAATCGACCAGGCTATATTTTTTTTGGCCCCCCAAAAATAAAATTTGTATTTTTTCGAAAGTTCAAAATTTTGAGTTTTCAAGTTTTCTTTAATTTTCCTTCTCCAATGGGTAGAGCAGACACAGAAATGTTGTTGGAAGTCAACTTGCCCTAATTAAAAATGCTTACTTTAGCCAGAGTCCTGTGTTTAAACTACAATATGACAAATACGCAAAATTTATATGTAGTCAAAAACGAAAAAATGAAACATTCAACTGGTACGTTTTGTTGCATCCGTAAAGATAAGCAAACGCTGAAAGTTTCATTAAAATATCTGTATCCATTAAAGCGTGACAACTGGTTGAATTGTTTTGGAGGTGACCTCACTTGACCTTGAATAACACGTTGACCCTAGATGATCTGACCTAAACATTTTGAATCAGCATGTCAAATTGATGTGGGAAAAGGTATGCAAAATTTGGGTGCGCTGCCCCGCGCCGTTCGTCCGCTATCCGCGAAAAACCTGAGGGGGGGGTGGTTGAAGACCCCCCCCCCCCCGAGACGGGACGGGTTAAAATATGGTTGGACCTCAAAAAGCGAATTGG
Source organism: Imbricaverruca yamaguchii (assembly GCA_034440575.1). Lineage (NCBI taxonomy): Eukaryota > Metazoa > Arthropoda > Thecostraca > Neoverrucidae > Imbricaverruca > Imbricaverruca yamaguchii. The sequence continues at coordinate 316,099 of JAOTOL010001313.1, forward strand.
TCTTAAAGGAACAAAAAGACCGGGCACAAAATAAAGACATCGGGGTCTTCGAAAACGCACCGATACTTCAAGCATGTCACCGCTGTACAAAAAAAGCAACAAAGCTCTAAAAAGTATCTGGGTCTCAAACATATGCCAGGCCCCTACAAAATTGGCTGGAGCTCAAGAACACAACCGTAGACGAATAAAAACACAATAGGTAAAACAGCGAACACCTAGCTAGGGTCTCGGCTCGGTGGACGATCTTTGAGCATATTTACCCTAAGATATGAGGTGCATCAAAGCTCAGTGCATCATAATTTCTTAACCACGAGCAAATGTTGGAAGAAGAAAACATGGAATTGAATTCATTGAATTTTTTAAGCGAGCCGCCATACCAGTAAATACACATTCCAAATATGACACAAGACTATCATGTGACAGCAATTAGCAAAACATTGGAGACCTAGCAGAAACTGGAGAAGCGCACGTAGTGTGGCGGATGCGTCGAGTGCGCAAAGTGCGCAAGGTACATGTGCACGACTGTTGGCGTTTTAGCGACCCTGCATGAGTAATCGGAATGCCTGAAATCGGAACATTTTGCTCTTTTTTTGCGATTTGTACCGGTGTAATTTCAGCAGTGTGAGGTGACTTATCAAGGGATACGAACACAATATCCTTTGGACAGGATCGTGGAGTTCGTGTTGATATCCGGTGATTCAGAAATTATGATGGCAGAATTGGCCCCCTCGACAGGGCAGCTAAGTTGGTCAGTGATTATTCTTTAAAAATAAAATAAAATAGTATCTCACTGAGAAACATGGTGATCCGTGGACTTTTTTAAAAAATTGGAGTCTGTGTGACAATTTCAAATCAGTTTGCCCACCTACATCGCAAATCCTGGGTACGCCACTACCATGGCATGATATAATTTGACCTGTTGATGGCCCTGATCCGCCGCAATGGACTCAGCAGCCCCGGTACACCACGGTGGAAGGTGTACTTCGCGACCCCGGTCCGCCGCAGTGGACGGCGTGATCTGCGACCCTGGCCCGCCACAGTGGACGGTGTGTACTTCACGGCCCTGGTCCACCATAGTGGACGGTGTGTTCCTGGGCACTCGTCCGCCACAGTAGACGTTGCTCTCCGCGGCCGTGGTTCGCCACAGTGGACTTTATGGTTGGAGAACACGGGCTTTTCCTGGATTTTTTTCCCATCCGTAGCATGGTCCTCTTCACAAAATTATTCTCCGTGTTTTCCATTTGGACGTTTAATGGTGTTATTCGACAATGAATTGCCCTGTGGTAACGTGCTCCAGATTCACTGGAAACTGCCAAGTGATATTTTGATGTCACAGGTGTGAATTAAAATATCCTCCCCGACCCTGAACTCGCCCAATCACAACTTTGGCTTCGCCCCTCCCTAATGTTAGGCACCAAGGAAATACTTTCACCGATTGTCGTCACAGTTCAAGTCTGCTGTGCTCCGATACTCCATCAAGGCCGGTGTGTTTTAGCCTACATCTATTCGCTGAAACATTTTTATTTAAGCCGGTGTGTGCTTGTTGGTGTGTGGAGTGAGGGGAAGGCGCTGACGGTGACGATGACGATATATCCGAGCCCACTGTATGAAACTGCAGTCGCATGCCATTACCCAGAGTTGTTATGTTGACATGTACTGTGTACCGCTCTTTTAATTATGTGACTTCATCAGTTATCGGACGACTTTCCTCGTACGTGAGTAAGCTGAATAAACGTAAACATACACATCGTCGAATATAAACTCAGAATTTCTGAGATCTGAAAATATAGTGTGCGAAATCCGATGCGTTTTTGGTTAGGGGGGTACGTGCGTTCGCACTTCGCCCCCCCCCCCTCCCCCAATGTTTTAAAAAATCGACTCCCCTGGTTCATACAAAAATGAAAATGATAAATAATCTCTAAAATTTTGCAGAATAAAAACTGATATAACTGAAGCTAACAAAACATTATCCTGTTTTCTTTATGGAGTTCAAATATATGCAAAACATGTGCTATGAATACCTTAAAGTACAGCAATACTGGAAGTTATGCACTCTTGCAGCAAATGTTTCATATAAAATGTTACTAGGTACGGTGTGTAGGTACACATATTGCCACAATCATGCAAAGCGAAGGCCAAGCCTAGGCATATCATTTGCATGTGGCATCCAAATCAAACAAATCTGAACACTGCTTCAGAACTTGAACATGTAGGTATCCGGACAGGGTACCCAGCAAACTAACATTCAAATACTGGGATTGTATAATGAATGCTGCCTATCCCCAGCTTGATAATGAGTATGGTCAATTTTGAATGTTCAGACATTCCTATAATGATTTTGAGATGTTGCGGTATTTGGGGAAATTCTCACTATATTATTTGCTTATTGGAAAGTTAAATATACTATTTAAAAAAACACATAGTCAAGTACATTTCTCATTCAGGCGCACCCCTTGCTGTGAAAGCACATGCAATATTATGGCTTGTGTCCCTGTTTTCATTTTTAAATCCTAATGCAGCTAATATCACCTACTCCCATATCACCTAGTCTATAACAAAATGAATATGATGCCATTAAGCTTCATTATGGGGCGAAAACGTAAACAATATATGTCATGCGGCGATGACTGCACCAAGAGCGCCACTATGCGAATAAAATCAAGAGTATGTTCACAAGAAATTGTGCATGCTCAGAACGGATGTCCGCTTTTAGTACTAGTATGTCCCCTACCGAGTAGGTATTGTCTTTCACGATTTCTCAAGCACTCAAGCACTGATTCCCAGACTGAGAAACGAATCTATTTCGCCTACTCGACGTCTTGAAATCGCAACAATAAGACCAGCCAGCCCCACACGACGACGCGAAACCAAAACGCCACCAACAAGGCTTCGACGCCGCAGGCGCAGCACAATGGCCATTGCCGAAGTGCAACATAAAAAGCCAGGCTGCGCCGTAGGCGTGCACCGAAAGCCGCGCCAGTGCCGGCCGTTCGAAGACGCGCACCGTACCCGACTCGAAGCCACCAGACCAAGACAACGACCACAAGACGCTCGATCAGCCGCCACCATCCAGTCTCTTCTGCACCACGGACTCTCAGCTCTACCCTACACTGCCATCTCTATCATCTCTGCCCGGACTATCATCTTTGCTGGATCGGCTTCTTCACTTCAGGTTGGTCCGGCGGTGCCGCCAACCCCCCCCCCCCCCAATACCGCCGATATTTGTAAAGTGTTCCCCTCTCTCTCTCCTGTTCTACCACCAAACCCAAGACCCTCGCGCCACTCAGGACATTTCCCAATCCCCCAGCCCACCGGCGAAACAGTGTGGGCGGCGCCATTAGCCGTGAATGTGCATAAAGTGTGTCGTGAACCAACCAATGAACAAACAAACAAACCCAAGACCCATACTGATCACTCCTACGCACCATGCCTTACACCACAACAGACGAACCGACGGATGACTTCAATCTCTGCCGCCGGGTCGATGGTCGGCCTATGACCAGCTTTTGACCCATGGAAGGTGGAGACTGAAATCACCCGTCGGACACAAGTTCCCCTACACGCACGCCCTCTAAAATATGCGGAGCTCTTGATCCAGGCCTGCAACACCACGGACGCAAACATCCTAGAGCACACCACACACCTCTTAAACAAACAGGTCACCATAACACCAGACACACACCGCAACACCTCTCAGGGGATCATACACGCGTGGGAATTGGAATGGATGCCTGAGGAGACATTGGCTCGCAGATTTGCGAGCCAATGGACTCCTCAGTGTGCCGGCCCCCTGCCCCACACAAACAAACCAAACACTCACATTCTCATCCTGACTTTTACATCCAAACAACAACCCACACATGTCACAGCTGGTTACATCACATTCAAAGTAACACCACGCGCACCCCTCCCTCGTCACTCTTCCTTCTGTCAAGGATATGGCCACACGAGGGGGGCTGCAAACACACAAATCCCACATGTGCCCTCTGTGCCGAACCACACGACACTAACGACTGCAATAGTGGAACAAGGAAATGCGTGGGCTGTGGCGGGGACCACGGCTCCTGGGACGGGGCTTGTTCTCGGTGGAGGAAGGAGAAAGACATCCTCCGACTTATCCACATCGAGGGCATAGCCCCGTCGCGGGCACGGGCATGGGGTGACGAGCAGTACCCGCTGCTCCCAGCCCGGCCCACGCAGACACACACACACCCTACAGTCACCACTCAGGAAACTCAGACGGATCCTACAATAGTCATTCGGCCAGAACCCACAACAAAATTCACGGAACAAGCACAGGCACCTCTCCTCCTACCACACCGCAAAGCACACAAACCACCACCTCTTTCACTCCCTCCAGACCCACCCCAAGCACAACCCACACGACGCAAACTACCCCTTCACTATGGACCAATAACAGACTCAGAGGACGAAGACATTAGCTCAGACACGGTAGGAACCACTCCACAGACCACCCAAGCACCAACAACACGAGCAATCAACAAACCAAGCACTACATCCACTAACAAGCCAACCACAGCAACCATGAAAACCAGAACACGTAACAAATCCACTCGACAATAGGCAGCATAGGAACAAACATCCGAACAACTCCTCAGCCCAATATCTCCCAACTCTCCCCATTACATGTATTTAATAAGTAAAAAATCGAAACAGGCTGGTGCCAGGCCGACACCAGAACCTTAAGCAAACGTAAAAAGTAAATAGACAAAAAGACAAAAAAGACAAACAAAAAGTACAAGAACCGAAAAACAAGCAAAAAAAACAAAGAACTACATAAAAGACAAAGAAAGAGAATGAAAGAAAGAACTAACAGTGTATGACCTGACAACCATGTATGCTTGCAATGTTAATACCAAAGACGATGACCCCCAACCCCCTCCCCCAACTACTACCAGGCACCGTCCGGACCACCACCTCCAACCGACTTCAAAGACGTAAACAGCCGATATCACCACACGGTGGCAGGCTGTTATAATTCATTTACACACACACACACACACACACACACACACACACACACGTATTGTTTTAATGCCTTCTTCAAACACCTACCAACCTCAGCACTGCAAACATTACTCGACACTTACAACACCGCATGGACCACACATACATATCCACAATCCAGGTTACACGCCTCTCTCATACCTATACCTAAACCAAACACGGACTCAACTTTCTGCAATTCCTATCGCCCTGTTGCCCTCACTAGCTGCTTCCACAAACTATTTGAACGCCTTGTCAAAAAACGCCTTCTCTATATCATCCAAACACAAACACTAATCTCTCATATTCAATCAGGTTTCCTAATCGCTCATGCCTAGATAACCTCACTTACCTTGTCACACACATTCAGGAAGCGGCGGCAGAGAAACATTCCACTGTCGCCGTCTTCCTGGACCTCAAACAAGCCTCCGACACCATCAACATTACAGCACTACTACAACACCTACACAACGTAGATATACAGGTCAGACTACTACACTATGTTCACTTCTATCTTCTAAATCGCTCATTTCAAGTTAAAATTGGACCCCATATATCAGACACAAAATTCCCCACAACTGTCCTAATGCAAGGTTCCGTACTCAGCCCCCTACTCTTTATTTTAGGTCTAAATTCAGTTACCAGAGACAACCTTCCGGTCAAAATTGCAACATACGCTGACGACATAGTAATATGGACATCACACGAAGCACCAAATAACGAATTAGGTATAATACAAACCACATTAATACAACTACATAGCAAACTCGCCTCCCTAAACTTACACAGTGCACCACACAAATCAAAATGCGTGATTTTCGGTTACCACAAATACACAGACTTACCACCACTAAAAATAGGCCAAGCTCCCATCCCATTCGTTACCAGAACAAAATTTATAGGCATCACTTTAGACCCAAAACTCACTTTCCGGGCACACATCATAGACATGCAAAAACGCGCATCAAACACGATAAACATCCTTCGAGCACTATCAAGCACAAACTGGGGATCCGACCGAAATGCACTCCTAGCTCTTTACAAATGGATCATTCGGGCAATTTTGGAATACGGGTCCCACTCTCCGAAAATGCAAATAAAGCAAAACTCAAAATTATAGTCTCTCTTCAACGCTAAGGTTTACAAATAGCCACAGGAGCCTATATCACTGCACCTTCTCTTGCCCTTCATATATACATACAACCACATACCAGAACTGAAGCACAGACGCACAGAAACGCTATTAAGATATCACTACAAAACACAACTCATCACACAGCACACATGCACTCAGGCATTAAAACTTCGCACCAAACGCTTACGCCAACTCATGAACGCAACACGATTCAAAACTTCCATAGGCTGCCGCATTCACGAACACGCAAATAGACTGCACATCGCACTCCCCACAGCAAAAACACTCCCTCCACCCACTGCATGGTGGAAACACCAATCACCAAATACACACCTCCTCATAGACAAACCAAAGCTCACCTACACAGACGCAGAAATACAACAACTATTCCTCCACTTCCAAGCACAATATCCAAACCACAACATCAATTACACGGACGGCTCAAAATCACACGCACGGCAGACGGACACAGTGGCGGTGCTGTACCCCAATGCAGCACCGCCGCGGGTCATTCTTCTTGTCCGTCTGCATGACACAGCATCCACCTACACAGCAGAACTCTTCTCAACTTTCTCGGCATACTCCACCATTTACAACACACAAACCGAACACAACATCATAGCCACCGACGCAAAATCAGTATTAGAAAGCATCACATCCTTCACCAAAAATAATTGCCCACTCATCTAAAAAATAATCTACATTCACAAACAACTCAATGTCAGACAACGCCCACTTCTTCAACGGATCCCAAGCCACACAAACATACCAGGCGACGATCACGCAGACACCGAAGCCAACATAGCCACAACAGTACAACAAACCACACCATGCCCACTCTCACAATCCGACTACTACCCCACAATACACCAGGCAATCAACAAAGACGTTCAACAAACATGGGACATAACCATTACGCAACTACACGAAATACACCCAAAACACGAACTCTGGCGCACCAGCAACCAAAACACCAGACAAAAAGAACGCACATTAACACGATAACGTCTCGGGCACACTGCACTCACGCACTCCTACCTCTTACAACAACGCCCATGACCACAATGCATAACATGTTAACGAACACTCACAATTAAACACATGCTCATCTACTGTACCAAATACAGCACCGAAAGACAACCTATCACAAACTACTGCAACATGAACAACATCCCACTAAACATCACGACGCTTCTCAACGACGACCATCCAACATTACACGAACACCTCTTGCACTTTCTCGCTATCACACGCCTAATCTATGAACTATGATAGGAAAAAAAGAGAAAAAATGTATGTTAAAAAGAAAAACAGAAAATCAACAAAAGGGAAAATCAAGAGAAAAAAGCAAAAGATATGTTTTAAAAAAACATAAAATCAACAAAAGGGGGAAAACTAACCCCGCGTGAAACTAACTAACTACTAACGTTCTTGCATTGTATATAAAACACTGGCGATGACCCGGACCCCGACATCCCAACTACACCCCCACCCCATGGCACTCCCCGGACTGACAAATATTCTCTTCCGCACCAGCTCAGCCCCGACCACCATCTCATCTGGCTGCAAGTCGCCTCAACTTCTACTCCTACGCTCCATACTTCAAGACGTCTCAACTCTATCATGACTCACCTCTACAAGCCAGCTTTACTCTTCTTCGCTCCCTCTCATCCCCACCATGTTACTCCTCATGCCCGTTCACCCCCACCAAAAACAACACAAATCACTAACACCACAAACGCCCACCCGGAAACAGCCGACATCACCACGCGGTGGCAGGCTGGCCAAACACAGACGCACACACACACACACACATATTGGCTTACCGATTTGCTCAAAATGGGTCTGAACGTGTTCGGTGAACAGTGTTGTCAATATGCGAAATGGAATAATAACCTGTCATTACGGTATGTTTTGCAGGTTTTTGCGTAAAAAAATATACGGCAAATCCAATGCCATCCTTTCTATTGTTAGAATTTGCATGGAAACCAAACTCGCTGTTACATTATATATTTGATTATATTATATGTCATGCCATTTTGGTCGATTTCGGTGAAATCACCATTCTCATCGCCTGTGTGCCTCTCATGGCGATCCGATCGTATCGGAGTATTGCTGAGTGGGTGACCCAACACCGAGGACTTCCGTGTGGTACGAGTCCGAACCCTATGCCGCCACGTCAATCCAGCCGGGCTTCATTATATGCAACATGCATCTTTTATCGAAAGCTTCCCAACTCAATGCCAAGCCGATGAGAGTGGCGGCGTCCTTGCAACACGTGCCAAGTGTTGGCTACCGGCACGGATGCGGCAAGATCGACACTAGACACTTGTCCGGTCTGTCGCCAACCCATATTAGAAAAAGCCATCGTCGTAACTGTCACCGTTCCGGCTGTACCCATGATAATGATGCTATGATAATAATTGGTTATGGGACGGAGCAACGCGGTTAGCGAAACAAATTGTTTGGCCAATAATGAAATGAATAGTTACATCTCAGATCGAGCAGACACATAGCCGAGTCTGATAACACGGAATTGCAACAATTGGACAAAAGATGGTGAGGAAAATTAATGCAACAAAGGTGCAAACGTCTAGTTCCAACGGTTCACGGGCTGCGTGCATCAGATAGTGCTGCGAGGAGAACCGGACTCTGTCCACGTCCTCGCACAGCAATAACGTTAGATAGTATGCGCTGTCACACATATGCGCACATCGTTTGAATGGAAAATAGTTCGCGTCTTACCGCCATCTTTCCGGTGGGAAGCCGAGGTCAGGTGACTATCAGCTGACTCTACCCCAAGTCAGCAGTGCACTAATCTCTCAAAAGGGCGAGGAACGGCGTCACGCTTTTTCACTTCCGGTGTTTTCCAGCTGGGTTTCACGCGGTTAATGATGAGCTCCATAAACATAGTCTGCAAAGAGGAGAATACTGTTATTTGGCATTTATCGAAGACAACATCTACCGATAGCTGGCACGTGACAGATGGAGTTGCCAGATGGAAAGGCAGGGACTCTGCCACTACACACGCATACACACCAACACATGCACATACATAGGACAAGCACACACATGCACACGTACACACACACACGCACACACACACTCACACACACATGCATACACACACACACACACACACCCATGCTAGAGTTGCGGCCCCACCACCTGCCCATCTCCTCACTCCTCATCACCGGAAACAACCCAACTGGTCCTCCAGCCGCCCTTCAGGTTTAAAGAATGTGCTTCCGAAGAAAGCTGGCGACCCTTACGAGGAGTGCCTGCGCATCGAAATTCCTGAACCCACCGCTTCGAGATATATTTCATATTGATCTGTGCTATCTTGTGAAATAATTGATCAAAATGTACCTCTGGCCATTTAGTTAGATCTGAATGAAGTGGTTTGAAACAAAAACTGTAAAATAAGCAGGAACTGTTCGGTTTTTCACTTGCAAGTGCCGATTTTGGCATTGCATTGGCTTGCCGCTTTTGTCTGATATAGTTGCATTCGAATAACATTAACCATCACAGTGCGGAGGGGGAGGGGAGTTGGAAATGTGCCCTACCTGATAACTTTATCAGGCACCACCAGAACCATTCGTATTGTCGCTCTAAAACTTTACATACCTACACTACTACCACGTCAATCGGACATATTGTGTTCAAAACGTTGCTGCCTAGGGTATTAAGATAGCGGCGCTAATGAGGATCAAGGTCAGGTTACGACCTCTTCGGAATGAGGTTTTTATGTGTTGAACGACATTTTGCAAGCCGACCGCACAACAATACAAATATCCATAAAACCATCCGTAACTGGCCATTGGGCTGTGGGTGCTACTTCCAATGAACATAAACATAAACACAAAATATAATCCACAGTGAAATGTTGGTCGATGGACAAATGATCGATGAAAAAAGTGATGATGCAAAAAAACAATCACAAGTCAGGTCCATATGCCAAATGAGGATTTATACAGGAAATATCTTTCCTGATGTTTAGCTTTGCTACTAACGAATACTTCTGTTGAAAATACAACAAAAAAAATGTGATAGCAATCTATGTTCTCTGACATTGTGCTACGTTTCAAGTAAATGTCAGGTCAGGTCACATAGATATGACCCGAAATGTTCCGAATGTGTGTGCATGTATCCCAGAAGATCTAGCGGCTGGAATATGGACCCTTGGACCATTGGACCATTGTAGGATAGTTTTGTTCTAGCTGTGATGTTTCTCCGACACTGCCAGGGTGTATGGGAAGCATATGCCTCGGCTTGGTGGCACCAATATCCTTTTCCTGAGTGTCAGCTGTTCCAAACATTGTCACGTGCAAAAGTTCACTACACTTTGCCAGGTGTTTGACCTGAATCTTTATTCGCGTCGCCCGTGTCAGACTAATCCATCAGTTTGCATAGCGTCAATATTATAATACACAATCGTATTTGTTTTATAGCCAGGGTCCGGAAGTCACAGCAAGGACAAGAGATTGACTGCGCTATGACATTAATCAGATTTCCCCCCTCCCCCTCCTGAAATTTAAACCAAAAGAAATGTAGAAAAATGTCCCGTGTAACTTTGGAGTTCAAGGATTTACCTATATCGCGTCTTTCTCATCTCTCTATCTTATTTAGACCAAAAGTTAATCGGGCGTGGATCAGATTGACTCTCTGCGCTGTGAGGAACGGGGATGTTGCAACAATTTTTTTTCCATTGAAATGTAGTCCAAATTCTTGCTGGGGTGACATTTTGAACCAGGATCCTATTACTGAGCAGAGCTTGTTGCGTGAACCCTGGCCCCACCAGCCGATCCATGAATTATATTTAAACGACATAACTTTGACTGAGAGCTTTACGTGCTATCAATGCACTGACACGGCCGCCCGATAGCTCGTCCCTGGATTTATCGGGCCAGTTATATAATGACCCTCCCAGCAGGGGCTAAATGCGAGCGCGTTTAGCAACTCGAACCATGGTTTTTTTTCCAGGGCCGGGGAGACCAGTGCAGGCTAGCGTTCGAGCGAACTGAGCTACCGGGGCGGCCAAGGTATTGCTAGTAGCCAGGCCGCAGCAACATAGTATCGATTAGCTTCAATATTAGTTTCCAGTCTGGCCTGGTTAATTTCCCAACTGGAAGCTTTTGACAAATGAACATGTTTGATTATTTAGACTTGCGGACCTGCGGATATTTGGTCCTGCGGTCTTCGTGACCACTGAAATATAACAGTGCGCTAACACTCGCACCGGCTTCGACAGCTGATCGGATACCATTGCATGACTTTATTTCTGAGCATCAGGATCAGTATGCACTTTTAGGTCACATGAGGCCATTGAGCCGGCACGTCACAAAAGTGAACATGTCAGGATAATTTTGGCCGAAATCGCGAGTTATCGACGATTGCCACTTATTGTCCCCGAATGGCCAATGGAGGATGTAGTAGGCTGGTGGGCAACTAAGCTAAAGCTTTTACTTAGCTCCGTGACCTTTCCAAATTCATTCGACGTCATGGAAGTAGCTTCGTATCAGAACACATTTTTTGGCTTCTGAGTCACCCCGAGGTTAATATGAACCTACATTGGCATCCACTTTACCTATGTACAAGAAAACAGCGTTTCTGGTACTAATTCGGAAGCGTCCAATAGCAAGTAAGCACTGACCCATCTGGCCCTAGACCTATTGACCGAAATGCAATAAATTGAATGTCGTTCGTGTTCCACGATGCTGAGCAACACTACATGCAAGATGTATAGCCAGTATCTGTCGTTGTCTTTACACAGGGAAATGAATGAACGTTACAATTCTGGATTTGTGTGCGAAAAACTGACCTTCTGACATGGGTGGTTAACTCAGGGACGCATGGTCGGTACCATGGAATGGATGTGCAAAAGTCATTTTGAAGTCCATTCTTTCGATGCAACTCCGATAGGATCTATAATAAAATCGTCCAATGTTGGGAGCGGGACCGCCACAATTCTGTCCACTCGGTTCTAAAACGTCCGTTTCAAATGTCCATAGATGAACTAGTAGTCCAAAGAATACAAAATCGAGCGGCTAAATTTGAAATCGTCAATATTAACTTTGAAAGTCGAGGGCTAGAAAAATCATCGGCCGATCTGAAAAATTGCTACAACTTTAGACAACTTCCCCAGACAAGCGAAAAATAAACATTCAGTGCCGATTTGCCCGTTATCCGAGAGCACGGGGAGGGGGGGGGTTGCTCTCCTTCCGGGCACAACCATTGACGAAGATTAATTCCTGGGTACAGTCAAACAGTTGTCTCGGTGGGCTCCAAAGTATGACATGGAACATCAAAATTATTTAACAGGTAGTTAATGGGCAGAGTGTAAAACACAACGAACAAATCAACAGCAGTAAAAAATAACTAGTAGTTCAGCACAACCTCAAAAAGAGCATGGTGAGTGTTGAAGATACGCTACCTTCCCATTATTTCTCACGTCAAACTGTGCACCCCCATCTTCATTTTATTCAGATTTAAAATCTTCCTGGCGGGCCATGATTATAACCACCGTCTGGGTACGTCAATGCCAAATGCCCTGTTCCGGCAGGGCCGGCACACAACATTGAAGATGAGGATCCAATAGAGGGATGGAATTTCATTCCGTATGTTGTTTCCGAACAGCAGAAAATCATTCCGGAGAACCATTTGTATCCTGTTAAGCTGTACTAACTCATTCTTTGCGTGCAATGGAATAAGTTGTATTTTCAGATCTGTGGATATTTTTCGAGATATTGGCCATCAAAATCACGGGTAACTATCAGAATTTCCACAAAGAACAGTGTTTCAGCGGTATTTTCGCCTAGTTTCTGACTACTAAAACCTATCGCGAATGATCTTTGGAATGACGGGCGTTATTTGCCACTGCTATTACTATTGCAAGTCAATTCATGATAAGCCAAGTCGAAATGTTGCAATCAATTTGATGCATAGATGTCCACTGACCTGAGATGACTTTGACCTTTGATTCTCTTTCTTTCCATATGCTTGTGAAATTATGTGTGGCTATCCAACTTCGCCCGAGTGATCTGCGGGAGATGGAATCCGCCCCACCAACCTTTTCGCTGCGTTGCCCTTAGTAGCCCTCCACTGCATATGTCAGGTCGAAAACAAGACGCGAATAAAAAACTGGTGAGTTCTCCATTATATGACAAAAGAAAATTGATGGTACTTCCTTCATGAGTGATCTAACTTGGAGACAGGAAGAAGTGAAGATATCTTAATTTCCACAAAATTAACCGTCTGTTTTGAAGTAAACTTTTTTAGTTTAATCCTCCCGTTGTATTTGCCATAACTAGACACGTACAACCTGAACAAGTGAAAAAGAAGTTTTTGAAGCTTCTTGTTAGCAGCAGTGGTCACCTACCTTGGAGAATGCATCCCCTTAGGTCAGCGCATTTCCAGCTGTCACCTTACGGGCGAAAGCGGCCGAAACGAAGCATGATAAATGCACATGTCTTCAAACAATGTTGCATGCTTCTCTAGAACCTAGAGCAGGATAGGATATAAACACACATGTATGATCAGTAGATTATGTAGATATGCAGATTATGTAGATTATGTAGATCAGTAGATATGCATTGGAACTGCGAATGCACATTTCTAATTTATACTTCAGAGCTAGTGGATCTTAGCAAGTTCAATACAATGCGCACTTCGAAAATTGTCAGTCTTCAAATCAGAAATATTAGCACATTTTCCAAGTAGGTACACCTTCCTACGCAGAGCTACACGCAAGTAGGTAAGTAAACAAACAATACTATTTGACACCGAAATTGTTACGTCTAACGAGATAGCTCTGTGACGAACAACGCATTTATAAAATGAAGCACAGCAGCCGTCAGAACATACGGGAAACACGCAATAACCTAGAACAGTTCCATTGAAAATGAAATATTGTATTGCTTCAGCCGAAAGACACTTACGTATGTATTCTCTGTCGATTCGCAGTGGTCGTTCACCAAATTATTAATCAATTTAATTGAATGTTATGAAAGAAACTATGACATCACACACAAAAATGACTCTCTAGATATTTCCCCTTCTCATTATATTTAGCATTCGGATTATAAAATTGCAGGCGCGTGCCAAAATGTCTAACACAATCTGATCTCTCACGTGACAAAAAATTACCGAACTTCTGGGAATGGATTGCGCTATTGTGTGTATCTAAATTAATATTACATCAGTATGGGTAATAACTCGGTCCTTTGATTGAGAATCATTTTAAGGAGTAAGGTCCGCACGCGAAACCTCACGCCAGGTGGAGCCAGATTTTAGCATGCTAACTGTTTCTTCTTTTTCTTTTATTATAACCCAGACCAAGATACTTTTCCATCATAAGGGAAATGGGGGACAGGGTAGCGGGTGCAATGGGATTTTGCAATTACTAATTGATTACCATTACGACCCGGGGTCACTATTGCTAACTAATGGTCATAGTCCCATTATGTAGTCTCATTTTTTTATGGTGTAACAAGACAACCGGGCAGGGATAAAGTGATCATTGCACGCATTCATCTTATTTTCTGGTTCTGATGTTTTATGGGAATCCATGGCTTTTCGCGATTGGAGGCTTATAGTTCACCTATGAGCTACATATTGATATTACACTTGATTCTCCCTGGAAGTCTCTCATGTCGCAAAATGGTGCTATCTGGTGTTGTGTTCAAACATGGCAGTATGATCAACAAACCAAATTTGTCACTTAAGGCATAGCAGGGTGTGAAGGAACTATAAAGAGGAAAAGAGGGTGCTTCGGTGTTCATGACGTCGACACTATGTTCACAACCGGCGGCGATAACAAAGTGATGACTACGTCCCTGATATCTACACGTCCCTGATGACTACGTCTCTGGCTGTTGTGGTGGTGCACGCTTAGTCCTCACTGTCTTTTGCGATACACTGGTAGATCACGGTCTCTATATATTCACTGTCCACGGCTCGACTATACACGCTGCTACCTCTGGCCTTGCCCTGACGCGACTGGGCCCTGCCAGGGCGAACAGTCCGAAATGGGTCGCGCGTCCGTGGTACCATATAACCATAAACCACGGCCCGCGCTCGGCACATGCGACACACGCACAACACCTCCCCTCCAAGTTCATGGTCAGGTTCCAGACTATGCCCACGACTACTACACATTTCCACCTCCCCTCCGAGTCGACGACGACGGCAGACTGTTGGCGTCGGCTCACAACACCCTGCCGCCACAGCTCGGGCTACAGCACAATGCTTCCCAACATGCGCATCGTACCGGCGATTGCGTGAAGGCTACCTGTAAAAGGGAAGTCTGGGGTCGATTTGGAGGCGAGCGGGGCGGTGAGAGCGTCTGCCGCTGCGACGGGGAACCGGACTGGTCGGTGGCTGTGGGGGCGGTGACCGTCGGTCGGTCAACTCGTCCGCGAAACGAACAGTGCGCGGTGGGTGGGTCGGCGCGGCCTGACTGGGCGGCGCGGACGGACACGGTGGTGTGTACATGGACACGAGCGGGCGGAATGGGCGCAGGAAACGGCGGTTGCGCCAATGTATGCGGCCACTGGGGAGCTTCACTAAGAATTCACGCCGTCGGCCTACACCTACGACAGTGCCTCGCCGATCCCATAATCCGGTCGAGGGGTCCTGAAGGGACACGTGGGTCCCAACGCGCAGGCTGGGCAGTGGCATGGCCGCTCGGTCATAGCGGTCACGGGCCGTTTGCCGGCGTGAGTCGGCGCGGGCGTCACAATCGTCAGCGGCTCGCTGCCACTCAGGTGCGAAGGCACGGTGGTGAATGCGGACCGCTGAGCGCAGAGGACGGCCGTAAAGGATTTGAGCGGGTGACCGGTGGTCCGCTCGCGGGGTGTTGCGAAGCTCTAGCAGCCCACGAGCGAACGCATCACAGTCAAGGTCCCCCGCTACGGTCACTTTCTGTACCAGTCTCTTCACCAGTTTGGCGGCCGCCTCAGCGTGGCCATTGGACTGGGGGTAGTGCGGGGTAGACATGCGATGTGTTACGCCCCAGCGCCGCAGGAAGTCTCTGGTGAGGTGAGCAGTGTACTGCGGGCCACCGTCGCTGCGTAACACACAGGGAACACCGGTGGAGGCGAAGATTTCCTGCAGGTGCCGGATCAAAGCCCGGGCGGTGGCGTCGCCGGCGCAGTGCACAACTGCGGGCCACCCGGAGAGCCGATCAACGTACACCAGGTAGGTCTTGCCTGCGTGAATGAAGAAATCTGTGGACACAGACTCGAAGACTCGGCTCGGCGGGGGGTCCAACATCAGCGGCTCTCGCTGCTGGCGAGGCAGCCATTCACGGCATACCTGGCAGGAACCAACGGTGTCGGCAACATCGCGGTCGATGCCGGCCCAGTATACAGACTGGCGTGCGCGGCGCTGTGTGCGTTCGATTCCTTGGTGCGAGTCGTGCAGGCGCCGCAGAGTCTCTGCTCTGAGGCTTCTGGGGATGACCAGACGAGGACCACATACCAGGATGCCGTCGTCAACGGCCAGGCGATCTCGCACGCCCCAGTATGGCCTCAGGGCAGCGGTCAGGTCACGTCTCTGATCAGGGAAGCCGTTTGTCACGGCCTCGCACAACGCTATGTACTCGGCGTCGGCGCGGGCGGCGTCGCGGACGCGGGTCAGCGTGGCGTCCTCGATGGGAGACACCCGGGCTCCGTCTGGATCCAGCTGGGTCACTGAGCGCACGACGAGGCTGTGGAGCTGATGAGTCACGTCATCTTCGGCTTCCTCGTCATCTGGTGTGGGGTCATCCACGGGGGCTCTGGAGAGAGCATCTGGGATACAGTGATGCTTGCCAGACTGCCAGATTGTCGTGAAGCTATACGCCAGGAGCTTCATGCGGAGACGTCGCAGTCGGGGATTGTCAATCTCCGGCAAATATTTCTGGTTGAGGATAGGCACCAGCGGGCGGTGGTCGGTGAGAACGTCGAATGACGGGAGGCCTGCCAAAAACAGGTGGCACTTGCGTACGGCCCAGGTCGCAGCGAGGAGCTCCAGCTCGATGACGGCGTATCGTGATTCCGTGGCCGACAGGAATCGTGAGCCGCATTGCACCAGCCGCCACTGTTCGTCGTGACGTTGGAGAAGGGCGTATCCAAGGCCGTGCAACCGAGAGGCGTCAGTCTGCAGGGCGGTGGGTCGTCGCGGGTCAAAGTGCGCGAGCACTGGGGGTGACACGAGCGTCCTTTTCACTGCCTCGAAGGCCTGAGTGTGAGCCTCGGTCCATACCCACATGTTCTGGGGCCGCAGCAGGTCACGCAGCGGCTCGGCTGCCAGCGCAGTGTCAGACGAGAAGGCACCCAGTTGATTCACGAGTCCCATGAAACTGCGCAGATCTGTGAGATTGGCAGGTGTGGGGAACTCAGCGATGGCCTTTACCTTCCGCTGGTCGACTGTGTAGCCGTCGGCAGTCACATCGTAGCCACAGTAGCTTACCAACGGCTCGGCAAACACCAGTTTACCGGGGTGCAGCGTGATGCCGGCTGCGTCACACCGTTCCAAGATTTGGATCACGTGTTGCAGGTGCGGTGCATACTGGCAGTCGTGTGCCAGCACGTCGTCAACGATCTTACACGTAGGACTGATGCCGGAGAGGGCTTGGTCACCTCGCCGGTTATATTCGTCTTCGCTCGCGGAGAGATCTTGAGGCAGTCGTAGCATGCGGAACCGGCCCCACGGCGTAATGAAGCAGGTGAGGTCTTGGTCACGACGGTCTAGTGGCACCTGGAAGTAACCCGATCGGGCGTCCAGCTTCGTGAAGTAACGCGCCCCGACACCGATGGTGGAGACCGCCTCCTGCGGTGTGCACACTGGGTGGGCGCCACGCCGAACCTACTTGTTCAAGCGAGTGAGGTCGACAGTCAGACGCACTGCTGAACCATGGCTGCCCGCAGGATCTGCGTGTTTCGCTACTGGGACGATGGGGTGGCACCAATCTGTGAGATAATCCACGGGAACGATAACACCCTGCTCCACAAGCTCGTCCAACTGCTGACGGATATCATCCTGCCACGCGAAGGGGATGGGCCTATCTGTTGTGACAGCATGTGGACGGGCGTCGTCCATCAGCTCGATGCGTGCCGGGCCGCCAGTCATTTCACGAAGGGCGGGGCCGTGCTGAAGACGCATGGGAATGCTTCTTTGAGCTCCGCCAGGCGAGCTGCTCGTTGCTGCCGGGAAGGCTCCCCAAAAGCCGGGTCCCAGGTCGGGAGTGGCCCACAAACAGAGCAGGTTACTGGATCATCTGACTTATGCACCAGGGTCTGGTTCGTGCGGGCTTTTCGTCGGCGCGGGGATCGCGCCGGCGCCTCCTCTCGCGTCCTCGTAGAGGTGCTGCCATCTAGCGGCGGTGACAGCCCCTCTCGTCTGACAGTGCTGCCGCTAGGTGGCGCGGCTTCCGTATCCGTTCCACCGGCGGCGATACTCGCCACCTGACTGGGGAAGTCCGGTGGAAGAATTCCGAGGGCGATGGAGTCGTGCCAGGAGAGCAGGGCGCTGTCCAGGCCCTGTATGACATGCACGGTCACTGTCGCTGTGATTACACCTAATGTCAGGTCACTCTGCACAGTCCCATAGCACTGCAGCTCGTGGCCACCAGCTGCATACAGCTTGTCCGCGGGTGGAGACAAACGACTTATGTCGACATTCAGGTCGGCAGCCTGTGCCACACCAATGCAGGAAGTTTCCGCTCCGGTGTCGGGTGTCCAGAACGTTGAGCCGGCACCATTACGGTGGGTCGTAAACAGCCTGATCCTGGGAGAGCGGCGGGACGACAGGCCGTAAACTCGTATGTCGGATACGTTCGCACGCTACTGGCCCGAGTCTCTTTGTCTGGAGCTGTTGCGCTGTGCTGGGGCTGTTCCAGATGTCGCGCCACGTTGACGACACCTTGCCCGAAAATGGCCGCGACGGTGACACAGGTGACACGTGGCCGTCCGGGCAGGGCATGGCTGCCTGTCGGCGTGCGGGTAGCGACCGCAGGCGGGACACCTGTCCAGCGTCGGATGCGAGTCTGTCCGACTGGTGTTTGAGCCGATGGAATCCCTTCGACGAGTGCCTGGGCGGCTGAAGTCTGACTGACCGGCACGGGCAGTCCTGTTCCGACGATATGCGGACACAGGTTGGACGTGGCCGTTTGTCAAGGCAGCCGAGTTCTGACGGGCGTTTTCTTGCGCACGGCAGATGTGGACTGCTGACTGCAGGGTGAGGCCACTTTCGCTCAGAAGCGCACGCAGGGTGTCCTCATCTCGGATCCCAGTGACGATGCGATCACGAAGCTGTGAGTGTGTGCAATGCGGACAGAAGTCGCAAAACTGGGCTATTTCGCGCAAAGCCATCAGAAACGCATCCAAAGTCTCACCGTCCGCTTGCTGACGGCGGACAAATTATCGCCGGTCCAGGATAACGTTACGCTGCCGACGCAGATGGCGCTCCATGCCCCGGATGATGGTCTGGATGTCGGACGTGGAGACGTCAATATCCAGGCCGTGACGGAGGGTTCGCGTCCACTGGTCGTCGAGCAGGGCGACGAGGGCGGCGGTTTGACTCGCCGGCGGGAGGTCATGCAGACCGGTGAGAATGGCGTATCCCTCGAATTTGTCTCGCCAAGAGGCGAACTCGCGCAGGCTGGCACCTTCCATCAGCCTGGGGGCAGGCGTGGCTGTCGCACCCAGCCGTCTCGTGCCGCGGGTGGCTGAACCAGGGTCAGCACCGGCGGCATCGGTGCGGTCGGCAGCGGAGTCGGTCAGCGTGCTGTGCTGCGGTCTGGCCTGGGTGGCCGATTCTGCCAGCGCCAGAAGCCGTTCCTCTCTCCTGGCGGATGCTGTGGCTTGCTCCGTAAGCAGATCCGTCAGGCGGGAGAGGGTTTCGGTGAGAGCGTCCGGATCCATATTACCGACGCGCCATGTGGTGGTGCACGCTTAGTCCTCACTGTCTCTGGGCCCTGCCAGGGCGAACAGTCCGAAATGGGTCGCGCGTCCGTGGTGCCATATAACCATAAAACACGGCCCGCGCTCGGCACATGCGACACACGCACAACAGCTGTTATCACATCTAGCTTTTCATGTTATGTCAAACATCCTACCTTAGTAAATTAATCTTTTTGCATCAGTGTTAAAATAGAATCTTCGACTACAGATACAAATGGGCGGGGGGTTAACATGTCACCCCATGGGGAAAGAGAGCCACCACCCCTTCCACTGATTTGTGCCACTTGAAATTCCGTGTTTGATACTGCATCATGTGGGAAAATTCATTTTGCAGACTATTTATCACCGCGAATAATATAAAGAGAATGCAATAATCATCTAATGTTAGATTATGTATCAAAGGCCAATGACATAAGGTCCGGTAACTTGGCACGTATGCTCTACACAATGCCATCTTATACAAAATGTAACTTTTCCTGGCCAAGTGATATCTGAATTCGGCTTCAGCTCCGCCTATGCCATGACATTGGATGGTCAACGAATGACTTGAGACGGCCCGACCTCGTGACCTGAGTTTATTTGACCTAATCGAACCTTTACTTGGGAGTTACTTTCAAAGGAGTGTACACTTAGGCGAAGGCGATGAGATTGTCTTAGCAATGCATTTTCTGCATTCTCAATTAGATTGTTTCATCATATGCATTATCTAAGCGTGACCTGAGGTTATGTCACAACATTACAAACTATGCAGTTTATAAAGATAGTTCAGTATCATATTCCTGAAGTGCCTACGTTTCTCTTGGAGCAAAATTGTGCGCATTTGGAAGGCGATGTTCCGTGATATTCACACTTAAACTTGCTTCAACCGACCATATGGCGTGACCTGACCTTGATTTTAGGATTTTCTAATGACAATCAGATACAAAGATTTTGCTAGACTAATTCTGATCTATATATATATATATATATGTATATATACATATATGTTCAGGTCATTCCTCAAGGCAAAGAAGGTGTCACTGGGTTAACCGCTGCTATGACTTTAGCGATCTCAGCATATCCGAAAATGAACATATAGATGTGACATGAGATCTAGGCTAGATTGGCTTGTAAACAATGCTTCTCTGTGTCCCAAACATGCATAATTCGGTAACTGGCTGCTATGCTTGATTCTGACCAACCTGACCTAACCCTTTCTGAATCGTTTTCACCCTAATCAAATTAAATAGTCCTCTATGTTGATGCTCTAAGAAAAAATAATTGCCCAAAGCAAACAAGTTATGCATTTTAGCGGTTTCTAAAGACTTTTAGCGGTTTTACGACTCCCATTATGTTTTGGCTCTGGGGAATTCATTTTGGGGATATATGAAAAAATCAAAATTTATTTGGAATGTGAAAAGGACAGCGAAATCGACAAAGGGCCATAATTTTGCTTGGCCCCCCAAAATAAAAATACGTTTAATATTAATTTTTTTGAGTTTTCAAGTTTTCTTTAATTTTACTTTACCGATGGGTAGAGCAGACCGAGAAACGTTGTTGGAAGTCAACTTTCCCTCATAAAAAATGTTTACTTTAGCCAGAATCTTCTGATTTGAACTGCAATTAGCAAATATGTAAAAATTTGTATGTAGTCAAAAACTGGGAAAAAAATATACTCCTACGTTTCATTGCATCCCTAAAGATAGGCAAATGCTGAAAGTTTCATTAAAATATATTTATCCGTTAAAGCGTGACGACTGGTTGAACGTTTTTGGAGGTGACCTCACTTGACCTTGACTAACTCGTTGACCCTAGACGACCTGACTTCAAAATTTTGAAACAGCATGCCAAATTGATGTGGGAAAAGGTACGCCAAATTTGGGCGCGCCGCCGCGCAGTTCGTCCACTATCCGCGAAAAACTTGAGGGGGAGCGATTGAAGACTAGCACGCGCACTGGAGGGGGGGCGAAATCCGCCCACCCTCCGGTTTTTCGTAGATAACTTCAGATTTTACCGGTAGACATACGTCATTGTTTGTGCACCTGCTAATAAATGACCGGCGCGTTCCTTGAAGTAAGAAAAATGAAAATCAACTGACATTTTTTTAGTTAGGGGTCGCTAAAGTCAAAACATTTTCTCAGCGCCAGATCACAAATATCGGTGCTGATGCGCTTCCCGTATATTAGCAAAAAGGAAGTGTTCTTGGCAAAACTAGCGACTTGTTTGATGTACATTGTCATGCTACATTGTTCCAGAGTCATGTCAAGTCACCGAGGTCAAGTCAGGTCGAGTTCATAACAGGTTAACACACGCCCTAGTGGTGGTATGGCGAAATCCACCAATCCTTCCGATTTTTCGTACATAACTCCATATTGTACCTGCCGATATACGCCACATTTTTCGCGTACCTGTTTAGAAATGACCGGCGCATTGTTTAAAGCAAGAAAAATGAAAATCTGCTGAGAAGTTTTCAAGTTAGACGACAAACCACAAAAATCGGCGCTAATGCGCTTCCCGTATATTGGCAATAGAGAAGTGTTCCTGACAAAACTAGCGACATGTTTGATGCATATTGTTAGGCTATATAATTTAAAAGTCATGTTAGGTCGCCGAAGTCAAGTCAGGTCAAGTTCATGATAGGCTAATGGAACCAAACTTGGTCAACTGGAATGTGTCATAAATGCAAATGACTGTCATGCGATTGATGTCACTTTACATGTTACTCCCTATACATCCCGAAATCTACTGTTTGTCATCGTGCGCCTAAGCGTTCCCATACTTTATTAATGTATTTCACTCCTTTCTTTGCGAAGCCGATTGTGCCGAGCCGCCTAACGGAGCAGTCGGGATGGGAGACCGGTTCCGGTAACTGGAGCAGGTAATGACCTAATAAAGTGCTCCTATATATGTGACCTGAGGTGAAATGGCGGATCTGACATCTGTATTGCATCATTAGTAATGTCCAAAACCTCATTAATGCCAATTTTATAACATTTAAACACAACCACAGCGATCCATAACAATGACAAGCCAAGCCACGCAAAACCAGAAGAATTTGCTACTTTGACCTCATTTGACCTTCAGGGTATTGACCTAAGGTCATGACCTTTAGGCACAATAGAGGTCACTATCGTGCCCATCCACCCTGTGAATTTCGTTGCTCTAGCCTTCATAGGAGCTGAGATCTTAGGGTGGCGGAATCCGCCCCCCCCCCCTTCCAGTGCGCGTTATTTTCAGAGGCCCTCCAGGGCGCGTGCTAGGATGGTCCGGTTTGCTCACTTTTTGCCAAAATCGATAGCAGGTCCCCCACATTTTATGCATTTTGAGACGCTGAACACGATGGAAGCTTCAGAAATGCGAATCATCTTTTGATGGCCTCGGCCACTTGAAGATTTTGGCCGGGACCAAATGTTGAATATTTCTGTATCTCATAAGCGGACTGGTGGGGAAACGAGTATGCTTGAGCATTACATCGTCGAGGAAATTCATTTTAGATCATTTGGCACCGTTCCCAAGATTCTGG
Organism: Imbricaverruca yamaguchii; assembly: GCA_034440575.1. Taxonomy (NCBI): domain Eukaryota; kingdom Metazoa; phylum Arthropoda; class Thecostraca; family Neoverrucidae; genus Imbricaverruca; species Imbricaverruca yamaguchii. Next base: position 339,686 of record JAOTOL010001313.1, read on the forward strand.
CTACCTTATTACCTCAGATTTCGTCTTCTAAAGTATGGAAGGTTCGAGCGGTTCCCTGGGCAGCCAACAGATGGCAGCCCGACCGAGCCCGACTGCCTTCCAAATGCCTCATGACGGACGCGTTTGTACCCTCCACCAAGCGTGGTTTGGCGTCTTGATGCACTGGTACCGTCTGAACTAACTTATTGGTTGTGTTTTATGTGAATTAGAGATGCAAATACACAAAAATGGTAACAGATTCTACAGTGAAATAATCGCACATATTGGTTGAACAGAAGTAGTACTTCGCAGAACATGCCCTGCGAAGCCTGGCCGGAATCGCAACAAGGTAAACAACATGAAACCAGTGTCGCCCCTGATATCTGTATGCATTTTGTAAAAGGTGTATTCTATGTATTCCGTCCGATCATCTGTCATCACCATTCCGCCGCCGCCACCGGGCCACGCCGCAACAGCCCGCCACGCTGAGACTCGCCGCAGCGGCGCTCCCTTACTCACTGGCCCGGAACGGCTCACTGGCGTCGGAAGGCCACTTTATTCAGGCTATAGCCGCCCTGGTGGTCCCTGCCGGTGACAGCCGCCGCCGACTCCATGGTCAGCTTTACACTTCGTTCCGTCGCCTGCATGTGGCAGGGAATGCCAGTTCGCATAGGCTCGTCAAGCAGACACGACAGTTCATCGCCACCAAGTGGGCGGGTCAGGGGTGGCTTGATATCCGCCTGGCAGTGCTGCAAATCCACCAACTCCATGAAGTTGCTGGCCCGGAGATTTATTTCCGGGCATTTGTAAGCCCGGACTGGCTGCCCAGGTTGCGGGCGCTGACGGGCCTCACCGATGAGCTGGATAGCTCGGGCCCGGAACTCTCGGCGTTCGTCCCCGAGCATGCCGAGAACGACGGCCTCAGGGTGCGCCATCATGGCGTTCCTGCAGTCTCATGTACACTTTGGCCAGATCATTGCCGGTCATGTGGCGGCGCTGCCGCTCGAGCTGGTCGTACAGGTGGCGTGGCGCCTCGACCAGGTTTGGCCGGTGTCTGATTGCCAGCACTGGTGGGATGTAAACGCCCACAACGTACAATGAAAGCGTCTGCAGCTCGGAACTGGGGCTCTTTTGGGCCATGTAGACACGCAACTGTCTGCTCTGTGCGGTGTGCCACTGCGCCATATTGAGGTGGCCGTGAACTCGCTGCGCTGCTTCGCTTCTGTCGCCCGAAGTCACACATTGGACGCACTACACCAGCAGGCGCAGATCTGAAGTCAGATTGTGTCTGACATCATCTGACAGCGGCTTTAGCTCAGCCGTTGTCAGGGGATGGAATTGAGCGACATGCAACTGGTGCACTGGGCCCGACAGCAGCTTGCCGATGTGACCCGATACGCTGGAGGGACTGGTGGTAGAACCATAGAACCTCTTGAAGAGGGCTATGTAGGGCAGCGTCGCCTGACGGAGGAGGCAGGTCGCTCGGATCAGCGGCCGGCCTAGCAGCTTTTCCAATTGGGCCATCCAGCCGCCTTGCAAGCCCACCACTTCGTTAGTCCCATCACCTCCCACCGCATGATTGGCAGTGGCCTGTGTGCCGCGCTCAATCAGAAAGCGCAGCAGCTGTTAGGCGATAGTCGCTCCGGTGTGCCGCGCTTCGCAATTAAAGTGCCCGACGAGTACATCGCCGGTTGGGCGTTCACGGATATGTTGTGAACCTTTTCGTGTCGGGTTCCTGCGAGCCGGGCCGCGTCGGGCCGAGCTGCCCTAGAGAGCCCTCTTCAAGAGGCTCGATGGGCCGACCACCAGTCCCTCCAGCGTATCGGGTCACATCGGCAAGCTGATGTCGGGCCCGGTGCACCAGTTGCATGTCGCTCAATTCCATCCCCTGACAACGGCTGAGCTAAAGCCACTGTCAGATGACGTCAGGCCCAATCTGACCTCAGATCTGCGCCTGCTGGTGTAGTGCGTCCAATGTGTGACTTCGGGCAATGGAAGCGAAGCAACTCAGCGAGTTCACGGCCAGCTCAATATGGCGCAGTGGCACACCGCACAGAGCAAACTGTTGCGTGTCTACATGGCCCAACAGAGCCCCAGAGCCGAGCTGAAGACGCTTTCATTGTACGTTGTGGGCGTTTACATCCCAACAGTGCTGGCAATCAGACGCCGGCCGAACCTAGTGGAGGCCCCTCTACACCTGTACGACCAGCTGGAGCGGCAGCGGCACCACATGACCGGCGATGATCTGGCCGAAGTGTAGAGGAGACTGCGGGAACGCCATGATGGCGCACCCTGAGGCCGTCGTTCTCGGCATGCTCGGGGCGAACGCCGAGAGTTCCGGACCGGAGCTATCCAGCTCATCGGTGAGGCCCGTCAGCGCCGGCAGCCTGGGCAGCCAGTCTGGGCTTACAAATGCCCGGAAATCAATATCCAGGCCAACAACTTCATGGGGTTGTTGGATTCGCAGCACTGCCAGGCAGATATCAAGTCACCCCTGACCCGCCCACTTGGCGGCGATGAGCTGGCGTGTCTGCTGGACGAGCCTCTGCGAACTGGCATTCCCTGCCACATGCAGGCGACGGAGCGAGGCGTAAAGCTGACCACGGAGTCGGCGGCGGCTGTCACCGCCATGGACATCCAGGACGGCTATAGCCTGAATATGGGACCTTCCGTCGCCGGTTCCGGGCCAGTGAGTGAGTGAGCGCCGCTGCAGCGAGTCTCGGGCTGTTGCGGCGTGCCCCGGTGGCGGCGGCGGAATGGTGATGACAGATGATCGGACGGAATACATAGAATACACCTTTTACAAAATACATACAGATATCAGGGGTGACACTGGTTTCATGTTGTTTACATTGTTGCCATTCCGGCCAGGCATCGCAGGGCATGTTCTGCGCAGTACCACTCCTGTTCAACCAATATGTGCGATTATTTCACTGGAGAATCTGTTACCTATTATTTTTGTGTATTTGCACATCTAATTCACATAAAACATAACCGATAAGTTAGTTGAGACGGTACCAGTGCATCAAGACGCCAAACCACGCTTGGTGGAAAGTACAAACGCGTCCGTTATAAGGCATTTGGAAGACAGTCGGACTCGGTCGGGCTGCCATCTGTTGGCTCCCCAGGGAATAGCTCGAACCTTCCATACTTGAAAGCGAAATCGCAGGTAATAAGACAGCTAGAATCTTGAAAACGGTGCCAAATGATCGAAAATGAATTGCCTCGACGATGTAATGCTGAAGCGGACTCATTTTCCCACCAGCGCTTATGAGATGCAGAAATGTAAAAAAAAATTGTCCCAGCCAAAGTCGTCAAGTGGCCGGGGCCATCAAAAGATGTGATAATTTTGCATTTCTGATGCTTCCCTCGTGTTCAGCGACCCAAGATGCATAAAATGAGGGGGAGCTGCTATCCATTTTGGCAAAAACTGTGCAAACCAGACCAACCTATTGAAGACCCCTACCCCCCCCCCCCCCCTTAGGCGGGAGGGGTGAACACGCGCCATGGAGGGCCTCTGAAAAGTAAGCGCGCTGTAGGAGGAGCGGGATTCCGCCTCACACCCATTACGATTTCGGCTCCTACTAAAACTGTAGTAACGAAATTTTCTGGGGGATGGGTACGGTAGTCATCTTTATTGTATGCAAGTTTCATGATCTTACGTCAAGATCTTTAGGGCCAAACGAGGTCACATGTCAAAATTTCCTTCCTTTGAGTGGCTTCGCTTGTCATGGTTATGGATCGCTGTGATTGGGTTCAAATGGCCGAAAATTGGCATCAATGATGTTTTGAACATTACTAATGATGGAATAAAGTTGCTAGATCCGGCATTTGACGTCAGGTCACCTATATAGCAGCACTTATCAGGTCAGTTACCCGTTTAAGTTACCTGAACCGGGCCGCCACCTGACTGCTCCGTCGGGCGGCTCGGCGCAATCGGCTTCGCGAAGAAAGGAGTGAAGTACATGAATAAAGTATGGAAAGGCTTAGGTACGCAATGCCAAACAGTAGTTTCCAGGACGTGCAAGGAGTAACATGCAAAGTGGCATCAATCGCGTGACAGTCATTTGCATCTATGACAACATTTCAGTTGACCAAGTTTGGTTCTATTAACCTGTCATGAACTTAACCTGACTTGACCTCGGCGACATAATATGACCTTGAAACTCTATAGGGTAATAATATACAACAATCAAATCGCCAGGGTTGCCAGGAACATTTCCCCTGTGCCTATTTACGGGAAGCGCATCAGCGCCGGTTTCTGTGGTCCGGCGCTGCGAAAGCTTTTGACTTTAACTGCCTTTAACCCCATCAAATTTCGGTCGAGATCTGTTTTTGCTTTAGGCGACGCGCCGGATAGTTCTAAGCAGGTACCCAAAAAAATGGCGTATACCGACCGGTAAAATATTGAGCTATGTACGAAAAACCGCAGGGGCGGGCGGATTCCTCGCCGCCTTCCCTCTCACACACCTCCAGGGCGCGTGTTAAAGCAATATTCTGCGCATCCAATATTGTTTTATATACTTTTGGGGAGCTCTAGCATCCCTCCCAATATTTTTAAGCTCTAGCATGGGACCCTATGGAATGCGCCCCTCAATCAACTTCGACCCGCCAATTTCCTCCATGTATTGTGTTAATACATTTCAGAAGTCAACGCCACTGAACGGAACGCATAAACACAACCACTCCAAATTGCAATTGGAACTTTTTTAATCACGGGACCAGTTATTCAAATCCCCCGCTGTGGGACGAACGGCATGCAGCCAGGATTTTTTCTTGAGGGGCTGTGAGCCAAAAAGGCATGAAACCGGCCATTTTCGGCGCGGGAAAATTTCTGACTGCGTGGTGAAAATATCTAAACCTATTTTTTATTTAGTTTATTTTTGGTTGCTAGGGGGCGAGGGGCCCTTCGCTGCGCCTGCGTATGAGCATGGAACATATAATCGCAGTAAACGATGAGTGTGATTCAATACTTCTCTTTGTCATGCAGTCCACTGCATGGCACTCTTACCACTGATTATTAGTAGCCTATTTCTGATTGTTTATTATTGTTGGCCTATTTTTGATGGACGCAAATGGAGCACTTGTTACGTGCCATTAAGTTTAGGTTTGTGAGTCATCAAGTTGTCTCAGGTGCCCTGTCAGCGCGCCACAAACGCACTGAAGCTGGTATTTCCATTGGGTGCTTCACAACGCAGTTCATGCACTATGACGGCTAATGTCGTCGTCCACGATGCCTCGCCGGTGGGCCGTGGGATTGAGAAATGTCCTGAGTGGTGCAAGTATTGAGCCCGGGAGCTTTAGTACTCAGAGCTTGACATCTTAACCATTCGGCCATCCGCACTCCGAAATGCACTGCAGCGACTTGGTGTACTGATAGAATCGACGGCGCTCACTCGCTCCTCGGTCACACCCTGGGCGGTGGTGTGGCCGACGATCTGGAAAGGCAGAGACTAAGCTAACTAACGCTGTGTTAGACTAGACTAACGCTGCGAACACCACCATTGCTGATGAAAATATATATTTTTCGAAAGCTCAAACACGTTAATGATGAAAATTGACGCTGGTCAGCAGTGGCGTCGCCACGAAATTCTTCCAGAGGGGGGGGGGGCGAGATCGAAAGGGGCCTCCTGCTCCCCGAAAAGGGGCCTCCATTGTGTTAGGGACTCCTATTGTTTTTAGGCCCTTAGTATGGTTCCGGAATGGGAAAGTGAGGGCTGGATGGCCTCCTTTTCGTCTTGGAGGGCCTCCTTTTCGTCCTGGAGGGCCTCCTTTTCGTCCTGAAGGGCCTCCTTTTCGTCCTAGAGGGTATCCTTTTTGTCCTGGGGGCCTCCTTTTCATCATGGGGACCTCCTTTTCGTCCTGGTGGCCTTTTCGTCCTGGGGCCTCTGTGTCAATATTTGGCACTCGCTTGATTTCTGGGGCCTCCTACCCTCTCCTAGGTGACCTCCTGGAGGCCCCTAATTTGTATAATCTCTTTTTCGTCTTGGGGGCCTCCTTTTCATCCTGGAGGGCCTCTTTTCGTCCTGGAGGGCCTCCTTTTCGTCCTGGAGGGCCTCCTTTCCATCCTGGGGGCCTCCTTTTCGTCCTGGGGCCTCCTTTTCATCCTGACGTACCTTCTTTTTGTCCTGGGGGCTTCTTTTTCGTCCTGAGGGCCTCCTTTTCGTCCTGGGGGTTTCGTTTTCGTCCTGGGGGCCTCATTCTCGTCCTGAGGTACCCTCTTTTAGTCCTGGGGGCCTCTTTTTCGTCCTAAGGGCCTCCTTTTCGTCCCGGGGGTTTCGTTTTCGTCCTGGGGCCTCATTTTCGTCCTGGGGCCTCCTTTTCGTCCTGGGGGCCTCCTCAAATTTCAGGGGGGCGGCGCCCCCCAGTCTCATGGCAGGGGGGGGGCAATTTCCCCCTCTGCCCCCACCCCCACCCCCGGTGGCGACGCCCCTGCTGGTCAGGTGCAGCCACCGTACGCATTATCTCAGCGACAGGATAATGATAATTGTTTCTTTTGGGGCGCATCGACCAGTATGGGTCATTTAGCGCCCATAACAGTGTGCACTACTTACTCATATATGTGCACTTATGGTACAGTTTAGCATATCTTCACTGTCTCGGATATATTATTGGAAAACCTGCATTTGCAACGAAGCGAGACACATTCCCTAAGTATTCTGAGTCATCTCCAAGAAGGCTGGAGAGCGTTCTGTTGGTCCCACAGTATTGGGCTCTGTCCTGTTCGTAAAGGTCAAGATATGACAAGATATGATATGATGTCAGGGACGAGTTGCGTCGTGGGCACCCTGGTCTGGTCTCATTTTTGAGCAGGTGACTATGTGTTGCGTACGTGTGTCCTATTCGGAGTCGTGCTAACGCAACCTCCTCGGCTCGTACCTTCCTGGAAGACGACGGCCAATACCCCATGCGAGACTTGATTTGTTTGAGTTTGTTTGTGCCCTGGGCGTCCCAACTGCGTTGCCACTTCTCAGGACGTATTCAGAGATAGCCGGGTAGAAATCCTGTACCGTGTGTGGAAGGGCACGGACATAGGGTCTTCGTGCCGCTCGCCTCGCTGCCTCATCAGCGAGTTCGTCCCCCCGGATGCCGACATGGCTCGGGATCCAGCAAAATGATATACGTCTTCCATCTCGTCTCAGTGAGGTAAGGCGGGATAAGATGCCCTGTAAAATGTGTTCCTGGGGGTTAAAACCTTTCAGTGCCAAGAGGCTGCTCAATGAGTCAGATAAGATAACACAGGGATTGCATTCACTGACTTCGATGAAACAAAGCGCTTTGAGGATCGCCACGAGCTCTGAGGTGTATACAGCTGCATTCGGTGGGAGAGAAAAGCTTCTGATGACCGGTCCGGAAACGAACTCACATCCGACACCCTTGCTTGTTTTTGAGCCATCAGTGTATACCGTGGTGTGGACGTCGTATGTGGCGATGCGCTCCGATGAATTCGTCCGGAATAGTACGGTGGGGACGTCACTCTTCTTGGAAATGTTGAGAGATATGTCGATTTCCGGAGACACTAGTTCCCAGGGCGGTGTTTGCACATGGTCGGCTGTGCGAATTACGCGCGTGCGGATACCACTTTCCTGGATGGATGTTCGAACTCTCATGCAGAACGGATCTGTGGTTATATTCCGTCCCCCACGGAATAGCGTGAGTAAACGGCGAGAAAACACCGCGTCGTATGTTGGGTGCAAGGGATACTGCCTCAGCTTAAGCGCATACCGGAGGCCTAGCTTCATTCGTCTCAGTGTCAGTCGCAGTTCGGGGACCTCTACCTGGAGGCTTGCCACCGGCGATGTTCGGAATGCCCCCGTCGCAATGTGCAAGGCTGTGTAGTGGATGGCGTCAAGAACACGCTTCCTGGAAGAACTCACACCATCATACACGAAACAACAGTAGTCAAGCTTAGAACGAATGAGCTGGCGGTACATGTTTAAAAGGGTTGTACGGTCTGCTCCGTATGTCGTGCGTGCCACACATTTCATAGCATCCAGAGCTTTGAAACAACGCTGGCGCAGAGTTAAAATGATCAGGGTAGGTCTAACTCCTGTCGAAAATGACCCCGAGAAACTTGGCGGGAGGTTGCAGTGGGATGACTTTCCCATACAGCTGGAGCGTCGATTCGGGATAACAAGACCGTCGGCGACCGAAATGCACCACAGTAGGTTTTTTCCGCGGAAAAGCGAAGTCTGCTTCGTGTGCTCCAATTCTCCAGATAGTGTATGACCAGTTGAAGCTGCCGGTCTGAAGAGGGTGTACGAGAGGCGCAAAGCCAGATCGTCAGGTCTACGAAGAGCGGACGCCCAATATTATCTCGCAGCCCCTTCCCGATATCGTTGATAAGAATCCCGAACAGCGGCACGCTGAGCACACTTCCTTGCGGGACAACGCTCATCTGCACAAACTTTTGTGACAACTGGTTACCAACCAGGACGCGGAAAGATCGATTCGCCAGAAAATGTTTGACGAAGCGTCCCATGGACCCTCTGACGCCACAATCGAACAGCCTCCGCAGTATGCCGTGCCTCCATGCGGTATCATATGCGGCCTCTATGTAAAAAAAAACACGGTGCCCATGTGCTTGTGGTCGTTGAAGGCACAACGGACAGCAGTGTCCAGAGCTAAAACATGTTCCGCGGATGATAGGCTTTTTTTAAACCACATCGAGCATTCGAAAGGAAGTCCTGCTGTTCTAAAAGCCACGTATGAATAACATCCACCACCTTTTCCGTAAGCTTGCATAGTGACGACGTAAGAGATATGAGTCGGTATTGAAGTGGTTTCAGTCCGCTTTTCCGAGGCTTGAGAATAGGAATTATTATGGCTTCGCTCCAAGCGGATGGAAAGTTGCCTGTTTCCCATACGGAGTTAAAGGATGCCAGAAGAACGTCATTCACACATGGAGGCAAGTGCTTCAGCATGGCGTTGTGCATGGAATCCGGTCCCTCAGAAACACATTTCAGGGAATTAACGGAGTATTTCAGTTCCGGCAATGTGAATGGCTGGTTGTTGGAGAGCTGTCATGACGTGGAAAAGTCAACAGGCGTTTCCTCGCACCTAGTCTTGTGTCGTAGAAACTGAGGGTGAGCTCTCCTGTCATGGCTACGTTCTTCCAGGGCACCAGCTATCTCATTGGCCACGTCAATTGGGTGAGAAATATTCTGGCCATGTGTCTGCAACACAGGTAGCGGACGCGAGGAAAAGCAACCGGAGATGCGCCGTATCCGAGTCCACACCTGTGAGGTGGCGGTAAAACGGTTCATTACGTTTACGTATTCTTTCCAAGAGGCTCTCTTCGCTGCTCTTATTGAACGTCTAACCACAGCCCGTGGTTGGTTGAACGCCAACATGTTGGCAGTTGTGCTGTGTTTACTAAAGCGTTTTAGGGCTCGCCTGCGGGCGCAAATCGCCATTGCACACTCCTTAGTCCACCAAGGAACTGGGGTGCGGCGAGAGGTACCAGAAGTACGTGGAATGCACTTGTCAGCACACTGGAGATGTCGTGAGGTGAAATCATCAACACGGGTGCAGTGATTTTCAGTGTCACGTGTTAAGATTTCCTCTGTCTCAGATCTAAAACGAGTCCAATCCGCTTTCTTCAGATTTCAGCGAGGACGCGTCAAAAGAAACGAGTCTTCTTCAAAAGTAAGCCACACCGGAAAGTGGTAACTTCCGTGGCAGTCATCAACTGACCACTAAAAATGGTGCGTCAGTTGGGGGCTCGCGAGACTCAGGTCCAGTGCTGACGTGCGGCCGGATGGCAGGGAAACATGGGTGTGCGCCCCCGTGTTCAGAAGGCAGAGTGGTTCCTGTTGGATTAAAGTATCGAGGCTGCGTCCCGTGTATTAATGTCTGAGCAACCCCAAGCAGTGTGGTGAGCGTTGAAAGCACCCAGTGGTACAGGTGGCGGGAGCTGTCAGCAGCTGTTTCAATTCCACGGTGGGGAACGCAACACCAGGAGGCAGGTACAGGGAGCAAACGCTTATATCGCGGTGGGAAAAAGTCACACGCGCTGCGACTGCCTGCAGGGTGGTTCGGAGAGCCAATTTACGCGCTGGTACACTATGGTGGACGGCCAATGGGACGCCCCATGTGCAATGCTATAAGATGGTACGTCATTACGAAATACAGAGTGGCGTTTCAGTGCAACCGCGTCCTCTGTTGCCAGTTTTGTCTCCTGGAGACAAATGACTGCTGAATTGTGTCGATGTAAAACGGTCACAAGATCAGAAATAGATGTTCTCAGGCCCCGGCAGTTCCATAGTAAAATGGAAGTAAAAAGACTTCAGCTAAAAAATGGGAAAGGCGGGGGGTGATACAGTGACTAAGTGGGTAGTCACTGCAACACGGATCCGGAGTGGGTCCGTGACCTTCCCCTATGGCTCGCTCAGTCTGTCGGAGATACCTGCCAAGATGGAGCTCGCTTTTTCCTCTGGTGGGGGACGGGCACGCCCAGCATCACCCCCACGTGGTGGGATGTGTAGAGTCCCAGCCGATCGAGGAAGAGGAGCCGAGTTAATTCCAGATGTCGGTGAGGACGGATCGGGTGTATGGGACACAGAGGCTCTTTTTCGTACACTTGGGGAAGTGTTACGGCTCGCTGGCCTCACTTTCCCCAAGTCCGGGGCTCCTTGGCGGACACTAGTCGTTGGCTTTCGTGCACCACACGGGGGCGTGACAGGAGTGCGGCGCGACGATGGACCGGAGGGCGTTGGTGGGGGAAGAGGTGGAGTAAGAATTGTTTGTGGAAGGGGGTGGGAGGGATTGTTTTGGAAGTGGTAAGGGTAGATAAGGTGGTGGGTGAGGTATGAGGGGGTTTGGCGGGCTTTCTGACCCGCTGGACCAGGGTCCACTTGCCACCCTCCTCGTGCGTCTCAGCTTCCGAGGGTGTCTCCGGCGGCTCGCGGGGCGCTGGGGGTGGCATCACCGTGGTCTGTTCCGGCCTGTGCGGCCGTCTTGTGAGTGGCACCCCAGGTGTCTGCCCCTGCAGTAGGTGGAATGCAGGCGAAGCCAAACGATAGTAATAGAGCACTAAGTTTGGCAATAAGTTGGACAGTACTGGGAGGTTGCTGCTGTACAACGGTGGATAAGGTGTTGCGTGTCGTCTCTGCGTGCGTCACTTTGGGATGGCTTTCCTCGTATACCTCTGGCTTGCCGGAAGGAGATATTCACGGTGCTTTTCAATGATAAAATATCTTTATCTCTCATGTAGGCTGGGCAAGATCGGTCAAAGGTCGCCTGTCCCGTCCCGCAGTTAACACAGCATAAGTCGTGATAGTCGCATTTGTCGATGGTATGTTCTGTTGACCCACATCGGCGACATGTTGGGCGACCTCGGCAATACTGGGTGGTGTGGCCATATCGCTGACATCTGAAACACCGCAATGGGTTTGGGACGAACACGCGAACTTTCACTCGGATATACCCTACTGACACTGCGGGTGGCAGGTCAGTACAGCCCAAAGTAAGGATAATGGTGTCAGTTCCGTGAAGCTCCTTTCCCCTTTTCACCTTCATTCTCTGCGGTTGCACGACACCATTCTCCGCTAATCCGTCAACTATTTCGGCCTCAGAGGCGTCCCTCGGGTCGAAACAATTGATTACTCCTTTGCAGGAGTTTTTTGTACTATGGGGTTCAACTTTTATTGGGATCACAATGTCCCTCATTCCATCGGACGTACGAATGCTGTAGGTGAATATGCTTACATTCAAGGCCCTCCTTGTGCCTTCTTCGTTTCAGAACTCGACTTCTATTCCCTCATCCCATAATTTGTCGCAGCGTGTAACAGTCCCAAGACGGTCACATCCTTGCTTCCGCTGGAACGGGGAAAGGGAAGACAACTTTTTCTCTGGGTCGGGCGATTTTAAAATTAAGATCCCCGGAGTGAAATTTGTTGGCGTAGAGATGGCACTCACACGTCGAAAGTGTTCGTTCCCGTTATGGTTGTTCTCCGAATGTGTGCCGAGTATTGTGGTCGCGTTTGATTCTCGTCTTGCACCGTAGGAGCGGGTAGTCTGGTCCTCATGTGAGGAGCCAGGGAGGGGTTGTGCGTTATGTGTATCAATGAAAGTTATTTGGCTTCAGCTCCACGCGACGCCCCACCCCACAGGGGGCCGTACTGGGGGATGCCTGAGCCCCGCAAGCGGGAGGTCATCAGACGCCCGCGGAGTTATACGGGGCATGCGGCACCTTCGCCCGGCCGAGAGAGATACTCACCACCCCTTGACCCCAGCCGGCCGGGCCGGCAGACACTGGGAGGAATCCTGGGTCCCCGGCCCGAGGCGACTAGCCACTTGGCCCGCGTGAGGCCCCACGGGCCCGCCCGCCCCTCCGGGATATCGGGACCAAAGAGGTGTGTTGGTCCCCCGTCACAACTAGCACCGTGCGACGAGGGACCTCAACCTCCGTCAACCCCGTGGGCGGGCCGAGGGGGCGCGGCTACCCCGATAAAACTGATATGGTGGGCAGGACCGGGGAAGTTGTCCTGCCTGCTCATAGTATGGATATTTGCGTTGCAGGGCTAGATGAAGGACATGGGTGTTGGGATGAGATGGGGATTGGAATGGTAGCGTATGTATGGAAGGACGGGTGAGACACTCTTAGTCTCACCCCTCGCCGGTAGGATAGTCGCCGGGTCTTTGGGGCACTCAATCAATCCATCACGGAAAGGCGGCGGTGCCTCGTCGGGGGGGGGGGGGGTCTCAGCGACAGGCAGACAACATCCACGATACAATTCAGCAATGACAAGCCGAACGAGCAGCGACATCCCGATCGAATGGTTGCTGGGGGTTTGCGAAGCGCCGACGGCGGGTACACAGCGCTCGAAACAGCCGCGATCACAGCTAGCCGGGCGGTACGTGGATGAGCACGAACACGACGCTGCGGTTCATCGCGTACGGGTTGATGCGCGCGCGCGTGCGGTGCCTTCTGCCCGACTCGTGGCCCACCTGTCGCGTCGTACCCCAGCCGAACACGGGCACCGACGGGAACGCGGCGCGGAACAGCCGACACTCGACGTCCGTATGGTGTGACTCGCGGTGCACACAGTTAGCGAACACCAGCGCCACCGTGTGCCGCGTCGGGAAGTTGAGCCGCCGCAGCCGCTCCACGAACTCGGCAACGCGCCCCTCGTCGCGCGCGCCGTGCAGCACACGGCTGACGGCGCGCACGCCCGGTCCGCCGACGGTGACGAGGCCGAGCGGCGCGCCGGCGGGCAGCAGGCTCGGCCCGGAAGACACGCCGCCGCCGAGCGCCACGTCGGCGTCGCAGCGCGCCAGCAGCTCCAGCAGCAGCCGCTGACCGCAGCGGTACAACGCGTAGCCGGCGCACAGCAGCAGCACGGCGCGCGGCTGCGGCGCCGCCAGCAGCGCGGCCAGCGCCGGCGCGCGGTCGCGCTCCGCGTGCAGCTCGACGGCGCGCACGTCCAGCCGGCCGTCCAGCAGCAGCACGCCCAGACGCGCCGCGTTGCCGTGGCGGAAGTTTTTACGGACGGCGGCGCCGGAGCGGCGCGGCGTGCCGATGACGCGGCAGCTCTCGAAGTCCAGGCTGTGCGCGTCGTAAGCGAGCACGGAGAGCGTCGGCGCGAGCCGGCGCAAGAACCGCACTGCCGCCGACAGCAGGCCCGTGCAGTGGCCGCGCCGGGTCGAGCCGGAGAAGAGCAGCGCGTGGCCCGGCTCAAACGGACACGACGCCAGCGTGCGCGACAGGAAGACCGCCACGCGGTCCAGGTGGCGGTGGTCGTCGGCTGGCCGTGGGTTGTCGTCATCCTCCCAGTAGTCCCAGTGCAGCGTGGTGTCCCGCAGACGTCGGTCGGCCTCCTGACGCCACAGCCGGCACACGTCGCGAGCCACGTGCAAGTCTTCGACTGGCAGCAGATCGAACAGCACCGACGTGACTGGTAGCTGCTCTAGCACGTGGCCCCGCATTGCTGTGTGAGTGGCCGCCTGATGCTTCAGCGCATAGTACAGTATGCTGGATATACAGTACAGCTAGAGTGCTGCTCTGGTTATGTGCCAGTTTTCATGATTATGCTAGTTAGAAACATAGTAGTAGATGCATAGTAGATGCGCGAATACAATCTTTACGTTTTTGCAAGGTTAGGCCACTATGCCAGCAGCTTTAAGCTCATACAGTTCCAGTAGTATGAAAGGCAGAGTACAGAGCATGGCGCGAAATCTTGAAAACCTGAAACAGCAGCGAAAGGAAAGTTTAGAAGCTGTTTTTTTTTTTGGTTGATCTCTCACTGAGACAGAAGCACGCCAGCACCAATTTGTATGAATATTACCATATTAAACACGAATGCTGTCAACTTTAGCAGGAATAGTGTTGCCTATCACTAAAGTCTTCACAAAAACTTTCAGTTTCCTCAGTTCACCATGAAAAGTGATCGTGAACAGAGCAAACATAAAGAGCAGCTTTGAAGTTGGTGGAGCCAGGAGTCAAGACCAATATCGAGTTCATTGTACCTATATACGATCAGCTGCCATGCATTATCAGTAGAACAACCTAAGTAACTGCAATAACAAAAGTTGACAGGCTAAAAGTTGAAGTCCACTTACCTAACCAATAGTAAATGAAAGCTGACGGCAGTATCAATTCTAATTTTAACCCCCTATGGATTGATACAAATTGATACTAGGAATAGTGTACACATTTTCTGATGACATTACACTGGTAGGAGTGGATAACAATAGTGATCAATGTAGCAATATTCAACTAGGCTTGGACGGTCTAAGTGGGCTGGTCAATAGCAGACATCTTCAAACAATGAAAGGTGTAAGGTTTTGCATCCATTATCTGGAGGCAAAAGATACGAACATACAATGGGAGGTAGGGAACTTAATGTCGTTAAATAGGACAGAGAATTAGGTGTGTTAGTTTCAAATGATCTCAAAGTAGGAAAGCAATGCACGTCAGCTTGGAACAGGAAAATAAAATGCTGGGAACCATTAGGAGTGTGCAATTTATGACAAGGAAGTCATTAAGAATTGCACATAGACTATGTACGACCCAACTTAGAATATTTTGCCAAGTATGGAGCCCATACTTAGAAAGAGATACAGGTATGTTAGAAAGAGTACCATGTACATCCATGAGTCTTTTCGGTAGACTAAGTACCCTAGAATATGGAGGAAGTCCTGCTGCACTATATATGCACTAGCTAATATAGCACCTTATTTTTTATTGGGTGGTTCACGACGCACTTTATGCACATTCACGGCTAATGGTGCCACCCACACTGTTTCGCCGGTGGGCCGCGGGATTGGGAAATGTCTCGAGAGGTTCTGGTGTCGAACCCGGGATCTTTCGTACCCAGAGCCCATCACCTTAACCACTCGGCCATCCCCGCCCCAATATAGCAGCTTAATGGTTGATATGATTGCAATGCATAAAATTACTAAACAGGTACATGCTAAGTTGAATTATACTCTTCTTTTTAGAGAATCACAGGGATCCTTGATTAAGCTTTGGGAAGTCAAGATGTCAGAAAACAAGCATCAACAGGTTTTTCATTGAAAGCATATTTGACTAATAGAATAGGCTGCCTGCTGATGTGGAGAGTCCCTCATTCCATGCATTAAAAAATATGGTGAACAAAATATGTTAGCCTGGGAATCCTGTTTTAAAGTTTCAATTAATGGCAGATGGGGTGCAATTCATGTCACCAGGCGCATACTGTGCAGACCACTTTATGCAGGCACAGATGGAGTTTGACAATTATTGATGAGCCACTCAATCAATAAGTGTTTTATGCGAGATCAAGTAATGCTGGATAGGTAGGTGTGTACGAAATGTGATATACTATTGAGTATGGTGCTGGACATCAGTTTGTACAGATTTATAGTATCTTCCATTTACAGGCTTAACCTAGAGGGCTCTTGTAGCTCTTATTAACCCACGCCGTCTCTCCGGTCAGATCCTCACACCCGTCTCGGGGGGCGGATGGTAACCCCCTCTACAATTCAGACTAAACGTCACACGAAAACGAAAGAGGAGTCATCGGAAAACGCTCGACGAGTAGGGTCCAGATCCACACCCAAAACAATTTACCCCCAAAGGTGACGTCACCAGGTGGGCTAGATTTTCACAACTTTTCATGACTTACATCATGTTTTTGGCTCTGGGACATTCATTTTGTGGATATATGGGATAAAAAAATGGAATAAGAAAAGGACAGCCAAATCGGCCAGGGTCACAAGATGTTTGGCCGCCCATTTTTTTTTTCTTTTTCGTAATTTCAAAATTCAGTTTTCAATTTTTCTTTAATTTTCATTTTCCAATGGTAAGAGGAGGCAGAGAAACGTTGCTGGATGTCAACTTTCCCAAATAGTAATGGTTACTTTAGCCAGAATCTTCTATTTGAACTACAATTGGCAAATATGCAAAATTGATATGTAGTCAAAAACGAAAAAAATCCACTCATATGTTTTGATGTATCTCTAAAGATAAGGGACGCTGAAAGATTCATTAAAATATTTGCACCTATTAAAGCGTGAGAACTGGTCAGCACTGGAAGGGGCCCTTTTTTGGAACTTTTGCCATCCAAAGAATTATACACTCCGAAAAAAAATACACTCCTTGCATTGCTGGATGAAGACATGCTTAACTAGTAAGACAGCTAGATGTCATTATACAATAGTGATAACTTGGGTGGAGAGGAAGATTCAGTCATACTGGGTCCCCTACCACATACAGTTTCCAGTATAATTGAGGATAATACACATTTCTTATTTCAGGTCATCTGTAGGCACATTCCAAGAGGAGGCATGAGTGGAGCCGAAAATGAGAAACCAGCCAGATTGGAAGAATATCAGCTTCCTAGCATGCACAAGTACAACAGATGTCAACAGATGGCAAAATATGGATCACTGCAGTCTGAATATGATTTTAATAACACAGAACATTCCATATTTCATAACATTCCATCTTCCATATCATTCCATTTGTGCATGTGTGATTTCTGGTGAAGTGCAGGGGAATTAATAAACAGCCACCAATGGATTCATGTGTATGTTCTCCATTTGTGGAAAAACCTCAGAACAGAGTCCAGATATGCCCAGAAGAATGTATGGATGAACACCAAGAGCTAGAGTGGCATCCACACAACTGGTAAGCCACAAAGTGTAGCACTTCCCCCAAATCCCCAAAATACTGGTGGATGAGCCATGTTTTGCCACAGCATAGCAATTTTCATGGGCATTATTACTTTTCCACACTCGTTTTATACACATTTTACCTCCATGAAGCATACAAAGGTATTAGGTTTGGCTAAGTTATGCTAGATTAGTTTTTTTTGCAAGTTAGCCATTTATCAAATTCCTCTGGGGATCATTCAGGATTATAAAAAAATGTTTTGAACTAAAAAAACACTCAGGCTAGCATAGGCTGTTTGATTAGAAAAGGCCACTTATACTTAATTTTTGAAAGGAAAAAATGCTTAGAAAATGTCCATTAAAAATGACTTTCTTTATGACAACCCGACTGGTCCGCTGTGCTGAGGCTGCTGCTGCGGTGGAGCCGCGGATCGTTGGCCGCGACTGTCCATCCAAAACACAGCGCTTGAATCCAAGACCTCGCGTTGTTATTTTCACTCTCAGTCCTCAAGCACAAGCGAGATACAGCAAATTGTCTTGAAATTCGCGCAACAAACAATGCGAATTGTCCACGTAATTCCGCACGTAAACGGTGCGAACTGTACCTCGTTCTCCCGGTTCTTGTTCGCGGCGCTCGGTCCGTCCCCAGCCAGGTAAGGTGCGGTGGAGGTAGTGCTGGCCGGCCTGGTGGTGTGTGGCGGCGACGGTGATCGCAGCTCGGCGTCTGGTGATGATCTGCCCCCTTGAGGGTTCCATGCCGTCGTATTTATACTGGTGGGTTTACATGCTGGTGGAAAATACTGAGGGCTGGCCTCCCTCTGACCTCACGATCCAGATGGCGGTCCGCTTCCGTGTGTATGTGGTGACGCACGAGTCTAAATTATTATACCGGAGCTTGCGTGTGCATATAAATTGAAAAGAACCAGATGGCGTCTGAATTATGTTGGTGACAGTAGTTGGCTCCTCGGATATACAGTGCATCTAGCGTTTGACGGATGTTTGAGTTAATAGCTGGTCTAAGCGTGTCTGTGCATTCCGGACGGGCGTTCTGGTGGCAAAGCGGGCGAGTGATGAATTGCTTGCCTGCAATGTGTGTGCCATAAAGTATACTTAGCGTCGGTGCAGCGCGGCACCTGGGCCTGCGCATGCGGAATGATGATGCAATGCGAGGCTGCGTGTATATCTTAGCTGGCGTCCGAATGTAGGGTGGACTCGATGGCCGGCGCGCGCGCGTGTTGGGATAGCTGATGCAATCGACGCTGGGTGCGCGCGTCCTGGCTTGGCTGGAGGATTGTAGCTTGTATCCAGTTAGACTGCAGCTTTTTCTTCATTTTTAACATTACATTTCATGGTATATTTATCAACCAAACCCGAGCCAACTGGTATATTTTGGTATGGTATATTTTTGGTGTCCTTTTACTACCAACTGCACTTGCCAAACAAAATGTGTGGTTACATCACGTAAGTACCTACATTATGAACACATTAATAATCATTGCATGAAAAATACATTTCAAGAAATCAAATCGCCTTAAAATGCAAATTCGTCCATTCAGAAAGTCAGACAAGAAATGTTAAAAGTATGATGGCATTCAATGGAGAATGGGGACAGGATGCACCTAACATTTCATGAATGTACAAATAATGCTTCAATGCATGCATATCTATAATATCTGCAAAGTCAAAGCGCACTAAGGAGGCCCAGCCCCCATTTTTAAAGAAAAACATTCACGCTTCAAAATGTAAGTGAAAACAGGACATTCCAGACAAAAGCAAAGCAATCAGTTTTGTTCCTTACTACCCTTGTCGGCAAAACATCGCAGCAATTAATATTATCATGTCCTGCTCCTTGTATTATCTGAAGATATCCCGTCACACAACACATGCTTACAGCTTTGGTATATCCAAATCAATAACTCGAATAACCGCGAAAATATTTTATATAGGTAAGTAGGTTGGTACCTACATAGTCAGGCAATACCAACTCTCATACCTCGAGCCAAACACACAGTCAATTCCATCCGGATAGCAGCGAAGAGCTTTAAAGAAAATTATTTCGTTGAATAAAAAAATAACTACGCTCCGCTAACCAAATAAAGGAATTCACCTTTGCCAGCCCGGCGGCGTACCAGCCAATTCACCTTTGCCAGCCAGGTCCGTTGTTGGATTCAATGGATTCATCGCTCCCCATTTCCCACTCCAGCCGGAGCTATTCAAACCATTGCCACGAAAAGCCATGGATAATGCATTACTTTTTGCTTCCTTGGATAATGATATGTTCTGGATCAAATGGGATGGATAAAACCGTTCATATTTATATTATTAAGCAGTCAGAAGCGATATACATAAAATACATCGGAAGGATTTTCCACATGAAAATTGCCTGAATGGTACCAAAACGTTCTTAAAACCTGCTAACACTTTGCACCAAAATGACGTTCCATAGAACCAGAAATTTCATCTTCTTTCGATTTCATGACTTATGTTGTTTCCGAATTGTATCAACAAGCGGGAATAGTTGTGTTCATGCCACTCCGACCGCGATGTTTCCCCACTCCGGACAAATTCAGATTTACGTGTGTTGACCTAATCCTCTACATTCTTATAAGCCTCATTCTGATCCAATGATTAATTTCTTCCCATAATCCTGATTATTATTAATTGAGAAAAAGTTCCCTGTAATTCTCTTGGCAGTATTCTCTTACTTATTTCAATTTTTTAGAATTTCATAGCAATCATGGTGCGAAATGAGACGCCAATTTCTGCTCGTCCGTGACGATAGTCTGTTTTACAGTGGCAATTTGCCCGCCCGTCTAGTCGCTTTTCATCCTTCCAAGTCATTCCTTGCTTCAACTAAACATTCCAGACATGAACTAAAAAGTGCATGGAAATACATGTAATATTAACAAGAATTGACTTCAAGGATTCTTGTTTTCAGCTTTCATTGGAAAAAAAGAAAACTTCATAGTCGAGAGAATAAAATATTTTAGACGGATTGTTTTAGTATAACTTTCCTTAAACTATTATATATTCCGAAACCCACATCCCAAAGTAAGATTTTAAACCCTCCCATAGATTATTCGGTGCACGAACGCCCTGCTCTCGAGGTATGTTGTGAATTTCAATTAGTTGTGCGGTGTTGGTATGTCAGGAGTGACAGGTATTGATATATAAACATGTTTGACATCGATTAAGTATACTTTTGTGATAATTTTATCTACCATTGCTCAGGAAGTTGCCTTGTAAGTCATTCATGTAATGTGGATGACTTCAGACGACGATGTGTGGTGGACCCCATCAGGTTGTCTGTGAAACACTAGGATAGGAACCTAACAAATGACTTGAAGGCGTTTTGTTCTTGAAGAAGAAGAATTGTCAGGTTATTTTACGACGCATTCAACCGCAGGGTTGTATAGCGTCGCCAATCTATCACACCGATTGGTCGTGGGCGGACTCTGCAAATGCCGCCGGCCGCGAGATTCGAGTCCCACGCTCCACCATGTAAGCTACTGAGGCCTCCGAGTTTGTATTCTTCATTCCAGGAAACATCACTGCATTTTTCAAAATGTGTACACTTCGTTATTTATAAAATGTATATACTCCATTACCTGGTGCTTCAATATACACCCCATAATTTGGCAAACTGGGAAATTATACACCCCATAACATAGTACTTCTCAAGATTATACACTTCATACTGTGGGAAGCCAAAAAATTATACACTCCGAATCCAAGACCGAGAAGTGAAAATCCAACATTGCGACTGGTTGAATTTTTTTTGGAGTTGACCTCACTTAACCTTGACTAACTCGTTAACCCTAAGTGACCTGACTTCAAAATTTTGAAACAGCATGCCAAATTCATGTGGGAATAGGTATTCCAAATTTTGGCGCGCTGCCCCACGCCGTTCGTCCAATATCCGCGAAAACCCTGAGGGGGGGGGGGGCGGTTGAAGGCCCACTGAGACAGTATGGGTTAAATACAAACACTTTATGATTATGATACCAACTGTCATGGATGTGGTCAATATAACCATACAGAACACTCAACATTACAATCTGAATTTGTCAGAAAACTGCATGAACATGTCCTTTGCTTACTGGACACACTGGCTGATGGAATGGCATTGCCATGCTTGTCTGGATGCTGGTTGCATCTTGTTTGTCCTGCACATTGATACTGTAATGCCTGGATGTAATTTTCTTGGAGTTGTCCCGGGAGAACATGACCACTCCAATGTTCTCCAATCTTACATATAGCCCTTTGGGATTAACTGGTAATAATGTCTCAAACCTACATCCATGCTATGATGGCATTCACGTTGCAGGTGTTGAGCATGCTCCATGTACATTTTGGTGAATAGCAGTCTGTATAAGGCATGGGTGGAGTTTGTGTTAGCATTAACAAGTGCTGCTTGATCCCATTTGGTTAGGTTAGCGTTTTGTTTCATGAGAAAATAGCTTGTAGGGGGGAACTTTTTTTTATATATTTGTTCCTTTTTTTTAAACATCTGGTTGAGCTAGGTTAGGGCAGTAGTTCTCAAACTTTCTGATGTGGCGACCCCTGTGTACCCGGAGCGTCGCGTCGCGACCACACATTTTGTATTTTTTATCATAGTGTTTTGTATTTTGTTACTTGCGAAGCACCACTGATAAATTTACAGGTAGTGCATAAATTGCACCATGGTTGAAAACCCTGCCTCACAAAGGTATGTAGTAGCGAAAGGCAGTAGCATCCTCAGTGCACGGATGGAGAGAATGTGATATTCTCTACGAATCCTCTGTCAGAATGTTGGCAAGTGAAATCAGTTCTAAGTACCACATCTTCTCGCAAACCTAAAAATTCGGCCTTCGCCGCAACATCGCTATCCGGTATCAAATCATCCGGCACAGAGAACAGTCTGGACACCCAAACGTCGCCAGCTCGATAATCCATGCCTGGAAAATACTCAGAGATTGCTTCCCTAACGGCCACAAGATGGCTCTCAATAGCATCACGAAATCAGAGCACAACAGACCAGATGTGTTGGGTCAATTCACAGTCGATGATTGCTCGCAACCCCACCAGAAGGGCCCCGCGACCCCAGCTGGGGTCGCAAACCCTAGTTTGAGAACCACTGGGTTAGGGGCACCACATGAGATTAGTCAGGCACCACCTAGCATTCAAAATCTAATATTGGTGCCTATTTGTATTGGGATGCATGAAAAAGCACCACCTGGAAACCACAATGCTTTACAAAAACGTCATTGGACATTTTGGAAGACTTTTGAAAAAAAATATACTGGTAATGAGAGGTATAAAGTATTAAGCCTTATAGTACAGATGAGCACCTTTTCATCATCTTTCATCAATATTCATCAATGGTTCTTTTCAAGTCTGTTGGCTATGGTGTTAGTGGTCATGTTTAATGGCACAGCAAAACAGACATCTTCCCAAGGTAGCTACCATCCTATTGCCCAAGACAGTCTGCAGATATTGATGCAGGAGTTTGTTCTTGAGATGAAGAAGGATCAATTAGATAGCCACAAAATCAGCTTGAAATAAAAACATGTACATGGGATGAATTGGTGCATCTACGTTTTGAAAGAGTAGCATGTAGGTAAATAGAAGCCCCAGAGGACACATTAAAAAAAAACAATGTATGGACTGTTGTTGAGGCTTACTTTGCAACTTCTTTCTTGACCATGTCTTTGGGAAGTCACATTGCAAGATACTCTGGATTTAAGATGACACAATTTAGTAACTACAGTTGATGATGCAGACTTCCATGGGTACAAGAATATTATGGTATATTTGCAGTTCAAGGAAATTGTTGAATTCTCAGTTTTTCTGATGAAATATTTAGGAACATGATGTGACCACTTGTCTCCTCTCCAAATGTATACTTTTCAGTTGGCAGGACAAACACCCCAAAAAGGGCTTGGAGTTCAGTAATATAGCACAATATGTAATATTCAAAATAAAAAGTAACAATGTAACCCAATGTAGCTTAACCTTCCATGAAAACAACAGATTAAATCAAACAACATTTTAGTGTGATTTTTTTAAACAAATTTTCTTTCTTTAAAAATTTCACGTTAGAAACCTAACCTAACCCAGCCAGATGTTGAAAGGAAGGAACAAATAGATAAAAAGGTTCCCTCCCTACAAGCTTTTTTCTGAAGAAACAAGACACCAACCTAACTTAAACAAACCTAACCCCCTTGTTTAAGCTTCCTGGAAGCAAGTGAGTGAAAACTTGTCTCATGGTGGCCTTAAACTGCCATAACATGAACACTACTTCATCCAACATTAATAGGTTCTAGGAAATCAAATAACTAGAAGGCCTAGGCTGCATTGTTGTGCTTTAGGGTGGTCACAAGACACATTCTGCACACATTTTGTGCCATGAAGCAATCCAATTGGTTAGGCTCTCACCTGGTTGCCACTTTTTGGTTATGTTATGCTTGGTTAGGTTAGGTAAATTTAGTTTTATGCTAATGTTTTTTTTTCACTGAAACATAAATGGAAAAGAAAGAAATGAGAAATTGTTCATCTTCAAAAGCAGACTGTTATACTTTTTTAAGTTGAGCTAGGTTTTTTATTTGGAAAATTGTTTTAAAAATCAAATGAAATTATTTCAATTTGAACTGATATTTTCCTCCACAAGTATTGTGGGCTAGGTTATGCTAAGTTGTACTACATTTTAATTAAATTTTTAAAACATTATTTTGCACACTGCAACCTATAACTCAGGGCCTCAATAATGGTATTCTGTCCATCTCATCATTTTGTTCACAAACTGCAATGTAAGCATTCACAAACAAAATGTGTGGTCCCATCATCTTTGTCACATTACTAAATGCCGCATTTTAAAAATAAATTGCATGTCAGTGACCCTTGGATAAATTTCCTGAGTGTCCTTTCAAGTGAATTAATAACCTATTTTATGCTTCACCAGAACTGCATCAAGAGCCTCTGTACCTGTTCTTTATTCAATACTTGTATGTACATTGATGCATTCATACATGCCTCCATACCTATAACATGGACCATGTACAGCATACATCATCCATGCCTATAGCCTTGCCTATAGCCTGATACTAACTTTGAAAATGTCTTTAGTCCATACAAAAGTTATTCTGGAAGTGATATAGTATACCCAGCTATATACTAAGGCCCTTATAGGCAGAGTGGGAAACTTACTTCCAGGGTTTGGAGTCGGAGGGCATGTCGACTGGAGTCGGAGTGCACTGGAGTCCTGTTTTTTTTTCTTCTTTTTTTGGTGATTCGAACCCGCTAACCGACGTTAAAACTCAGTATAGTCAGCACGTAATATGCGTGATTAAAGCGCCTTTCTTCGTAGGGCAGGGAAGCCGAACATAACGATTTTCAGCACTTGGATAGCATGGTTCAACTTGCCGCGCTTTTATGTACCCATATCCGCGAGGAGCTGCGCTACTCTATTGATACAGGCCTGGTCTAATGGACCTAGTCCGGCCGGCCCGTGCCCGCCCGACCTGAGCCTGCCCCGGGGTGCCGTGCAGGCTCATTTCCAGCGCGAGGTCCGCTGACCCAACGTTCTTCGGCAGGGGGCCAGCATGGACTTCTTCAGCATGCGGGACTAGAGCCCTGTGGACCAGGTGCCGAAGATGAACGAGACGGAGTGGCGCAGTGACGGCGTTCAGCGGAACGGGAACTGCATGCCATTGCATGATTCACGATCCCGCACAGCACGCTCGCCACACCATTAGGGCGCCACCAGAACGGAGAGCTTGGAGATGGGATGCGCCAAGTGGTATAGCTGGTGGTGCGGCTGCTGCCGGCCGTCGCGATGTGGTGCGGCTGTGGCCGGCCGTCGCGATGTGGTGCGGCTGTGGCCGGCCGTCGCGAGGTGGTGCGGCTGTGGCCGGCCGTTACGATGTGGTGCGGCTGTGGCCGGCCGTTACGATGTGGTGCGGCTGTGGCCGGCCGTTAGGAGGTGGTGCGACTGTGGCCGGCCGTCGCGAGGTGGTGCGGCTGTGGCCGGCCGTTACGAGGTGGTGCGACTGTGGCCGGCCGATTTTGGATTTTGATTTGGATTTTGGATTTTGATTTTGGAAATGCATGGCAATGTTGGCAATGTCGCTCGCATCACGTGCAACAATTCGTATTTGCGTTGAAATCATGCCAAAAGCATTACGTATCCAATCCATCGGCAGAAATCCACACAAATATAGGACGCTGCGTCCCCACTTTACTCCAATACTTTGCACCACATATTAGGTATCATTTTAAATTAAGACGACATAATATTCCAGCTACAACCGTCGAGTGAACCGTAGCTGGTGATGCATTCATTGCTATGCGATACCGGAAAAGAGCATGTGCACCAGTTGACTGCGGGAAGTCTGTTGGGGACATATTGAAACTGGATGTGTGCAAACGTGATGAACTCCTTTATTGAGTCACACCGATTACTATCGAATCGGGCCCTCAAATTGTCTATGGAATTTCTAGTCGGTGATCGAACCTGCACTATGCAGATAATTATGACACAAAAAGTAGCATCGCAAGAATTGCACATGCACTGTCAATTTCCGTTCCAGCAATACCAACTTATTTCAAACGTATATTCCTTCATGGAAGACAATAAGGCAACGGTTCACTACGGGTATACAAAAATATACCGTGAGATCTTGGCTATCACAGTTCGTCACAATACAATGTCCTTTGTCTTGGTTATCACAGATATGGTTCACATTCTTCACTATTACATTCTTAACCCCCGTCTCTCCGGTCAGATCCTCACACCTCGTCTCGGGGGTGGGGGTGGTGGGTGATAGGAACTCCCCTAATCTCCAAACTAAGTGTCGCATGAAAACGCGAGAGGTGTGATCGGAAAGCGCTCGACGAGTAGGACCAAAGACCACCCACAAATGTGTTCCCAAAAAATTATGACTAACTCGTTGGCCCTAGACGACCTGACTTAAAAATTATGAAATGTCAAATTGATGTTGGAAAAGATATGCCAAATTTCGGCGAGCTGCCGCGCACCGTTCTTTCATTATCCGCGGGAAACCTGTGGTGGGGGAGGGGGAGCGGCTAAAGACCCCCCTCGAGACGGCGCGGGTTAACTAAACTAAACTCTGATTCATCATTCACATAATAGTTCCAAATGAGATGACTTTATCCACGGCGGCGAAGGACAGCGCCCGAGACGCCCAGTCCCCCAAATGGACGCCGTCGCTCCAGGTTGACTCCGGGAGGAGCCCACCCGGAGCAACATTCGGCGCCGCCTGTCCGAGTGTGGTGGCCACATCGAGAAAAGACTGGCCTCTCCGGGCGGTCAATTCCCGCAACCTCCCGGAGAGGTCCTCCAGCACTCCGGTGGCGGCAGCCGAAAGGTTCGCCTGGGGAACGACACTCCACACAACGACATTGGTTTCTGTGAACCTCATAGATCCCAAAAAATCATCTATGAGGTCCACGACCACGTTCATTGTCTGTTGTGCTGTCTCCACTGGTTCCCCGGCCGCCGTCACCAGAGCCTGACAGTATCCCGGGCTCAGGTAGGCGGAGGGGACCCTCTGGCGCCCCCTTCGCAGGCCCAAACTGTCCGTCATCTGGGCGTATGCTACGACAGTGTCGGCCCGAACGGGCCCGGACCGCCAACCATACAAATTATGAACGTGAAAGTCGATTCCGGCCCACTTGTAGGTGTGGCGGCGATCCGGGAAATGTTTCTCGGAGACATAGCTGTCTCTGAGCATCTGGACTTTTATGTCTTGATGCCTCGGTGGGCCGGCCTCATGGCCACGGTATGGCTGGTACCGGTACTGCAAATAAAATTAAAGTGGTTGACGCTGATCATAATTTTCCGTGACAGCTTCTGATCAATAGATGACTACAATATGACGGGAACACACTCACATATACATGTCACATCAGCACAAACGCCTATATACATGCACGTTATAACTACCAATATTTGTGTATTGCTCCAATGGGATACTTTGATTTTTGCGACGTAAATTGATGGATGACTACATGTGAAAGACAATACAAACATAATTTTAATTACTTTCATAAATATGTATACATATCTACTCACATGTATAATGAAACAATCCAATAAATGACCTGCAAATAATTTCCAGTGAATCACTAGTCTGCTCCGAATCGCTTATGCTGCCTACCAGGCTGCCAGACCACAAGGAAGACCAATGGTTCCATGACACCAGTACCCCCAAAGGTGTAGATGTGACCAGCTTGAGGCCAGGCAACATCACGTCGAAACTTGCGTGGTTGGTTATTGGTTTTACGACACATCGACCGTTGAGTCGAAGCAGAGCATTTGTCAAGGGATTTATTTTCAGCTGCTGTATCTTCCAGCGAAACTCTGTGATCGCATCACGATCATCCCACACAGAATAGTGATCTTTTTTACTCTTTTTGCTGATATTCAAAGCACACCGGATTGTATACATCAACACCAAGCAGGATGGCACAAAATCTGGGTCAGAGAGGTACCGTAAAGTGGACAAGCGAGATGGATCGTTCGCCTGCAAACGATCAGCATTTTCCACTGCCATAATGATATCACCGAGCTGACTCATGACGGACTGGAGCGAGGTGAATGTGTATTCCAAAAATCGAGTTTCCACAGTGTTACGAAGTTTTTTGAAGGCAGGATTCACACTCCTTGCCAGTCGCTCCATCTTCGAAAAAATTCTTGAATGTATTTATAATATGTGGTAAACGAGACTTCACCATTTCTCGCGCCCAGTCAAAGCACATCAATCCTGCATCCAGCAACTTCTCTACCTTGTGGGCTCTATCAGTTAGATGCAAAAACTTTTTGTTCCCAAATTTCTTCCTCCAAAGGGAAGCAACGCCGCTATGCACACCAGCGTAAACTGCCTCTTTATCTGTGCTCAACGCCAACACCATCTTTGAGATGTCATCATCATGCAAGGAAAGAATCACAGTACTCAGTGTGTTGACGATGTGTTCAAAGCAGCCAATGGCATCTGAATCGTGGCGAATGCCCAGCTCTCGATCCTCAGGTGATGCACGGTTACGGTTGACATCTATGGAGAGATTAACCACTTTCGGTTTACCATCCACATCTATGAATCGGGCATTAATGACCTGTCGAGTGATGTTACCTGTAGTCACCTTATCTGCACTCAATTGCAGGTGTCGCATTCTTCCTGTGACAACACTAGATGAACAAAGGAAATGGTTCAGCATGCCAGAGTATGATTTGAAGAAAACATCTGTGGCACTAGCTGCCGTTTTTCTGTGAACGTTGCGTTCTATCAACTTGAAGTTTGGACCGTTCTCCAAAGAAGTGAACAATGTCCGCATGAGAAGCTGAAAATATCGGTATGAATGGTTT
The DNA here is from genome assembly GCA_034440575.1 of Imbricaverruca yamaguchii. Taxonomy (NCBI): domain Eukaryota; kingdom Metazoa; phylum Arthropoda; class Thecostraca; family Neoverrucidae; genus Imbricaverruca; species Imbricaverruca yamaguchii. The sequence continues at coordinate 368,124 of JAOTOL010001313.1, forward strand.
CTCATTACCCCATAGTATGCTATGCGCAGCACATCTCTAGTTAGAGAACGGTCGAGCTCCCGCCTTTTTGCGTCTAGTCTCTGGGAATCATTCATCAATGCAAGGTTTGACTTTGCTACCTTATGCATAGCACTTGTCTCGTGTCTCACACACCCGAAACTTGAACACATGCGGTTTGGTGATTTTCACACCAGATATAACCCAATTAAGTGCCTTTGCTGCTCCATGTTTTGATGCAATAAAGTCTTTTTGTTGCATGCAAACAGAACAAAACCCAAAGGTTCCCTGCAGGGTATCTTTCTTGAGAACCCAATCCAATTTACAGCCACGGCTTTCGTTTTCGGTAGGTGCGTCCCTGCTGGCCGATGGAGCCAGCCTGCTGCCCAGATCATTAACAGCAGTGTGCAATTTCGACAATTCTGTTAGGATGCTGTGAAGCTTGGTATGTGCCTCCATCTGATCTTTAGCATTCACAGAAGACTTGCCAAAAAAAACTTCAAATTTCTAGTTCCAATTCCTGCAGCCTCATCACTGGTTTGTGTTTGTGTTGTTCTGCCAACCATCTGGATTAACTCACGAGGATTAGTCGAGGAATCTTCAGCAGCATCACATGGTTGTTCAATAACTTCTGGCTGTGGAGGAATTGTTTCTCCCACCTTGCGACTACTTGGTAAGGCCAGATCAGCTACCTGTGTGGCTGTCGAATAGCCTGCCAGATGACTATTGGTATGCTGTGAGGGATTAATACTTCCAAGTAAATTTCGATCCGAGACACCGGCTACATGCAATTTGCCAAGTCCGGGTGTATGCGCCTCGGGCGACGTCTCGCCATGCACTGGATTACATGAATCATCCTTTGGACCATCAGATTCAGATGATTCCATCACATGAATGACGTCTTGCATGGCTGATTTGGTAGATTCGCTCACACTAATCCCTTGTTCCTTATCAACAGGTGGCAGGCTTTTTGTTGATGCCTGTGTATAGGCCTTGTAGCGAATTCTCTTCGACATCAACAACAAATACTGAGACAACCGCCTTCCTTGTTTGCCGCCCAGCGAACCAAGTTCGTTTGCATGGCGACGATGGAAATGTCTGCTCAAGTTTTTCTCGTTACGAATGATGGCATTGCAAATGTAGCATGTTGCACTTTTTTCTTTTTTTCGTGGTGCTATATTTGAGTGCTTTCAGATGATGATATTTGAAGAGCAACTTCTCATCTCAGTAAATCACGTCCTTTTCGACAAACTCACTTTGCATCTCACCCTTAAGTACTCAAATAGAAGGATTGGCATCTGGGGAGGAAAAATTACATCACCACCACAAGACAGTAAACTATGGTTCACAAACCAAGTCACTGCCCTACAATTTGTTTTCCTGGATTCTGAAAAAGAGAAGCAGGTGCTTCCTAACTCATGCAGCACTTCAGACTTGCAGGGCATATGTTCAGGTAAGCCTTAAGCTAACCTTCATAAAACAAGCTATATATCATTATCAGCTGGTTTCTATTCAGAATAGGCAGTCCCATGTTACCCCAGTAGGTGACATGACATCGAATATGATACTAAGCCAGGCAGCAAAATGTACCAGTTTTAAGCAAAATGTTTTCATGGTACATGTCCTATGGACATATCTGTCATGTATTAAGGCAGATGAGCATTACATATATCTATCACTTTTCATACTTTGCAAGCAAGTGTGAGAGGTAGGGGGTGTGGGGGTCACTACTGTAATTTGAGACATCCATGGCAAAAACTTCACATTTTGGATCATGTGTGCCTTGTACTCAAGGAAAGGAGATATTTTCAATGGGCAAAATGCACAATGCTCATGCTTCCCATAAACACCACAATATCATTTTGATGATCACTTTTTAAAAGTATTGTTAGCCTATGAGGGTACCATACTTTAAATGCATCTAGGAAAATTTTGAGCTAGGCAACATATGCTATGCACAAATCATTATAGGACAAAAGCATGTATTGTTTGCAGCTATGTTTTTAAAACAGGACTTATTTTGCTAGAGGTTATGACCCCTACTTCATATATATACACTCACACATACATACACTATTGGCTTTTTTGTGGTAAACACAAAACAAATGCAGACTTAAAAATGGTAAACTTTGCATTAAGATCTATTCATTCTTTTGTGATGCAACCTCCAAATGCAATGTTTATGCAGCCTAAGCTGTTCTTGAAGAAAAACTATAAATTTTTGGTAAATTTGTGCTTTCAATTGTTTTATGAGTGCTTGTAATTGAACTTCCCAATACAAAGTTTATGAAGGTGACTAAGATGATAGGACCACTCATTTTCTGTGCAAATGCTTACTTTTAAGGTTGTGAGCAAGATAACTCCACACAAATTTGTTTTGGTTCAGATATACAATGAAAAGCATACAACAGTATGAAAATAAATGTTTAAAAAATAATAAAAAATGCAACAAAATCTAACCTAGACTAACCTCTCTTTGCAGAAAAAGTCTGCAATAATTTTTTTTCTTCACAAACATAAACTATCCTAGTCAAACTAAACTCATTTATACATGTGTAGCACTTTAGTTCCAGAGCACCACACACTTACAACTCATTGCCACCTGAGCTGACATGACTTCCTTTGTCGATCTTTGGTCACCACCCATTGGAGTACCTATTTGATGTGCCACCTGTGCCAGACTGATTGACTGCTCAACTTGCTGTATTTCATTTATTTTTATTTTATTATGTGATTTTAACATGCTTTTTTACCTTTTGTGCTGTGTTGTTTTATCTATTTCATTTGATGTCATAATTGCCACAAGTCCATTGTGGATGACCTCAACAAAGTCTGTCTGCCTCTCTTTGTCTGCATCATGGAGGCAAATGTGTGTAAAATGTGTTGTGCAGATGGGGGAAACCTGCCCACCCAACATATTCTTCAAAAATGACTCCTGATTATACCAGTTGATATATGCCACTCTTTGCATACATGGTTAGAAATGTCTGCTGCATTGCTTAAAACAAGAACACAAATCTGCAAATTTGTTTTTAGTTTAAGGCTGTCAGTCAAAACATTTTGTATCAGTGTTCAAAGCAATACTAGCTTCTTTGTTATATATATTATGTTATATTGTTTCAAGATCATGCTAGGTCACTAATGTCAACTCAGGTCAAGTTCATGACAGGTCAATGCAACCACTCATTCATTTGTAAGGTTCTCATAAACACAAACTGAAATAATAGTCCTGTGCTTCATGCAATTTTGCATGCTACTGCCTACTTAAAACTTGGTTTTGTCATTGTGAACTAGGGTTAAAATAATGGTTCCTCATTAGGTGTGAGATGTTCAAACAAGCACAGTGGGATGTCAAAATTTGTCATACAATTAATGTCATTTAAAGAGCTTTTGATGCCCCAGACTCAACCTTGAGGTTGTGGTGTAGGTTCCAAAGAGCAGGATGTTGATACTTCTTGCAGAAGAATGTCAATTGAACATTTGGAAAGTGGTAGATTACACCCTATTTGTCAAATAATCTCTCACTGTGCCATGGAAACCAGGATGTCATTCTGGGCAATGGCATCACCAGACAATTGTGTCCAAATTCTGCATGTTCTTCTTTTAAAGGGTGACCAGAGGCATCACTAATGTTCATCAGGTCCTCATGCACTTTTGTAGACTTCTTGCCATGGGTATCACCACAATGTGATACCAGGGCAACCTTCTGACCAGACATCACCAGAATGCAAACAGGGCAAACTCCAAATGCTTCGGGTCAGGGCATCAACAGTCAAGCAATTATCTTTGGACACTGATTTAGTGTTGTTTTAGTTAGTTAGTTATTGGGGTTTAGGGGCACATCAACTGCAGAGGTCATGCAGCGCCCTTAGTGTTGTTTTAGATCCATGCAAATTGGCTGCATCTTGGTGAGGTGTTGGAACATTGGAATGAAGTAATAAGTAGGATGAAACTAAATGAAAGTATTGTTGATTGACTTGTGAAAGTGGTGCAGAACTGAATTCAATTAGCATAAGTTGTGGAATGGGATGACAGGTTTACATTGAGGTTGATTGGTATTGTGTGACAATACAAGCAATCAGGATTTTGGGTGTGAGACATATGCATCTGGACATTGAGTTGATGCTTGCAAATAATTCTGGAAGGGGACAAATAATTTTAACAACAGAAAAAAGGGTGGGTGGGATGCAGGGTTAAAATAATTGTTATTTGTTAGGTGTAACATATCTGAACAAGCACAGCAGGATGTCAAAATTTGACATGGAATTAGTGTCATTATTGATTGATTATTTGGGCTTAAGGGCATGTGGACTACTAAGGTCATTTTACGCCCATAATTAGTGTCATTAAAATGCTTTTAAAACCTTTCAGACTCAAATTTAAACAAATGGTTTAGGCATTTATGACTGTACCTATTAGTTGTTTTCAGATTCATGATATAGGAAGAGCTATATTCTGGATAGAGAAAATCATACCCATGCTACAAACTGGTATTATACACTATATCGCATCACATATAAACACCTGAAATTGCATTGCAAAAAGTTTGTGTATCATCATTCCTTATTGATAGTGCAAGAAAACACAAGGACTACATAAGCATGCATCAAGAATCAGGATGTCAATACTTCTTGGACAAGGATGTTGATTGGGTTTTCAGAGTGGTATATTCCACCCTATTTCACGAAGAACTTATCCCTGTTGTGAACGTAAACATTTTCATACTTCACTCATGTATTTCAGCCCTTTCTTAAAGAATCTAATTGTACCAGGCCACCACCTGCCTGGCAGGTGGCCTGGTTCTGGTAACTGCCCTGATAAATAGCTGACATGTGACCTGAGGTCAAACAGCAAATCTTTCATCTGTAGTCAGTTTTAGAGCAGAAATTTGCTCCCAGGTGATGTGTTCTAAGGACCAAGACAGAGGGAGAAGATCCTGCATAATTATGTGTATAAATTAAAAGCAACCACAGAATCAAATTCTTACATCAGTTTTAATCATGAAATTTATTTTACTATTGATGCTGCTGAAAATAAGTAGAAGTGAACTTACAACCATCAGCAAACTGCAATATGCCTTCTCATTTATGTGCAGACTGCACACAGCTCTATGTAATATGACAGCCAATGAATAACTGCCTGATGACAAATTGGCACTGTGGTTAAATTAGTGAAGGATGAGGTTATAAGCCATCTTCCTGAGCAACAGTAGAGGAAATGATAACATACCCATAGCCCTACCTGTCACTTCTGACATCTGACATGCTCACAAAACACAACTAATAAATGTTCACAACACATCCCATGAGTAGGATGTTTGTGCATCAACTGATGTTACTTGCTGACTATAGTTGTGTTGGTTTTGGAATATAAAATGTTGTTTGTTTGTTTATTGGTTGGTTCACCACACACTTTATGCCCATTCACTGTTAATGTCACCGCCCACACTGTTTTGCCGGTGGGCCGCAGGGTTGCAAAATGTCCAGTGGTGCTAGAGTGGAACATAAAATGGTTTAAGAAAAAATACACAGAACAATTTGTGAAATCTTTTTTTCTCACCATGAAGCATTTTTTCTGAAAAAGTTCAGAATATTTATTCAAACCAATTCTTATTAATATTAAGGTTTAATCAGCTTTTTTAGTTCATGTCTGGAATGTTTAGTTGAAGCAAGGAATCCTTGCTTCAAGTCAATCCTTGCCAAGGATTGACATGGAATGATCAAATGTGACGTGACTGGACAGGCAAGCAAATTGCCACTGCAAAACTGACTTGTATTTTACATCATTAGTTATATTCAAAACATCATTGATCCCAATTTAGGAGAATTTAAACAACTGCAGCAACCAATAATGCTGTCAAGGTAAACCATGCAAAACAAGTCAAATATCATGTAAGTTCACATCATATTTGAGGTCATAAGGTAAAGGCACCATAAGGTAAAATGAGGTCACATTGTGACCTCTTTTTACCTTGAAGCCATTGACCTAATGTCATGAAATTTGCACACAATAGAGGCTACCATCATATCCATCTACCCTGAAAATTGTGTTACTCTAGGTATAATAGGCGAGATCTTGCTTCCCCCTCCCACAAGGGAGGGAGAGTAAAATCCACAACCCAAATCTCCAGTCTGTTTGTTATCTTGGTTTTTTTAATGTTGGATGTTTTTGGGAATAAATGTTGAACTTGGCATAGAAGCATAACCATACATAGCCCCTTTGCTTGCTCGTTTGCGTCTCGCTATGACTTTTTTCTTTGTTCGGTGCCGATGCCGAGGAACAAAGGTGAGCGTTGGCGCTATAATTGCCAATGCTAGGTGCTTCACGTTTACGCTAGTTTCAACACTGGGCCAGGCGAAAAAAACAGAAACAAAGCTACTTCACGTTTCACAATTCGCCTCCATAGTCCACCTAAATGCACGCACCCACCTCGTACCGACCTCAGTCAACCGCATGAATACCATGGGCAAGTAGAAACCTAACCCACCAATGAACTTTCCTCCCACAGAAAACTTCGCCGAGCACGCGCCCGTCAAGGTGGTGTCATTCTAGCACCACGCGATTAACGATGGGTTCAAAGTTGCTAACTTTTGTGACGCCATAACAAAATTGCGTTGCTTCGATTCGTCGTCAGCCAGATTTCAGAACAGAAAACACCAAAGCAGCCAATTCTGAACAGTGCACTCCGCGGCTCCGAAAGACGACTCTTAAAGATGTCACTTTTTCCCACTATAGGGTGGCTCGAAACCATGCTTCTGGAGGGGTGGGTCTACTCTGTTGCCGTGGGCTGTTGCCGTGACCATATTCAGAAACTACGGAACCAAATTCCACCAAACCTTCACCAATCGATTCAGTTGGGTCGATTTATGTGGGACTTTTGAATATGGGGACTCTTACCGCTACGCAAAGCTATAAAATTACCCCTCAAACTTGGGGAGGCCATTTTGAAATCATTTTGAAGGTGTTGCCGTGCCCATGCTCATAAACCGCTGCACCGAATTGAACGAAACCTTCACCAATCGATGCAGCATAGTCGATGTACTTGGGACTTTAAAATATGGTGACCTTGATCTTGACCTAAGGTCCCTGATTAAGTACATCTTTATTTTGAATTGTTGCCGTGACCATGCTCCTAAACTACTGAACCGAATTTCGTGAAACCTTCACCAATAGACGTGACATGGTCGATATACTTGGGACTTTTGAATATGGTGACCTTGGCCTCAGGTCAAGGTCATCAAAAAAGCACAAAACCATTTTTAAGACTTTTAACCACGCCCATACTCTGAAACTACCCAATACAATTTCATGAAACCTTCACAAATCGACGTAACTTGTTCGATATACGTGGGGCTTTGAATATCATGACCTTGACCTTAGGTCAAGGTCACCAAAATCCACAAAATCGTTTTCTTGCCTATTTGACACGCCCATGCTCCCAAAGTACCGAACCGAATTTGATGAAACATTCACCAATCGACGTGGAATGGGCGATATATTCTGGAGTTTAAATATGGTGACCTTGGCCCTAGGTCAAGGTCATCAAAAATGCATAAAACTCATTTTAATGGTGGTTGCGCCGCCCATGCTCAGAAAGTACGGAACCGAATTTCATGAAACCTTCGCCAATCGACGTGCCGTGGTCGATATACTTCGGACTTTTCAATATGGTGACCTGGGCCCTAGGTCAAGGTCATAAAAAATGCACAAAACTCATTTTAATGGTTGTTGCGCCGCCCATGCTCCGAAAGTACCGAACCGAATTTCATGAAACCTTCACCAATCGACGTGGCGTGGTCAATATACTTGGGACTTTTCAATATGGTGACGTCGGCATAAGGTCAAGGTCATACAAAATGCATAAAACTCATTTTGATGGTTGTTGCGCCGCCCATGCTCAGAAAGTACGGACCCGAATTTCATGAAACTTTCGCCAATCGACGTGCCGTGGTCGATATACTTGGGACTTTTCAATATGGTGACCTCGGCCCCAGGTCAAGGTCATACAAAATGCATAAAACTCATTTTAATGGTTGTTGCGCCGCCCATGCTCCGAAAATACGGAACCGAATTTCATGAAACCTTCGCCAATCGACGTGCCGTGGTCGATATACTTGGGACTTTTCAATATGGTGACCTCGGCCCTAGGTCAAGGTCATACAAAATGCATAAAACTCATTTTAATGGTTGTTGCACCGCCCATGCTCCGAAAGTACCGAACCGAATTTCATGAAACCTTCACCAATCGACGTGGCGTGGTCGATATACTTGGGACTTTTCAATATGGTGACGTCGGCATAAGGTCAAGGTCATACAAAATGCATAAAACTCATTTTAATGGTTGTTGCACCGCCCATGTTCCGAAAGTACGGAACCAAATTCCATGAAACCTTTGCAAATCGACGCGACGTGGTCGATATACTTTCGGCTCTTGAATATTATGATTGTCATTTATATTCTTTACATAACGCCGACCAGGCCATACGTTGTTCCCAGTAACTACTTTACAACAAATTTATATAACATGATTGACCATCACTATTTATGGGCTCCCAAGGTAAAGGTATTTCCCTTGCATCTGTTGCTGTCTTCTAGGTGTGTGGTCGTGTCAGGCTGTGCCCGCATTTGCTATTTTATGCCATGTATGGTACTGCAATACGTATATATTTCGGTCGTTTGGTGAGCCGTGGTATCCGTAAAGCACTTCGTCTTTTTCACTCCTTGCTTGTTCACTTGCTGTTCCAGATTAAGGAAAGTTTTCTTACCATGGGTGGAGGCAAGACTGTATACCTTCATCAACATGGGTGGAGGCTTTTAATGATTGCTTACCTATATTCGTACCAATCACCATCACATTTACCAGAGTTTCAGTGTCAATTCCCAGCCAATTTTACCATTGAATTATATAGTCCTGATGTTAAATTTCACATGTTGTGTTCCATTGACAACACCAAATGGACATAAAGTCCCCAAATGTACTGTTCCCCAACTGAGCACAATGTCGGGTAGGTATCCAGGTACCTATAAAGGTACCTACCTAGGTACCTAGGTACTTATCTACTTAGGTTTGATATTTTTCATGGCATTGGATGGAGTATGCACCACCTACTGAAGCATGAGAGCCTTCCCAACAAATGTATAAACATGCTTCTTTATGTGTGTTTATGAAGTCTCCATGCCTCATTTCTGGCAGTGTATTCATGGGTAATTAGGGATCATGCTTATGCTCACAATTGCAGAATCTGAAACATCAGTATCTCATAATGTCACACTGCAAGGTGTGGCACTCGCTGAGATCTTGTCTGTGCAGGGTTGGTGGCCAGTTGTACAGTTAGTGAGGCTGTGGCAGTATAAAATTATTTGTAAAATAGGGTGGAATTTACCACTTTCCGAACACTCAATCGAAATCCTTCTGCAGGAAGCATCTACGTCCTGCTTCATGATGCATGCTTATGCAGTCTGTGTGGCTCCTTTGTAACGATTTGCAAAGGTTTCATGGAATTTGGTTCCGTCCTTTCGGAGCATGGGCGGCGCAACAACCATTAAAATGAGTTTTATGCATTTTGTATGACCTTGACCTAAGGCCGAGGTCACCATATTGAGAAGTCCCAAGTATATAGTCCACGGCACGTCGATTGGCGAAGGTTTCATGAAATTCGGTTTCGTACTTTCGGAGCATGGGCGGCGCAACAACCATTAAAATGAGTTTTATGCATTTTGTATGACCTTGACCTAGGGCCGAGGTCACCATATTGAAAAGTCCCAAGTATATGGACCACGGCACGTCGATTGGCGAAGGTTTCATGAAATTCGGTTCCGTATTTTCGGAGCATGGGCGGCGCAACAACCATTAAAATGAGTTTTATGCATTTTGTATGACCTTGACCTGGGGCCGAGGTCACCATATTGAAAAGTCCCAAGTATATCGACCACGGCACGTCGATTGGCTAATGTTTCATGAAATTCGGGTCCGTACTTTCTGAGCATGTGCGGCGCAACAACCATCAAAATGAGTTTTATGCATTTTGTATGACCTTGACCTAATGCCGACGTCACCATATTGAAAAGTTCCAAGTATATCGACCACGGCACGTCGATTGGCGAAGGTTTCATGAAATTCGGTTCCGTACTTTCGGAGCATGGGCGGCGCAACAGCCATTAAAATGAGTTTTATGCATTTTTGATGACCTTGACCTAGGGCCAAGGTCACCATATTTACACTCCAGAATATATCGCCCATTCCACGTCGATTGGTGAATGTTTCATCAAATTCGGTACGGTACTTTGGGAGCATGGGCGTGTCAAATAGGCAAGAAAACGATTTTGTGGATTTTGGTGACCTTGACCTAAGGTCAAGGTCACGATATTCAAAGCCCCACGTATATCGAACACGTTACGTCGATTTGTGAAGGTTTCATGAAATTGTATTGGGTAGTTTCGGAGTATGGGCGTGGTTAAAAGTCTTTAAAATGTTTTTGTGCTTTTTTGATGACCTTGACCTGAGGCCAAGGTCACCATATTCAAAAGTCCCAAGTATATCGACCATGTCACGTCTATTGGTGAAGGTTTCACGAAATTCGGTTCAGTAGTTTAGGAGCATGGTCACGGCAACAATTCAAAATAAAGATGTACTTAATCAGGGACCTTAGGTCAAGGTCAAGGTCACCATATTTTAAAGTCCCAAGTAAATCGACCATGCTGCATCGATTGGTGAAGGTTTCGTTCAATTCGGTGCAGCGGTTTATGAGCATGGGCACGACAACACTTTCAAAATGATTTCAAAATGGCCGCCCCAAGTTTGAGGGGTAATTTTATAGCTTTGCGTAAGGGTAAGAGTCCCCATATTCAAAAGTCCCACATAAATCGACCAAACTGAATCGATTGGTGAAGGTTTGGTGGAATTTGGTTCGGTAGTTTCTGAATATGGTCACGGCAACAGCCCACGGCAACAGAGTAGACCCACCCCTTCTGGAGACGCCTCGGCCGAATTCGGAGCGACCGGAGGGCACTTTCTTCAGTGCGCATGCGCACGGTCTGGCGCGTTGTTGTGGACATTTCTGGTAGTTGTGTTTGGGTGTGGGAGTGTGTGCTGAGAAGCTGTATGCGGTGTTTGATGGTACGAAAAGTGGCTAGTTTATTTGGTAATCGTAAGTAGAATAACATGCTGTTTGGTGGATGTTTCCTTCAGTCTTGTCTTTGTTTTTAGTGGTATATTTGTTCCTTCTGCATGTTCGTGTCGGAGTACATGTGAAGCCTATTCTATCCAGTATGAATTCGGAGTGCAAAAATGTTTTAAGAGATGAAATCTCTTAAAAAGTGCCTTAATTCCCACCCTGCTTATAGGGCCCTTAAGGAAGAGCTTTCCAAGCTCAATGCTGCCCTTGTTGCACAGGGTAAGCAAGAAAAGGCAATAGGTAGGGGTCAGACTGCAGCAGGGACATCCTATGCCCAGGGGCCGGGTCTATGCCCACTTTTTCTGCCCCATGGACGATCTCAGTAATTACGAAGTGGATGTCGATGAAAGGTGCAATAATAGTTGCCTTTTAATTGATGCGGTGGTATTGGCTTACAACCGTAATTAATAGTTTCCGTTAAATGTCTTTAAATGGCCCCCAAGTGGCGATGCAACGTTGTAATTACGACAATAGAAAGTGCCCAAAGTCGATCTCAGCAAGGCCCTTTACATAAGGTACAACCGTCCGGCAATTGGAACTTTTTCATGACGTCACAAGTTTTCAACGGCCGATATCCTCATTGCCCGCAATGCTATATAGGGGTAGTTTGTATTGTAATATCTTTTTCAGGAATGAAGCCACAGCTATAAAATAAAGACCATGTGATAGAACATGTCTTTCTTTGCCGAAAATATACTTTCAGTTTCTACCTGAAACTTACCAGAAACGCGATATAGGAGTTCAAACAGGTGGTCGCATCATGCAGGCTTCGTCTCCAGCTGGCACCGTCCCATAGCTTTTTTTCACCAACGAATTCTGATAAGGTAGGAATGTGGGGTGGAACTTACGCAAATTATGAGAAGGATACAGGGGTTTTGTTTGATGCACTTTTGAGGGGACACTTTCCCCTTAAATCTCGACTTTTCCAGCCAATAATTTCAGGTCTTATCATAGGACCCCATTGAGTGTACCTTTCAATTCATTTGAGTTCTCCTATTGCCTTCATGCAATGCGTTCCCAAATAATTGCCAGTATTGCTCCGCCATCAGCCGCCTCACGATGCCGGGCTGGTCATCCGCCGCGCGGCCCATCACCAGGTTGAATGTCAGCTCAAAGCCATGCACCACTGCCATCCAGCGTTCCGAGGGCACCAAGAGACCGCCACGGCTCACTACGCGAAGCCAGCTGTCGGGCACAGAACTGGGCTGCGCTATGCTGGTTGCCTGACCAAGTGTAGGGTCGATGGCCCGACATTTGCATGCCACAAACCCTGCCACGAAAGCCAGCGCCTGCAGCTCGATACCTACCTCATCGCTGGGGTCCGGGGCCGCCATCAACTCGACCAAAGGCATTTCCGGTTGCTCGCCAGCGGAGTCCTCCAGGTTGAGGGGCGCCGGAGGCTGCAGGGTTTAGGCTTGGTAGGCCCGGCTGAAGTCTGCTTCCTCCTCGGCGGCATCCAGTTGGTCAAGATCCTGAATCTGAAACAGATGAGCATTACCCTGAAGTACACATCATGGTAGTCAAAACTGCTTTGTTTGCGTTCAGTTCAGTGAAAACGTACGCAACACCGTCAGCTTCACTGGTGGTTTCAAAGTAAAACATGGAATGGCAGAATCCAGAATGCAAAGCTTCCCCATGTTTTGCTTCAGCTACACTATGTGATATCTGCGTGGTCCTGTTACAAGTTCTCAGGTACAGTGAGACATTTTTCGCGAAATATGGTGGAATATAATTACATAATTACCTATGATGTGGCATATTATACACGAACAGTTGATAACACAGGCATTGTGGTTGTTGTCCCTATCGTGAATTCAGGTATTTATATATTGGGGATCTATCAGAACAAGTAAAAAGGTGCTTTATTGGCTCAGACTTGAGCTTGAAAGATTTGAAGATGTTTTAAACAGCCTTGCATCTAACGCGAATGATGACATTGGGCTGCATCCGTTTCGACATGTCACAACTAACGAAAAACAAACATTATTTGAACACTGCTTAGCTATGATCACATATTCACCTGGATGTCGAGGCCCTCGAAGGCATCGTTGGTGAGGCAGTCCAGCCGGCTCTCCGTGGACAAGAAGTCCGTGTCGGCCTCCAGCTGTACCGCACGGCCCCGGCTGTTGGCGGCCACCAGCGGGGACGGCGCCATCAGTAGGATGCGTAGCCGGGACCGCGCCTCCACAGCGTCCGGGGTGGTGTTCTGGCCGCACATGCCCCGGAGCTGGGAGAAGACATTCTCCAGGCAGTCCTGGTTCAGCCTGGAGGTCAGCAGGTACTGGTACCCGGGGACTGTGGCCAGCAGGTCCGCGTGCAGGCCGCGAAGTGAGGCAATGCTCCGCAGTATGCCGTGCTGGAACGGGAGCAGCCCTGCCCGTCCACCGCGGTGCCTTGGTGTGAACTTCCGCGCACTCCCGATGAGCAACTCCATGTCCCGGAGAGCTGCTTCCTGGACGGCCGTGGCCCCCGGGCTGATGCCGTAGCCGCAGCGCTCCAGTCGGGCGTTGAATGGCGCACGGCTGTTTGCGACATCAAACCACTTGTCGACGGTGAGCACGGCCGCCGTCTGTGGCTGGCGGCGAGGCAGCAGCTGCCCCATCGCAGTCCCCACGCTGTTGGAGAAGGCCTGCGTGGCTAGATGCACCCTCTGGCCACTCTGACCAGCGGCCTGAAAATATAGGGCAGGCATGTCCAAAGTTCATTTTGGACGATAGCCAACGGCTTCACTGCGAAGTTTTGTTTAATGCGAAGCAATTTCTCAGTCCATTTGTGATCCGTCTCGCAGTTGTAATATCTAAGTCCATCGAGCAACGTTCACCTTAGCCATTGCCAGTGGAGTGGATGTTGGTGGGAGTAGGGATGGGAGTGGGGATGCGGGTGGCGTTGGTGAGTGATGTGGGCGGGAGTGATGCACCCCCTAGGCGTTTCCGCGTATTTTCCGGACTGTTCAACGGAACCCATCCTGACTTCCGGTACCTCACAGGATATTTTCATCTTTTTCAGAAATTCTGGTAAAATTGCTTAGATTATACAAGGTTGTGGAACGATCACATCACAAAAGGGAGAGCCTTGAATTTTGTTCAACAAAGCCATGTATCGCGCAGCCTGGCACAACATGGCGAGCCAAAATGATGTTGGATATGTGGTAATTGGGGATTGCACAAACAGGATGATGTAGGTTATTAACCTTTTCCATGTCCTTTGAGGCTTTGAGGTCATTGTCCTGAGTTTGCCCCCCAGGATGACATTCGTCACTAAGTGTACAGTAACCCTAAAACTATTTCATGTTTTGAATTGGATTCCCCGTCCATTTTTACCACTTAGCGCCTAGAAATGATAATTTTATACTATATTATATTAGTTATAACTTTCATATATTCAGAAGATCTGACAGAAAAGCACTTGACGTCCATACAGGTTATGCGAGCAGTATGAGTTGCTCCGAATCCCCTTCTTACCTCCAGGTGGAACCGCGTGAGCTTGGGGCAAAGCCTCAGCTCGCCGTTGTCCAGCGCAAGCAGCTCCTCAAAGCACTGACGGCTGAGCAGGGCTGTACCGCCATCGGTCTTCGGCACCAGCAGGCCGCCGTTCTCCGCCATTGTGTGGGCTCTCATCAGCTTGATGAGGTGGGGCGGGTCCGCAAAGACCCAGACTTTCCTAAGGGGATGGGAGAGGTTTCTAATTAACATGGGGTCGGGTGTGGTGGGGGTAAACATTAACCCCACCCCTAGGCTTTCTAAAATAACGAAATGTACTTGAATTGAAATATTTTTTACAGTATGCCAGCCAAAGAAGCTGCATGCTGGTAAATAAGCTGTTGTGTACGTGGAATCAACATATGATCATACCAGGGGTACAACAAACTTTTGGGTCGAGGAGCTGATATCAAGTTTATACATGCCACAATATCGATTTTATGCAGCAATGAAATGCTTGCCTATTTACGTTACACTCACTGTTGTTTGGGACTCTGGAAAGCTAAAACACCATCAACATCATCAAACTAGTTTGACATGGACGTACCGGATTGGGTCTGCTGGGTTGGATATCCAGGTTGAGGACGAAGTGACGTCGGCCTCCTTCCACATGGCCTCGTTCGAAGGGGCCATGTCGCTCACGGCGGCGACCACCTTCAGGCCCAGTGTCTCCAGTCTGGCGATGACGACGGAGAGCTTCTCGATGGTCATGGCAGCGTCCAGTTCATAGAACAGCGGCTGCTTCCAAGGTGCGCACAACCCACGAACCATGAGAACCTGCAGTAGGATTTCCGAATTCAGATACCGCTGACGCCTTAGAGATTCTGAACATTGAACAAACACACAACTGACATGCACGAATTCCCCATTACCCAGCAAAATATAAAAAGACAATCATGACATGCAATTGTAATCACCCAAACAGAGCAGTGGGAAGACATCTACCCTCCACATTGAGAAGTGTAATTGGATTCCCTGTGAACCGTTACTTTTTATTTCGGCCACAGCTGCCAATTAACCGAAATTTGTCAAAACTGGTGGAGAAGTCGGTACGGTCGGCATAATGCTAAGGACGTAAAACATTACGGTATTAACATTGTGTTAAGGACAACATACAATGCAATGGATAAACCTGGTCAAAGTACAAAAAAAGTTAACACAATTTATTTATGTGATTGGGTAAGCACGTTAAAGTTGCTATGCATTAATGCATTGCTTAATGCCAATCACCGGCCAAAAGTTGGGAAATAGGTTAATTGAGGGTGAAAATTATCTAACAAACAATGCGAACGTCGTAAAAATGCAACAGTCCCTGGCTCATCGTCAGAAAGTACACATTTCATACCTGGAGCTTAGATGTCGCCAGCACCTGGTCCGCTGCAGCATCATAACAGCGTCTACTGTCCAGGCTCATCTCGTCGAATGAGATGACGCACAGACGTTGGATGGGCTCCATGGTCTGGACGGCCGCCTCCAGAACCGCGGCGGCTGCCTCCATCACGCCCGGTGTGACCGTGAAGGAGCGTATCCATCGTGACAGCGTCGTCATGGACGGCAGGGGGAGATTTAGCACGTTGCTAACATACGCGAAGGCCTTCTTCGAGATGCAGCGCAGGCCCAGCGCTCTAGCGACGGCCTTGTCCCCCAACAGGTTCGGCGCCCAGTGGCCGCTTGGCGCACCTGCTCTGCCGACAGCACGCCCGCTTCCAGCAGCTGGTCCAGGGTCGCGGCCTTCTTCGCCAGGATGCTGTTGCGGCGGAGCAGATCAGACTTCTGGCGCCGCCACGCCAGACGTCTCTGACGACAGATACGCTGCATCCGATCCACCTTTCTCTGCAGCCGGCAGATTTCCTCCAGAGGCGTCAAAATCCGCACTTCTGCCATAGGCTGAAGCAGCGTTGGGACGTCGTCTACTTCAGACAGATCACTGCAATCGGAAAACAAGGCCGACGCGTAATATATCACTTTTTGCTTTTTGGAGGCGAAGGTGAGTGAAATGTTGAAAGCAATCTTAGTGATTCATTAAAATGAAGAACATTTTGTTGGTAATGAACATACTGTAGCACAGTAAGTATAATCACAGTACAAAGAACAATCAGAATATATTTTGATCAGACATACTTTTTCCATTATTTCCATAGATAGGTACACACCAGGACCAACAAGACATGTTGTGAAGTCATACTTTAGTGTGCATCTGCATCAATCATATTTCATAACTGGTTGCAAGACATATTGAAGATTGGGTGTGCTTACTTTTGTCTTGTGGTACTACCAAAAATGGAATTTGCACCATAATAACTTACCACATTGGGGAATCAGTATCTGCATCAACAGCAGGCTCAGCTTCAGACATCTGTAGATTTGGACTTGACCTATCACCAAGCACACTGTCAACAGTCTGCTTCTGCTCCCTATGAGTATGGCGCTGACACCTCTCCAAAGCAGCTGTTCTCTCCTCCCTGTTGCAAAGATGAAGGAAGAGTTACATATAGATACAATAAGCTATGTTTATGCTATGCTATTGGCAGCAGTGTCAGTGCATTGACAGCATGTTAAACTCTTGGTCAAAATTCTGCCATTGAACTAGAACTCATTGCCTGTGCCTGTGGAACTCATTGTGGTGAGACAAGGGTTTATGCACCAATCCCTGATGAGCAATATGACTCTGGTTCATGAAGCCACCCCAGCAAGAATGTAGACTATTTTTTTAAACAGACAAGCAATGGGGATAAACATCGAAATATACAGCATTTTTCTGCATTAAAATATTCCAACAAGCATTACACATATTATGCCATCATAAAGCTAAAGATGTCAAACTAGCTTAGGCAATTTTAAATTTGTAATATTTTAAAGAAGAAAACTATTCTTAAAATTTTACCTTGGGGTGAGTTGATTGTTTTTTCTAAGAGTGTTTTCCAAGGCTAAGTTACATTTCTTTAACACATTGTTTTTGTTGCAATACAACCAAACTCAAAGCATGTTTTTGGTGGTTCACATTCTACAGACTGGCAGACTCCCATCATTACTTTGAGCCATCACCAGCATAAACTCAATACAACTGACCTAACTTGCTGGTAATCAACCAACTTGATGTTTTTAAATCCAAGTTCCTTCATGGGTTGCTTCAGTCTGCATACTGCAGTCTGAACCTCAGTCTGCATACTAAGGCAGGCATGAACAAAAAAATACATGCAGTTAATTGCAGGTAGAAATGTTGTATAAACCAATAAATATTAATATTTAGTATCTATTTATCAATATTTATTTACAATAAATATTAAATTAGAATTACCCACTTGAAACATTGAGCATTTATACCAATAGCCTCAAGCCGGTTGCCAAAGCAAGTAACATAACTTTAATGAAGTGCTTAAAATGAACAGATGACTACATACCTTGTCGGAATGTTCACGGACGAGCACTCAGCCTCAGAGCAGAGCTAGTCAAAGACCAGAAAAGCCTATAATATACCGCACGCAGCCGCCCCACCGCCAGAGATTTGAAAACACTCTTTGTTTTTTGGGGCGGAAAATACGCAAGAAAAATTTACCAAAAAAGTAAAAAAAAAAAATGGGGCGAAAGGGGGGGGGGGGGGGGGGCCCCCGATCTCAGTAACTACTGCACCAATGTTCGTGAAAATAACTCTAAGATAAACTTCGACCCAGATTTTTGGGGGTTTGAGTCCTTTTCAGCCGATATAAGTGGGTAGAAAGCCACGAAATCAGGGATTGAACTTTGAGATTTGCCCCATTGACGATCTATGAAAGTAACCAATAGAATTGTGCCAAACACACACTGATCCATGTATTTTCACAATATTAGATGGATTGAGGTAGTTGAGGTGAAAAATAACATATGCAATATGAAATAGACTCTTAACACGGAAGTTAGTACAATCGCTACCAAAACTTTCAGTCATCCTACAAATATATCACCCATCTCTAATTGGATCGTGACGTAACCCCGCTACCCTTGAGCCTGCCCTGGCTTTCCTGGAATTGTGTAGGGTGTCCGCGCGCGGTGGATTGGTGTGAAAATTACAGTGATTGGAGTTTCGAAATCAATTAAATATTTTTTCAGTACCTCTAATGATGTGTATTGCAAATTTTCTGTGGTTTCCATCAATGTTTTGTACGGAACTACTGTGGAACTTGTGTAGTACGAAACTTGTAGAATTGTGCATGGATGCGCTATTTGTGTATCAGAAATTATAATTGATGAATACCTAGCTATAGAGCATGTAAATAGACCACAAATAGTTTCTTTTATGTGCAATTGGTTGTTATAATGTATAATTTCAGTGATGTGTTGTCTATGTCAACAATATCAACAACAAAATCTCATCATAAGATTATAATGAACAGATGAATATAAATGAATTAACATGCCTAGCTGTTACTGCTAGTGTGTTCCTAAGCCAGACTGCAAAGTATGGCACACAATTGCAGGAGTGGATATGGGAATTGCTATGGGTTATGGGTATGTCAGGATGGGTGTCACCATGCAATCTGAGGGATGCCTGTGGCAGAAAAATTGGATTGGATACACTTGTGTGAGTGAATAAAATATTAGGTGATGCTCTCAAACCTTCCTGAAAACCAGGGCCTGTGGTAGATCAGTTGGTGAAGCATCATACTTGATCGCAAGATCGTGGGCTTGAATCTTGCAGCCAACTGCATTTACCCAGTCCATCAGTAACCAATAGGTGTGAGAGGTTGGCTATGCTGGCTATGGTGCTACAGACAGCGGTGCCATTTTGAAATATATTATGCCTGATGGCCGATTTCAGTATTTAGTTAATCGATCTGCTTAAAAATGTTGCTAATAAAGTCTGCGGATTTGATATTGGCTGGCTACATGGCGCGTGGGACTCGGAATAGGTCAAAAGGCAGGAAATCGTAATTATTTCAGATATCGTTCTGATAAGTACTTTTGGTGGAAGGAAATATTCTCTACACCTCCCGTTATTTAATAGTTCACGGAGGCGAAATCATTCGGAAATTGCATTCTCCCAAATTTAATTTATTCTCTCACCTAATTTCTATATTCATAAATACCTACATACTTTTATGTAATCGTGCCGTATTTCTTTCAATACAAGATCTAAAACTAGAACTTGTCCTTCAAACAGAGTGGCAGCCCGGGACGCCATGTCTTGCTTTGGCAAAGGTGGTAGAGTGTGCACTTTGTTGTGGTTTTTGCTAATTTATTGTGTTCTTGTGCTGTTAAAATGGCATAATGTTGCCAGATTACTTAGGCATATATATGTATGTATGTATATATACCTATAGGTAGGTATGTATATACCTATAGGTAAGTAGGTAGGTATATACCTATAGTTAGGTAGGTACCTACCTACCTAGGTACTTACCCAGGTACAATTTTTGGTAAATATTTAGAAGGTAGATGTTGATTTTCGTAAATTTGTTCTTCAATGGTGCTTTTCAATGTGACAGATGATGCCTCCACTTATTTTCTCTACAAATGATTGTTTTTCAGTCAATGGCAGTTGATACAATTGATGGCATGAGAACATAGCCTAACCTACCTACCTACCTGAAAAGAATGGTCCTGGATGTGGCTAATTTATTTCTTCCTCAGCACATTGCTGGGATTGTGGCTTGGAATGGTTTGATAAAGAACTTGATAATGAATTTTAGGGTTGTGAAATTCCTTGAAAAACCTTCTGAGATACAAACAAAATATCTTCCAAGATATTGGAGCAAACACTTGCTCTTGCACAAAATGCCCATCTGCTTGCACACAATCTTACATAGCTCCACAGCTGCTCGGTGTTTTCGATGTGAGCAGTGCTGCCTGACATCCACAAAATTGTTCCTGTGACTCACTTCAATTCAAATAACCTAATGTGACCTAACCTGAACTAAGATAACATACCCTAATATATCAAATATATTATCCCATAATATCCAGCCTGACATATCCTAACCAGAAAAAAAAATTGCCATGATGTGATAAAATGCAATATTGGCAGAGCTGTCTCAATAACTCCAGATCTTCAGCAAAGCATGCTTGATCATGCCAGTCTGCAAGTATTTCTTCTCAGGAATAAATGTACAATTCATGCAAAAAGATAACGTTTTCACTGTCCAAGAGTATTAAATCAAATGTGTGAAGTGTTGAATTTCTTCTATATCACATCTGTGACACACCAGGTACAGATAACTATTCGTTATGGGCTTTGTCTGTGGGGTGAAGATTATGATTGTTAATTTCTTTTGCCAGCTGAAGAATATCCATTTACAGATAAAATAAGTGGTGGCATCATCTTACATCGAAAAGCATCATGTTTTAATGAAATAAAATCAACATTTACCTTCAACTCCATCTTTAAGCAGTATTTTTGTGGTTTGGTTCACACACATTAATCCTAGCCTTTGCCTCCTTAAAGCAAAGCAAATATAATAGCAAGATAAATAAAAATGGGAAATAAATTGGTGTACAAGTGATCTACTTTTGAGATGTGTGAATATTGGTCAGTTTCACAGTGGCAACTTGCTCTCTTGTCTAGGTCACTTCACCCATCCCAGTTTTCACTCTTCCTTGCTTCAACTAAACATTCCAGATGTGAACTAAAAAAGTTCATTGAAGAACATTTAGTATTTATCAGAATTGGTTTCAATCAATTTTCAGCCATTTCATTGACAAATTGTTTTTTTGTGGTGAGAATAAAATGATTTTAGACCGATTGTTTTAGTATAATTTTCCTTCAAACCTTTTATATTCCAAAACCAATTTTCTCATAGACAGAAAGTAACATGAGTTGGTGCACATTGTCCTACTCATGGGGTTTGTTGTGAATATTTATTAGTTGTGGTGTGTGAGCATGTCAGGAGTATCAGGTACAGATATAGGAACTTAGTTGACAGCAATTATGTATAATTATGTTATCATTTTCTCTACCATTGCTTAGGAAGTTGGCTTATAACTGCTTCCTTCAGTAATTTAATGATAGTACCAATTTGTCATCTGACAGTCATAAAGACATAAAGACATAAAAGATTAGTGCAACTATGAGCCACAAGGGCCCTTCTTGGTTGCACTCTGTACACTGAACAAGTTGCCCACCAAAACTGTCAATCAGCCCTCCCTGTAATACTGAAAAGCAAGCCCTATATTCTTATAATGATTGTCTATGCTGTTTTTAAAGATGTTCAATGTGCTGCTACTGACTATGTTTTCTGGCAGCTGGTTCCAGTGTTCCACTACCCTGTTGGTGAAGAAAGTTTGCCTTAACCTTGTTCTGCTGTGTTTAACTTTAATTTTGATTTTATGACCTCTAATTGCATCATTTCTGTTAAATTCAAACATTTCCCCGAGGTATCCCCTCTCCAGACCATTGACAAATTTAAAGACCTCGATGAGATCTTCTCTCAGCCTTCTATATCTAAGTGAAAACATATTCAATTTCTTCAATCTTTCCTCATATGCCAGGTTGCTTATGCCATTAACCATTTGTGTAGCCCTCTTTTGTACTCTCTCCAAAAGCCAACAATCTTTTTCATAGCTAGGAGACCAAGCTTGGATGCAGTATTCCAAATGTGGCCTGACGTATGCACAGTAAAGCTTCCTGATCACTTCCTCACTTCTGTATGATACATTCCTATTTATTGCCCCGAGCATTCTCAGTGCCTTCTTCCTGGCTTCCTTGGTCTGTTCTGATGCCCCCAGTTCTGTGTTTAGAATAACACCTAAATCCTTCTCCTGTTGAGTCACTGATAGCACTTGGCCACCCATCAAGTATGGAGCCTTCATATGCTGCTTACCTACATGCATGATTTTGCACTTATCAAAGTTAAATTTCATTTGCCATTCTTCGGACCACTTAACAAGTTCGTCTAAGTCTTTTTGCAGCGAGATATGCTCATCCTGACCTGTTATTGCCCTAAAGACCTTCAAATCATCCGCAAATTTCAAAACTTTACTGCTTAGGCCACTTTCAATCTTATTAACAAATATAATGAACAGTAATGGCCCTAGTACTGACCCCTGGGGGACTCCACTAAGAACATTTTGCCATGATGACTTTGTACCATTTAGCATCACTCTTTGCTGTCTATCTGAAAGCCACAACTCTATCCATTTTAAGATGCTACCTGCAATACCATGGGACTGAAGCTGTATCATTAACCGTTTATGGGGTACCTTGTCAAAGGCCTTACTAAAGTCAAGATATGCTACATCAACCTGATTTCCCTGATCAAATTGTTCTGTGGCATAGTTCAAAAAGTCCAAGAGGTTTGTGAGACACGATCGTCCTTTTCTAAACCCATGTTGAGTATTTTGAATCAATCTGCTACCTTCCAGATAACTAACTATTCTATCCTTGATAATTGATTCGAGTACCTTGCATACTAGGGATGTGAGACTTATTGGCCTATAGTTTTCAACTTTCCCTCTTTCTCCTTTCTTGAAAATAGGAACTACATTTGCCCTTTTCCAATCGGTTGGAATTCCATTATGTGAAACTGATCTACAAAATATTATACTAAGTGGAAATGCCAGTTCCTTTTCAGTTTCCCGCAACAGTCATTTGTTGGCTGCCAGACACCAAAGATCTGATAGCAGTCTTTATGTAAATCAGACAGCATGTTGTAATTTTCTGAAGTTTGTGTGTTTAATTCTACTGACATTGGCAGTGTTGAGAGTAAAACCTATTTAAAACTGATGTGAGAATTCAAATTTGTGGCTGTTTTTTATTCGTGCAGATGATCTGGGTCTTCTCCCTCTATTTTGTGCCTTAGACCACATAACCTGGGAGCAAATTTCTGCTGTAAAACCAGCTATGTAAAACCAGCTATGTTCAGGTGGTGCATGTCTTCTCTGGAACACCATGCATGTGATTGCTATTTGGAAGATGTGGACACTTTGTTGCTCATGCTTATTTTTTGGGTTCATGGTAGGGAACATTCTGTTGCTGCATCCATCCCACACTGCTGTTCTCTGTGCCATAATTTATCCATCCCCATCAGGTGCATCTCAGACATGGTAATGGGGAAAATTCAACACTCCTTACGGGGCGGGGATGGCCGAGTGGTTAAGGTGTTGGGCTCTGGGTACCAAAGGTCCTGGGTTCAGCACTAGCGCCGTTCGGAACATTTCCCAATCCCGCGGCCCACCGGCGAAACAGTGTGGGCGGCGCTATTAGCCGTGCATGTGCAGAAAGTGCGTCGTGAACCACCCAATAAACAAACAACACTCCTTACAGTTGATTAAAAACTTCCTTATATGAAAAGTGTTTGTTTTCTGCCTTTTCACCACATATATTGCACACTTCCTAGTTGACACAACCACTGTCAGACACTCAATGTGGCCTGGAGAAACATTGGCAGGCTCGACATGACATACTGATGCCCTAATTTGTAAATCTTATTGTTTGTATTACAATATTGGTTTATATTTGAACAATTTGAAGTATAACACAAAAACCAGAGTATGCTGTCTCTACAAACTGCCACAACTGAATAATCTTCTGCTGTTAGATTATGTTTGGTGATGTTTGTTTCTTTTAGCATGTCATTATTAAATTTAGCTTGTTGGGTTTTTGTGTCTATCATCCCAAATTGAGTTATTTTGCTATCAATACATCAATTTTTGCTATATTATAAAAGTGCTCTGTGTTGTGTTCCTTGCTGTGTTCTGAGCAGGAAAAAAATTATTGAGAAAAAATCAGGGCTTTTGGGCAGGACAAAGTGTCAAATCATGCTTCAATATTAATCAGTTTCCAGCTAAACAATTACAACATTCTGACATGTGAAAATGGCAAGATTGCTGATCAGGTAAAAGCCAAGTAACTATGAAATATGTGAGCTGTTAAGCCTGATGGTTTTGAAAACAGATTGTGTTTACAGAAAATGTTAAAATGTTAATAATGAATGGTCAATGTTGTGAAACACTGAACTTGTTCTCCTGTACAAGAGTGAACTTATTCTCCTGTACTCTGAAGGTTATTGGGTTGTCCAAAATATATTGCATAGTGAGCTGAATGCACCTTGGAACATTTTGTATCAACAATTCTCAAATTCCAAGGGATGCGATCTCGCAGGTGGTGCTTATGATTCATTAAGCACATCTGTCTCTTCCTGTGCATACGTGGCAAAAATATTGTGCACGTCAGTTCAATCTACCTAATCTGCCCTGTGTTCAGACATGATGGTACCTGTCCCCTATGAGGCAACTGTTGACCCATTTTGTAGATTATCTTGTAAATCAAATTTGGATATCTGAACTATGGTTGGTGTTTGGTGTAAAGTTTGCATACTGTGCACATTAATTGGTGATGTATAATCTTGCATTTCTATAATGTTCCATTTTATGACACTTGCATGACATGTTGGTACTCCCCTGACAATTGTATTAACATGGGGCTCATGACTGTGCTTCACTTCATGTGTACTGTATGACTGGCACATGATTGTTCCGTCAGTTACTAGTTCAACTTTTTCAGACCTGGAACAAATCTTGATTGGTTCCACCACTGAGCTGCAAATGGTGAGGATTCAATATTACTTCAATGTTGAATTGAGCATAAAAACCACAATATTTGTAATGTTTTTACTTGCACACTTATGTGCTGAGTGCGATCCCATTCTTGAATGAACCAATTCCTGTTTTCTTGTATGAACATCAATTCAGCCACTGTCTAACTTCGGCGTATATGAGATTGCCAAGCTTCCTGAGTATTCTACACTTCCCATATATTTAATAGTGTCGTGCTGTCTGGCACACCCTGCACCCACCCATTTCTGCACAATATGTGTATGCTGATTTGACTCTCTTTCGCAGGTTGACACGGAAGCCGACCAGCTGAATGTAGGAAAAAGTAGGAAAAGTCGTTCTGCTAGGGCCAGAGTTCATGTCACCAAAAATATCCCGGTTGTTCTTGTCGGCGATAGTATGTTTAGGATGTCTCGAGTGGAAAAACATGTAGGACTTCTCAACAAAACTGTTCGTCGTAAAGCCATCGTGGCCAGCAGTTTGCAGTTCACTTTCAGTAAGGTTTTGTCGTACCCAGGAGAATCCTGCGGGAGCGCTCGTAGTCGTATCGTAAGGGAAATGAGAAAAGTTTGCGAAGTGAACCAGGGAAAGGTAGTAGTGGCAGTAGTGTGGATCGGGGGCAATGGATTTTTTTCTAGGACAGGTGTGCAGTCTGAGGCCATGGTGCAAAAGGAGCTCTGCGAGCATCAGGAGTTAATTTCGCAACTCCTGCACCTGAACAGCAACTTGTGTATCCTGGCCTTGGGTGTGCTCCCCCGCCCTTCTCTAGGAGATAACAACAAATTTGTAAGACTAGTTAATGACAACATGCAAGAGCAGGTTAATGCCATGGCTAGGGATACAGGAAAGCGCGTGATTTTTCATGATATGCTTACGCATTTTAGTAGGCATCCTGAGCTTTTCGCACGTGATGGCGTTCATCTGGCCGATGAAGGGATCATACAAGTTTTCGAGAGGATCGCGCAGTTGTACATTTCGGAGATCCCAGTCCGGTTCGCATGAAAACTTTTTTCAGGGATGATTAGATAAGTGAGTAGAGGAACTTGGTCTGGAAGCGCGTTTGTGTTGGCGAATTGTTTGCAATAGGCATGCAATCTTTGTGAAATGTCTGTTTTAGGTCGGCATGACAACGATGTTGTGGAGTTGATTATAACGAATTGTGTGTATGTACCTGGCATTGGATTCAGTACCTTCCTTTTGGTATGTGATGCTGATGAGAGTGCCCTGTGCATACATTTACTTTATGTAAGGCTAGAGGGTGTTGGCTTGCTTTAAGCCACGATATGGCAAATAGTGCCGAATCGAAAACACCCACGTTTACATGCGGTCGGAGATTTAAGTTATCTCCGTGTTAGTTTAAACGTGGTTTGTTGTACCACAGGCTAAATTTATGGGGGCGGCCTGCGAGTGGCAACTAACGACTCGCAGTGGGATTCCTCCTCGCGGAGCCCCCGGGGAGATACGCAGTCGTCTCGTGAGTATTTGTTCCTTTTGTGTGCCGGGAGCACATTTCCGGATTGTTAAGATTGTTTCGCGATATTCAACTGTGAACACTGAAAGGTATCCCATACTGAAGATAATTTAAGTGCGCCAATACAATTCGTATTCAATTAAAGCCCCGGAGGTTTCGATATCACATGGAAATCAGTGCCGTCATGTCTGCTGTACATTGTCGCGATTTTCAGCAGTGCCGCCCCATTTGCGTCTGCTCGAAATATATGTCCCCTCAACCAAAGCTGTTCATTTTGTTTGAGGAGTCCCTATGATTGTCATCTCATGTTTGTTTTCACAAAAGAGACGTCTGCGTATCTTGCTAAACTTATCCCATTCTTTGTCGTGTCAGCTACTTGGTTCACCTTACAAGTCATGCAATGCGCTGGCGTCTGGTTGAAATGGAATGTGTTTATACATTTTCGTGTCGATGGTTTTGTGTGGTGTTTCACACCTGTATGCGAGGACGAGTAGTCTAGGGGTAGCCCATCTCACAATCGAAAGAGTGGGGGTTCAAGTCTCACCTGTCGCTGCTATTCTTCTGCGACCAATAAAGATTAAATAAAGATCAGCTGGAAAGATTGGTGACCCTACATGACACAACGGTCGACGTGTCGTGAAATCCAACAACCACCACACTTGTATGCATTGTACTGGCATTGCAATGTTATCCGTGTGGTGTGTATCGCACGTTAAACGGTGCTATGAACTGCCGAAAACAGTGTCTATTGAAACTTGGCATGCATAAATGCAATTATTTTGCACTTAAATAATATTTCGAAAATGTCAACACCAAATGTTTTCGTTCCGACCAGCAGTGTTAGGCACCAGCACTACATATATGCATATGTGCACACGTGTACAAAGACACAGTCAGAGGTAGAAGCTAGAATACGTCCAGCATTGCCATACACACCAAAATATTGGAATTTGATGGTAACACTAATATTTGTATGTCCATCCTAACGGTTACCCAATGCTGGTATTCACTCCCAGAAAGTGAAGAGGGCAGCATGTTGGTTTTTAGGAAGCGAAAGTTAGTTGTTTGGGTGAAGGGTCAAATCGTCTGCGTTGGTCACACAACGCCCGATGCGGGGACGAGTAGCCTAGGGATAAGTTGCTCGTGTCACAGTTGAAAGGTTGTGGGTTCGAGTCTCACCTGTCGCTACTCTTCGCCCGCGACCGATCGGCGTGAGAGATTGGCGACGCTGCATGACGTACGACACATCGAACGGTCGATGTGTCGTTGAACCAATAGCCTACCAACGACGCCCGATACAACATTATATGGACAGCTTGAGATGATTGGTGCCAAGTCGTACGCGTACATTCCGAATAAAGGCACATCATTCTGAGCTTACGGTGTTGCATGTCAGAGGTGTGTGAATAGCTCAGAAGTCGACATCCGAGAGAAAGTGAATAAGTTGTCCTGCAGTTACCACGCGCGAGTGGTTGCATAGGAGATAGCCGAGTAACAGCAACTGCACAACTCCACAAGGCGTATTCTATCACCGGCCAGCAAGGAACAGGAAATTAGAATGTGACGGACTGACAGCGAAACGTGACATCGGGGTAAGTTTGGCCTGTCTTCCCCGTAGAACAGATGGCGGTGTGTTAGATGGGTGTGCCCAAGCCGAAGGCGGCAGAGCACGGCCTCGTCCCACCTCGTCCTGCGGTAGGACGAGGCCCACTCTACAAGGCGTGATTTGCTCTCTCTTAATTTTGTTGTTCGTTGTCCTGCATCGTGTCGCAACTACGCTGACTGCATGACCACTGCAGGCGATGCGCCCCTAAACCCCAATAAACAAACTACGCTGACATTTGTCTAAAAACAAAGATCGCGCTACAACGGTCGTAAACCCCCGCGGGGGCTGCATAGAGCGTACGGCATGGGGTTTGAACTGTTCATTTCGCTGCAGCATCCGCTACGTAGTTCCACACGATGTCATCATTGTTCGGGATCAAACAGGACAACAGCATCCCCAGCTTGAGGCAGTGATCGGGGACTCCGTATGGCATCCTGTAAAATGGTGTCACGTGGGCTAAGCTGTTTTGGCGCTCAAAGTCCGATGAGTGAATGGGTGAGATATGGCATGCGAGGAGGGGTGGTGCTTCCGGGTACTCACGTAATCCCCACCGCACATCCCTCTCTCCCCTCCCAGTATTTCCCGTGCCTACATCCCTTTAGAGGTCCATCCAACCCTGCAACAGGCCCTCCCTGCCAGCATGCCCTGGTCTACCCGTCCGCTCAGTTTTATCGGGTACTCACGCCCACTCGGCCCGTCCCCCGGGGTTGACGGAGTCCTGGAGGCTGAGGTCCCCCGTTGCACGGTGCTAGTTGTGACGGGGGAGCAACACGCTTCTTTGGTCCCGATATCCCGGAGGGGCTGGCGAGTCCATAGGGTCCCATACGGGCCAAGCGACTTGTCGCCTCGGGCCGGAAAAGTAAAGGTAAGGTAAGGTAAAGGTAAAAAGGCGGCCGAAGAAGTATCGTCTCCCACCCCGTTCCAACGTAAAGAAACGTGTGATAGGCTGGGAACTGTGCTGAAGTGTGAAAAGCTTAAGGATGACGGGCTGGAAGTGGAATTCAAAAATCCCGAGGAGGGAACGAGTAGCCTGTGGGTAAGTTGCTCGTCTCACAATCAAAAGGTTGTGGGTTCGAATCACCTGTCGCTACTCTTCGCCCGCGACCAATTGGCGTGAGAGATTGCCGACGCTACATGAATCAACGGTCGATGTGTCGTAAAACCGATAGCCAACCAAAAAATGCTGAGGACGCAAGGAGAGCAAGGAACGCAACATAACTGACGTACACTGTACGGAATGAACCCAACGGACGAACTATCACTACCCATTGGAGTCCAGCCCCACAACACGAAAAACTACTCAAAGGGGGTCATAAACTGTTACGACTTGAGAGATGGTGTCTGATGCTGATATTCTGGATGGCCTGGCAGAGTGGTGAGTGATAAGGCACGACGAATTACGGTGAGGAAAGGTCAGGAAACACAAGCCATGAACAATTTCGTGCTAACATTTCGGGTAGAGGACTGTTCACATCTAGCGTAATCTTGACGCAATGTCGGAATCGACACAAAGCTAACCGACAGTTACATACATACATACATACAGACAAAGTTGAGTTTGCTGAACTTTTCCCGCTCGGCGCACCAGCGGTTTTGACACAAGCAGGGGCGTCGCCACCGGGGGCAGGGGGGGCTCTGCCGTGAGACTGGGGGCGCCACCCCCCCCCCCCCCTCCATGAAATTTGAGGAGGCCCCCAGGACGAAAAGGAGGCACCCAGGATGGAAAGGAGGCCGCAGAAATCAAGAGAGTGCCAAAAATTGGCACGGAGGCCCCCAACATTGCAAAGGAGTCTCAATACGGGAAGGGAAGCCCAATAAAATGAGAGGAAGCCCTAAGCCGGAAAAGAAGCCTGTGGATATGAGATGAGGTTTCGGAGTAGGGACGTCGCTACCGGGGTGGGGGCAGCGAGGCCAATCGTCTCCACCCCTTGCCTTGAGACTTCGGGGTGGGGGGTGCCCCCTGTAATTTGAGGAGACCACTATTCGGAAAGGTTTAAAAAAAAGGGGGAGCAAGGAGCCCGACGGGACAGAAGATGATGATGTCAAGGTGGATCCAAGATTGATAACGAGGCCCCCAGGGAACATAATCAGGTACCTATAAGAGACATAGAACAGAGATTGCGAGGAGGCACCCAGGATGAAAAGGAGGCCCCCAGGACGAAAAAGAGACCTCCAGGATGAAAAGGATGCCACCGAGACGGGCAAGAAGCCACACATGGTTACACGAGAAGGCTTCTGATGGGTGGCAAGATATTCTTAATTTGGAAAACGAGGCCCCCAAGATGGAAGAGAATGACACTACAATAGAAAATAATGACAAGAGATGTTTATCCGTACGCAAGAGGGGGCCCCAGGATGGGTCACCTCGTTTCCCAGCTTAGTACCCTGATGCGGGCCTTTGGAATTGAATGCATCCCATAAGAGGAGGTACCTTCCCCAACAATGGTGACGACACGGCCCTCAGATGTTGGAGAGAAGTACGGCAACTAAGAGTTACGCTAGTACTGCAGGTTCAAACTCATAAGAAAAGCGACTCAAGATAATTATATATTGCCCAGCGGACCAAGAAGCCCTTTAAGGAAACATCATTACAATCCAACTCCTTAACACTGCGTTCACCACCACCCTCGCACCCTCAATCCTCAACCACCACACTCGATCCTCCCAAACCCAAACCTACACCCAAAACGTTAGGAGACAAAGCGGCTCCACCCGGGGTGACCCTTACGTCGCTCAGGAGAGTGGTAGCTCGACCCGGCCCATCAGCCCATGGGGTCCTCTCAGAATAGGACCGCCCCCACCATCTCAACCTCTTCCACACCTCCACCCGATCACCGGCTTACGAGCTGCCACTGGCGTTGAGACGAGAATACCTAGGGTTACGATTCGCTCTGAAGTTACGCCAATTTCAGCATAATCCGACTTACCATGCTGTTTTCTCTCGGCACATGACTTCCCAGAGAAGAGAAGCCGATGTTCTTCATTGTCGGATCGTACATGGACACTTCTCGACGAGAGCCAGATCAGATACCGCTGAATTATGCGACACGAATTACTCACACCCCGTTGGCAACTGGTACTACCAGAAATTGATACAACTCTATAATAAATATTGAATCGCCACACCCCCGATCAGATGTCATGCTCCGAGTCTCTGCAGCACACATCTTCACACCAAGGATAGTCCAGAGTAGTCTTTACTGAGGGGTCAAAGGGCGACACAGGTGCTGGTTGTACATTCGTGTGTGATAATAATGATAGTGACACTTTCCGCCTACCGAACGAAGCGTTTGTATACTCATGGAACTTACTGCAATCATAAAAGCCTTGTGCTTTATCGAAATACGGGAAAAACTATTATTTGTTGTATTCACAGACTCTCTTAGCAGTCTCTCAGCATTGAGGAAGCTTTATTCATGACACTCACTATTGCAGAATTTTCTTGTTCGACTGACCGCACTCAGAGAAACTGGCAAAACTGTAGTACTGTGTTGGATACCTAACCATGTGGGAATTGTGGTATGCAGCGGCTAAGCGAGGACTCCACGAAGCAAACATACCTGCTCTATTCCTTCCGGCCACCGACTACTACGCCATTTCTTCATCATTCACCCATCCCAAGTGGCAAACATGTGAAACATGGAACTCGGGAATAAGCGGAAAGGAACTACCGCTGTGCCCTGGATGTCGCGCGCATTTGACGGTACGTCATGTTATGTACTATTGTGGAAGCTACGATGGGGAGTGCATGCGACATTTTATGACTGCAGCCAGGTCGCTGAGATATCCAGGCATGGTCGATGATGATTCCCCAATCGTACGTAATGATATCTCTCGCTTTATTTCAGAAATTGGATTCGAGGCTATTTAACACCAAGGTGGAATAGTTACTTCCTACTGACTTCTTAGGATGAAATGATAGCATGGCAGGATTTGAATACATATTGGCGCAATATGTTGAACGAAATGGTCGATGCGCCCTTAAGCCACAATAGCTAACTAACTAACTAACTAACTAACGATGCCCGAGCGGTTAAGGTATTGAGCTCTGAGTACCAATGGTCCCGGGCTCAACACTCGCACCAGTCGGGTCATTTCCCAATTCCGCGGCCCATCGGCGAAACGACGTGGGCGGCGCCATTAGCCGTGAATGTGCAATAGTGAGTAAAGCATTTGTTATTGTGATTTTCAGCAATGCTGCCCCATGTGCTGAAATAGGCTGTTCATCTTATTTGAAGCAGTTCCTATGCTACTTCATATGCGTCACATCGTATAGTATGGCTACAGAGTGGCCTATAGCTACGGGCCTGTCCAGTGTCCACAGCCCAGTGCCGGCCGCCGGCGCCCACTGCTCGGTCCAGCATCTGTCCAGTTAGGCGTCGCACCGTCGTACAGTTCAGATTCATTATCAGCCTGGCTGTACCCGGCACGGATCTCAGCTGCAGCCGCTCAACCTGTCGAAAAGGTTATCGGCGGGTTCTATACAGAGCCACCATTGTTTATCGCGCTATTTGCCTTTTCTACCTTACGCAATGCGTGTAGTGATTGTATTCTAACCATAAGAAATAACGTTTTTGCATGACATTTTTTTAAAGTTCAAAACCCGGTGTTCGTCCATCGCTTATGTCATTATGTCCGCGTCTGCTTCGCATCATTATGTCCGCGTCTGCTATTGTGTAAAGCGCCATATCAGTAGCGTCAAGGTCCACGCGTTTGAACTCCTGGTCCCTCTTACAGGGGCCAGATCAACCCTTACTGGCGCGGAGATCGGGAATACCCCACGGAACCTATTATCGGCCCTCGTGTTCTTGTATTACATAATTCACATACCACGTACGACAGTGCTCGTCCCATTTATATTACAGAAAGAGATTATATCAATAAAGGAAACAGAAAATATGACATTTGGAGAGGCCAGGGACCTCTATGAAAGATCGCACCCTAGGTTTTCTTACTCTGCAAAAAACAATTCTACTTTATCTGGTGAATAATACATACAACCCAACAAGGCACTGGAGTTGATCTCACAACTCACTTCGAGCTTGGAGTACGAGTCGCCGGCAGTGCAGAGGCAGCGAATACAAGGCGACAAGGAGTCCAACGCTGTCCCACCCACCACGTACAATTGCACTGATAACCCACCATAGACCTCCCGATCAACATCGGCAAGTGGTGAGTGGATTCAGGTGCAACGGACCAAGGCCTGCCCGGTTCTCCCCACCAAAGCTCAGCCCCTTCCCATCTACCACGTCACCCATACTGAAGTCCACACCTTCCACTTCCCATCTGGCCTTCAGTCTCCCCCCAGTCCCTCCACGCACCAACTTCACTACCTCCAATTATCTCTTATCCACTTTTTCACTTTCTGAAGCCACACCGCTTCCCGTGAGGCAGACCGCTACCTCGCCCTCAACATCTGCTTGAACACCTCCATCGCCTTCACGAAGTACCCACCGACTGATCCATATCCATATTGGTCTGATGGAGAGCCCGATCGAAGGGCCACCAAGGGACTGATAAGGCCATAAGGGACCAAGGGACCCCCAAGGTCAGCTACCCCATCGCCGCGACGGCGAGTGGAAGGACCGGTTACGTTAGGTAACGTGATGTGTCCTCAGCCTGCATCGCGACTCGAGCCTGGATGCAAAAATACCAGTCTTCCATCCATGCCTTTGAAAGATGCGCCCAGCCCATTCAGACCAGTCATTTAATATGAAGCATGACAATAATCCGGCGCACGTATCCATGTTCTCCACGTCGTATACATGCTTTCCAACTTACTTATGCGATGTTGGGTATGCAATGATACATATCGATAAGAAAGGGCTAAATCATCTGCACTAGGGATGATAATCCCGGGATCCCGGGATTACGTCAATCCCGAATCCCGGGATTGGAGGCTCTCGGGATTTCGGGATCCCGATGAGTTGTTTTCTTCATACAAAACTATTGTTAAAAACGTCAATGTGGAAAACCATTATGGATTGATAACATGATAGATGGATACGTAAAATTTGACGAATTTGAGTGGTTTTGTGTCCAAATTTCTGAACTGTGCTATGTTCTTCTCATATTAGCCAGCTGCGTCCTGCAATTCAGCGATCGTATTCGACAGCGTTTCACACGGTGTCAGGCTCCGAGACCCCGCGTGGCTCCCGGGCCGCCTCTCCACGGCAGGTCATATTACTCGAGGACATGCTACACCCGATGTGAGTCAGCGGCCGTCGCGGGCTGTGCCCTGTCCTGCGCCTCAGTGACTGACTCCCAGTGCTTTGAGGCGGAGTGGCGCTGGCAGGGCACCGTGTTGTTGTTGTTGATGGTGGTGGTATCCTCCAATCTCCGAATTTTATCTAGTCTGAGCATTTTCAACGAAGCCGACGAAGCTAAGCTTAAGGGCTGATATAAAGATGCCGGATTTTGTGGAATTCAAAGGAAGCGTAGTGTGAGAACACTTTCTGAGAGGTGAGACTGGAAACACAGCGAAGTGTCGTATCTGTAAAAAAGTATTGAAAATATCCGGAGGTTCCACGAAAGGACTTCATGTTCGCCTCAAGAGTAAGCATGGTGGAATGGGTGTTGCTGGACCATCCCAATCCAAGGACATGTCTGAAGGTCAAGTCGAGTCGGGTCAAGGTGAGAGCCCCAGGCATACGGCGCCCACTCCAAAAGGAATGAGGACCTTGGATAGCTATTACTTATCGAAAACGGACGACGACCTGGATGCCGTTCTTGCCAGAATGTGCGCAAGAGATGGGCTTCAATTTATAGTTTTTTGTACCTCGCCAGACCTACGCGGATTAATGGCTGCCAAAGGATATAAGAACCTTCCAACACATCACAATACGATCCGCCGGCGGGTCCTCAGACATTGCGCTCGCCTGAAGTGTAACGTGAAGGCGAAGCTGTCCGAAGAAGTATCTAAGGACAAAAGGTTCTCGCTTACAATCGACGAATATACTTCCCTGAGGAACCGTCGCTACATGAGTGTGACCGTCCACTGCGACGGCCAGATGTGGGGTCTCGGTGTCGCTCGTTGTCATGGCTCAATGCCAGCAGAGAAGTGCCTGGATCTTCTGAAGGGCAAGCTGGCCGAATTTGGCCTCGAGCTCAGCAAGCACGTCACCTGCGTCACAACGGACGGAGCGTCCGTGATGGTGAAATTCGGGAAGGCGCTGCCGTGCGAACACCAGCTCTGCCTCGCACACGGCGTGCACCTCGCCGTTATCGACGCCCTATACTCGAGTGACGCCGGAGAAGAGACCCCCGGACAGGCAGACGACGACCGTGGTGGTGCACCTGATCAGGTGAGCTGGTTTTATGTGTGGGAAAATCCTAGACATTAAGATACCGCTATTCGTCTTTTTGTTTCATCTGTTTTCTGATGCAAATATGATGTAAAAATGCGTAAAAATTAGTGCAATATTCAGTATTAATTGCGGCGTCATTGGTTGTTGCGAACATCACGAAGTTTCCGTAACCTACGTCGTCTTGCAGATGAGCTCGTCAGACGAGTCCGACTGCGATGGCGATGATGACGGCAACGATGCAGACGAGGATACCGCCACCGGTCACCGCGAGCTACATGACTCGCTTTCTCAGGCCGTTCAGAGAATTAGAAAAATTGTCCGCTGGTTTAGAAAGTCCCCTGTTCGGAACGAGGTACTCCAGAAATACGTAAGAGGAGCATGGAAAGGAACTGATGCTAGTGTTAGACTGCAAAACCCGGTGGAATAGTCTGTACGATATGCTAGATCGGTTTGATACCCTCAAAATAGCTGTCCACAAGGCTCTCATCGACATAGGAGACAAGCATATGAAAATGATTGATGATTATGAATACGCCATTGTGCCGGAGACCATTCGCTCCCTTCAGATCATGAAACTGGGAGCAGAAGCCCTATGCCGCAGAGAGAGTGGCATCTTGGAGGCTCAAGCTGCCTTAAAATTTATGTTAGGTGCGCTTGATAAGGAACGTGGTGTGGTTGCAAACAAACTGAGTGATGCCCTGAGTCAGCGAATCAGGCAGCGATGGCCAAAAACGGCGAAAGTTCTGCAGCTACTCCACAACAACCTGTCAGCAGATAGTGAGTGGAATTACATTTTCCCCAGTGCCTCCCGCAGGGACACGCAAGTCTTATTCTTGCGCATGATGGAAAGGATGGGAGAAAGGATGGATACAGCTGAAGTAGGTGTAGAGACAGAAGTAATGGACGTTGATGATCCTGCACCAACGCAGTCACTTCAGTCGATGCTACAACATGCTCTAGACCAGGTCAGAGTTCCAGATGCCCCAGGGCAGTCATGTGCATCCGGAATCAAGTTCTCTGATTCTTTCCTTATGGCCAAGGCTATCAGAAAAGAATTAGAGAACTTATCAGTCTCAGGAAAGACGGGCATGGTGGCGGTGGCCTACAGCTGGCTCAAGGGAATTGTGCCCACGAGTGTTGAGTCTGAGCGTGTGTTTTCAACCGTTGGAAATATTGTTACAAAGGTGCGGTCGCGTCTTGGTGACGACACTGTTGATGCTCTCTGCTTCTTGAAATGCCACTACCGTAACACTTAGTGACCGGCTGGAACCTGCAATTGACCGGCTTTCAAGACGCAGGGAAAACAATTGCATGCTGGCTAGATAGAAGGAAGACATGTAACCGGGAAATACATAAACAGTATAATTCGTGTACGCTTTGTGTAGGTAGCACGAAGAACCCAGGAATATATTTTTAGTGTGGTATTTAACTTTTCTGTCTCATGCGGCTATAATGCACTTAAATATAAATTACTTTCAACGGGGAACCCTTGAAATGGTTCTAGGTATGGCCCACATACGATATTTAAGGGAAAAAAACAAATTATCGACATATTCCTAGAAAACAGCTCAATCCCGGGATCCCGGGATTGACCCACTCAAAATCCCGGGACCCCGGGATTGAGAAAAAGTCCCGGGATTATCATCCCTAGTATACATACCATTGCATGAAGAAAGTACATGCACCCTCACCAGCATCACAGACAGTCAGGTACTGGATCCGATGCAGTGAATACTTTCTCTATACAAGGCACACAATGACTGCATAATTCTGCTTGTTAGTATACATACCATTGCATGAAGAAAGTACATGCACCCTCACCAGCATCACAGACAGTCAGGTACTGGATTCGATGCAGTGAATACTTTCTCCATACAAGGCACACAATGACTGCATAATTATACTTGTTAGTATACATACCATTGCATGAAGAAAGTACATGCACCCTCACCAGCATCACAGACAAAGTCAGGTACTGGATCCGATGCAGTGAATACTTTCTCCATACAAGGCACACAATGACTGCATAATTATACTTGTTAGTATACATACCATTGCATGAAGAATGTACATGCACCCTCACCAGCATCACAGACAGTCAGGTACTGGATCCGATGCAGTGAATACTTTCTCCATACAAGGCACACAATGACTGCATAATTATATTGGTTAGTATATACCATTGCATGAAGGAAGTACATGCACCCTCACCAGCATCACAGACAGTCAGGTACTGGATCCGATGCAGTGAATACTTTCTCCATACAAGGCACACAATGACTGCATAATTCTACTTGTTAGTATACAGTAGAATGTCAGTTGTCCTGAGCGCGGCGCCACGAGCTGACGTGTCTCGGTCGCTCCCCCAGCCTTTCCCTCGCCCTCTTCGTTGCCTTTGTATGCAAGGTGTGTGATACTCTGAGTGAGAAGTGAACATGTGAAGAAGTGTTCTAGTGAAGAAGTGAACAAACTAGTGAAGTGTATGAGTAAAAATAAAAGAAGAAAAAGTGGCATAGTGATCTAAACCGACGTACTTATACGCTACACGTGCGCAAAGTTTACACAACAGTGATTGGACTCCTACAAACTGAGTGTGTGCTGAAGTAACAGCGCCCTTCTCCATAGTTCAAGCATCAGCTACTGCCCGTGCCCAGTCTTCTTTCCTGCACTGCAGCTGAGATGAAATTGATTGGACTGACGACTTGGTGCCGCTCGGAATTCTTGTGACTCTAACAACAGTGACGTCTACCTCCTATCGTCTATCTTCAGCTCTACCAGTCTTCCATCTTCAGCTCTACCGGTCTTCTATTTTCAGCTCTACCATGCATACAGACATCATCAGGTTTCTGCTAACCATCGCCCTGGTCCAAATGTTCAACGCCATCACGTCCCCCGGTCAGCAACGCGCACGCAGCCCCGTACGCGACGCCATCAACTACGCGACCTTGACTCCCGCCAGTCACCACCCTCGCATCTGCAGAACGAGAAACCAGACCGTCGGCGTTACCCTGACAACGCCAAAGAAAACACGACGGGGCACGCGCGGCGCCAGGGGTGGCAGACGACGGGGATCACGGGGCGGAACAAGCAAAGCGACGGTTCAGGAGCGCAACGGGCAGCTGCACCTGGGACTCATAAATGCCCAATCTATGAAACCTAAGCTACTTGAGCTACAACATGACTTTCTTTCTTACTCTCTAGACCTAGCTGTGGTGACTGAGACCTGGCTGCGACCTAGCACCCCCACGCGTCTCATTAACTTCCCTGGTTACCAGTTAAAACGTGCGGACCGGCCTGACTCTAGTGGCTACGGTGGGGTGGCGATTATCGCCAAGTCAGCGCTTACTATTACCGTTTTGAAAATTTCTACGCTTCCAAACTCGAGCTCCAAATTAGAATCACTCTGGACCAAAGTCAAAGGTAAAAGCGGAAGGTATTTCATTCTGGCGGCAATCTATCGACCTCCTCGTAACAGTCTACCTGCCTTAAATGTTGACTTCGCTGAGCTCGAAAGACAGGTTCAATTGGCGACACTGAACTTTACCGGCACTTTCTACCTCGCAGGTGATCTAAATTGCAATCTTCTCGACACGGCAAATTGCCCCAGCAAAACACACCTGCTTGAGTTCGTCAGAAACTATTCACTTACCGTGATAGTGAAGCGCCCTACATTCTCCACAGGCTCTTTATTGGATGTCATCATAACAAATTCACCCACCTCTGTCGACAGACCCAAAGTGAGTTTCTGCCACTACAGTCCCCACAAATTTATCACATGTTCAATTAAAGTAAACAGGCCTGCCTCAATTAACACCGTGATAAAATCACGTTCTTTCGGACGAGTGGACACCTCCGAACTGACCCTTGACCTTGGTGAGATCGACTGGGTCCAGGTCACTGGTCGCATCTCAGTAACCGATAAATGGGACACACTGCTGAGATTGCTGACACCTATCCTCGACGAGCACCTGCCACTCAGAAACATCAAAATTCGGAACCCAACAGCACCACATGTTAGCGAAGCTACCAAACAACTCATGCATCGGCGAAATGTAGCCTTGCGCTTACAAGATAGAAACACTTACAAAATACTTAACCGACAAGTTCGATCAGCTATTAGAGCTGACTGTAGGAAAGAGATTAGCGGAAAGATAGCTCAAAAAGGCCCATCAGCTGCGTGGCGTGCTATCAAGCCTATTATTGATACAAAAAAAGGATCTCACAGAGTACAGCCTCAGGTTCTACCTGAGCAGCTAAATCATTATTTTGTTAGTGTCGGACCAAAAATATCAGCAGAAGTCAAACTGCAGGCAAACATGCCTGAACACACATCTCCCAGTTGTCGGCTATCGCGCGTCTCTACCAGCTCCTATAAAGTATCACCCATATCTCTTGAACAGCTAGCCAATATCGTCATAAACATGAGAAGCACAAGTGCGTGCGGACCCGACGGGATCTGTATTAAGGTCATCAAATTTCTGTTCTTTTTTATTGGCGAAGTGCTGCTTGACATTATAAACACATGCCTGACTACAGCTGATATACCCTCCACTTGGAAACAGTCAATAGTAACTCCCATTCACAAATCAGGAGATCCTTCGGATCCCTCTAATTTTAGACCCATCTCACTGGTTCTGGTTATCGCCAAGATCACTGAGAGAGTGGTGCAGAAACAACTCTATCACTACCTAAGCTCAAACCACCTACTGGCCCAAACTCAGCACGGCTTCAGACCACGCCACTCTACGGAAACCGCCCTTATCTCAGTCACGGACGAAATACTAGCAGCAATGGACCGTTCGGAAGTAGCTCTCCTTTGCATTCTGGATCTCAGTAAATGTTTCGATGTAATAGACCACACCAAACTGCTCACTAAACTTCAACTCCATGGAATCGATACCGACTGGTTTAAAGCATATCTGGGAGGTCATACGCAGGCTGTTAGGATCTCAGATCGACACGGAAACAGGCATCTCTCCTCCTTTCTCCCAAACAACATAGGTGTCTTTCAAGGCTCATCATTAGGTCCACTTCTCTATTGCATCTTATCGAACGACCTCAGTCTGCACGTCCCGGTAGCACATGTCACCCAGTTCGCAGACGACACACAGGTCCTCATCTCCGGTCGGAAATCTGATCTCCCAAATTTGATAAGTCAGATGGAAACATGCCTGAGCCAACTCTATGACTACTTCCTGGATAACGGCTTGAAGGTGAACCCGACCAAAACCCAGCTTCTTACTCTCGGATCGCGTCAAAATCTGCGCAATATTACCCCGATACGAGTGTGCTTTAGGGACGCCGTGATAGATGAGAAACATTCGTGTAAGAACCTTGGGGTAACATTTGATCGCCACATGTCTTGGGATTCCCATGTAGCTGTTGTTGTCCAGAAGTGTACTGGGTTCCTTCTGGCCCTGAACCATCTGCGTCACCATCTGCCGACCAGCACCCTCTTCACTATAGTCAATAGCCTAATTATATTCAATATCCGATACTGCATATCTGTTTACGGGAACGGGTC
This sequence comes from Imbricaverruca yamaguchii, assembly GCA_034440575.1. NCBI lineage: Eukaryota > Metazoa > Arthropoda > Thecostraca > Neoverrucidae > Imbricaverruca > Imbricaverruca yamaguchii. Next base: position 409,206 of record JAOTOL010001313.1, read on the forward strand.
GTCAGCAAATATCCACAGACTAGACAAGATCATTAACTTCGCCACTAGAGTCGTGTCAGGTCTCCGAAAATTTGATCATATTACTGATGTCCGAAACGAGTTGGGTCTCCTCACTGCAGCTGATCTGTACCTATTCCACAGTCTCACTTTGCTCCACAAGATCATTCTGACGGGTGAGCCTACGCACATTGCCGGTGAAATCACTTCAAACTCTACCCTGCGAAGCCGTCACACACGTGCAGACGACCATCTGCGCCTGCCAGCCATACACAGAGAGGCTGGCCGCAGGAGATTTCTCTACTCGTCTGTCTTCCACTACAAGAAACTTCCTACTGAAACTAAAACATCGAGGCTGTCTAACTTCAAGAAACATGCACTAGCGTATCTCCACGAACAACACTAGTCCCACAAAAAACTAACAACATGGATATGTGTACACTACGAAGTCACCTTTAGGCCATCGCTTTCCTATCACTTATACAAGCCACTCGTGTATAGCTCGTGTCGCAAGTACGGTGTATGCAGTGCGGAAAGTGATATGGATATTGTATTATGTTGTACGAATGTTTGTTGCGCATCTGCTCCCACTATTGACCACACATCTATCCTTTCTTTGTAAATATCTGTGAGTTCAGCCCAGACTGTCCGTAACAGCCACTGCACGTGGAGGACATGTATTGTTAAATAAATAAATAAATAAATAAATACATACCATTGCATGAAGAAAGTACATGCACCCTCACCAGCATCACAGACAGTCAGGTACTGGATCCGATGCAGTGAATACTTTCTCCATACAAGGCACACAATGACTGCATAATTCTACTTGTTAGTATACATACCATTGCATGAAGAAAGTACATGCACCCTCACCAGCATCACAGACAAAGTCAGGTACTGGATCTGATGCAGCGAATACTTTCTCCATACAAGGCACACAATGACTGCATAATTCTACTTGTTAGTATACATACCATTGCATGAAGAAAGTACATGCACCCTCACCAGCATCACAGACAGTCAAGTACTGGATCCGATGCTGTGAATACTTTCTCCATACAAGGCACACAATGACTGCATAATTTTTTGGTTAGTATACGTACCATTGCATGAAGGAAGTGCATGCACCCTCACCAGCATCACAGACAAAGTCAGGTACTGGATCCGATGCAGTGAATACTTTCTCCATACAAGGCACACAATGACTGCATAATTATACTTGTTAGTATACATACCATTGCATGAAGAATGTACATGCACCCTCACCAGCATCACAGACAAAGTCAGGTACTGGATCCGATGCAGTGAATACTTTCTCCATACAAGGCACACAATGACTGCATAATTATATTGGTTAGTATACGTACCATTGCATGAAGGAAGTGCATGCACCCTCACCAGCATCACAGACAAAGTCAGGTACTGGATCCGATGCAGTGAATACTTTCTCCATACAGGGCACACAATGACTGCATAATTATACTTGTTAGTATACATACCATTGCATGAAGAATGTACATGCACCCTCACCAGCATCACAGACAAAGTCAGGTACTGGATCCGATGCAGTGAATACTTTCTCCATACAAGGCACACAATGACTGCATAATTATATTGGTTAGTATATACCATTGCATGAAGGAAGTACATGCACCCTCACCAGCATCACAGACAAAGTCAGGTACTGGATCCGATGCAGTGAATACTTTCTCCATACAAGGCACACAATGACTGCATAATTATATTGGTTAGTATATACCATTGCATGAAGGAAGTGCATGCACCCTCACCAGCATCACAGACAAAGTCAGGTACTGGATCCGATGCAGTGAATACTTTCTCCATACAGGGCACATTATAACTGCATACATGTATGTGAGTTGATGTGGGGTGGAATTTGCATTCTGGATCTGTGTTGCACCGGATATTACAATGGAGAAATAGGACATAAAAATGGCAGTAAGGACTAGTACCAATTTTACATAAATGTGAAAAGAAAATACAACACATGGAACCGAAATTACGTAGCCCAGGGAACTATGTTAGGTGATGCAACTCCGAAACGTATCAACATTGGGTGGCTTCTTTTGGCACATCCATGCAAGGGGTGACTGATACATGTTTAATCATATATTGACATTGAGGGTGTTTTGAAGCATGGATTTGTGGGCATCAAGCAGAAGTGGCTTGACATTTTGTGGTATTATTACACGTGCTGTCCCATTCTGCAGAGATGGGAAGCGGCTCATAAGGCACCCCACAGAGATATGGTATGCCATTTTGGCCATTTTGTTCCCTGTATGGTATACTATTATTTTGCCATCAACAACTTTATTGTACTCCCAGCACTCCCGATGCATTAACACAAGGTCGTGTGGTGGCTTGAGATATTTGTAATTCAACTGGCTACCACAAGTTTTGCATTTTTTGTGTTGAGGAGTACATGCCTCGACAAAGAACGGTTCACTGTTAATATGAATGGGTCGTTTTCGTTGTGTGCCCTGCAATTGTGTGCCATACTTTGCAGTCTGGCTTAGGAACACACTAGCAGTAACAGCTAGGCATGTTAATTCATTTATATTCATCTGTTCATTATAATCTTATGATGAGATTTTGTTGTTGATATTGTTGACATAGACAACACATCACTGAAATTATACATTATAACAACCAATTGCACATAAAAGAAACTATTTGTGGTCTATTTACATGCTCTATAGCTAGGTATTCATCAATTATAATTTCTGATACACAAATAGCGCATCCATGCACAATTCTACAAGTTTCGTACTACACAAGTTCCACAGTAGTTCCGTACAAAACATTGATGGAAACCACAGAAAATTTGCAATACACATCATTAGAGGTACTGAAAAAATATTTAATTGATTTCGAAACTCCAATCACGGTAATTTTCACACCAATCCACCGCGCGCGGACACCCTACGCAATTCCAGGAAAGCCAGGGCAGGCTCAAGGGTAGCGGGGTTACGTCACGATCCAATTAGAGATGGGTGATATATTTGTAGGATGACTGAAAGTTTTGGTAACGATTGTACTGACTTCCGTGTTAAAAGTCTATTTCATATTGCATATGTTATTTTTCACCTCAACTACCTCAATCCATCTAATATTGTGAAAATACATGGATCAGTGTGTGTTTGGCACAATTCTATTGGTTACTTTCATAGATTGTCAATGGGGCAAATCTCAAAGTTCAATCCCTGATTTCGTGGCTTTCTACCCACTTATATCGGCTGAAAAGGACTCAAACCCCCAAAAATATGGGTCGAAGTTTATCTTAGAGTTATTTTCACGAACATTGGTGCAGTAGTTACTGAGATCGACTTTCGGGCACTTTCTATTGTCGTAATTACAACGTTGCATCGCCACTTGGGGGCCATTTAAAGACATTTAACGGAAACTATTAATTACGGTTGTAGGCCAATACCACCGCATCAATTAAAAGGCAACTATTATTGCACCTTTCATCGACATCCACTTCGTAATTACTGAGATCGTCCATGGGGCAGAAAAAGTGGGCATTTTAGACCCGGCCATGCCCAGGTGGTCACAGGCCACCAGGTAACTGAGGCTTCCCCTACTGTGGAGGTGGCTGGGATATCTGTAGATAAGTGTTACTAGTGAACAGAGGAGGGCTAGTTCTCATAGGTCACAGGAGGGGCAGTGGCAGGTCAGGTGTAGAGGATTTGCAGGCAATAGCCTAAGCAAAGGGTCAGCAAGAAGCAGGTGACATGTGGTAGGAGTGGGAGGAATTATAGTTGAACAGCTCAGCAAGCAGGTAGGTACATCAACATTGAATAGGTTCCGGGCACTATCCAGCCCCCAGGATAGTAGTAGTCAGGATAGCACTGGTTGTTGGTAATTCTTGTGTGAGTCATTTAGATATTAGAGTATTGATATTGAATGATATCAGACTAAATGATATTAGATATCATTTAGAGTATTCTGTAAAGGTAGGAGAGGAAGGTGTATTACCAGGCCTGGTGCAAGCGGTGACACAAGCCATCAGTGATCACCAGTTTAGTACAGTTGTAGTCAAGGTAGGGGTGAACAACATAGATCCTGCTAGGAGTGAGGAGCTCCTGCAGGACTACAGGGCCCTCCTGGCCACCCTGAAGCAGTTTTGGATAAAAAACTGCTGTTTGTTGGTGTCATGCATACCAATACATTTTGTACTCCAGGATTGTCACTAGACCAAATGAAATATTTTGTACCCCAGAAGGGAAAAAGAAGAACAACACTGTTTTGTCGAGTGCTACCACTCAAAGTCCATACCTGAAAACAACCAGCAGTTCCAGCTGTTCCCAGGAGCTAACCCGTCAACGGCCACAATGCAACTTGGAAAGGGAGGGACAAAAAAACAGACACCATCTCACCGACACGGTTTGACCGACACCATCTCGCCGACATGGACGATCTCGGCAACCGCTGGGTCGATCTTCATGAAACATACATTAAACGATCGCCAGTGTGCCAGAGGCGTGCGGTTTGGACTTTCGTGACCTTGGGTCAGGTCAAAGGTCACCAAATCGCAGAAAGCACAATTTTTGGCTCACCAACATGACCGGTCTCGGTAACCGCTCGGTCGATTCCAATGAAACCTTCACCAAACGAACGGCCGTGTGCCGGAGGCGCGGTTTGGACTCTCGTGACCTTGGGTCAGGTCAAAGGTCACGAAATCGCAGAAAAACCATAGTTTTAGGCTCACCGACATGACCGATCTCGGTAACCGCTTGGTCGATTACAATGAATCCTTCACCAAACGAACGGCCGTGGGCGGGAGGCGTGCGGTTTGGACTTTCGTGACCTTGGGTCAGGTCAAAGGTTACAAAATCGCAGAAAACACTATTTTTGGCTCACCGACATGACCGATCTCGGTAACCGCTGGGTCGATTCCAATGAAACTTTCACCAAACGAACGGCCGTGTGCCGGAGGTGTGCGGTTTGGACTTTCGTGACCTTAGGCCAGGTCGAAGGTCACCGAATCGCAGAAAAAAAACAATTTTTGGCTCACCGACATGACCGATCTCGGTAACCGCTGGGTCGATTCCAATGAAACCTTCACCAAACGAACGTTTAGTGAACGTGAACATGTCTGGGGGAGTAAGATGTCACCTAGACAGGTACATATATGACTTGAAATCGCATCTCCGCGAGGAAGGCCAAAACTGCTATGTTGAATAAAAATCTGGAATCGTTTCCAAGTAAGTCCACTAATCAGAAAATGGTCTTTTGACGGATCCTCTCACAAAGGTACCACCCACTCCGGTGTTTACCTTCGAGCCATCCGTGTAGGTGGAGGCAATTTTGGTACATCGTGGATATATGTTCTAACGAGTGTAAGTGTAACTCCTCTTTTGTGACATCTCGCTTTCTCATGTCAGCAAGGCAAATATCGATAGACGGGGAGATCAGCTCCCACGGAGGAACAGACAGTTCTTCATATTGCCGAATTCCTTGTAGTTGTATTTCCATTTGTCCCAGGAGCGTCCTCATTCGCACACAGTATGACGTCCCTCTCCTAATGTGATTTCGAAGAATCGCGTGCGTGACCTGAGAAAAAACTGCCGGATAAGATGGGTGTGTCGGGAACTGTCGCATTTTGCAGGCGTATCGAAGGCCTAGCATGTCTTGTCGCATAGATAGTGGAGGCTCATGAGCATCTACTAGCACGCGAAATGCCCCTGTAATGTTTCGTACCGCGACATGATGTACTGGGTCAAGCGTACGCTTTGTAGTAGCTCACGCGCCATCGTATATAAAACAAGCGTAGTGAAGCTTCGAGCGGATCAGACTACAATACAACAGGTGTAGTGGCTTTCTATCAGCACCGTATGACGTACGAGCCACGTACTTCAGTATTGCAATTGTTTTAAAACACTTGTTTCTGAGTGTTTTGATATGATCTCTGTATGTCAGATGATGGTCAAGCTGCACACCAAGGAAACGAGCCACTGTTGTTGTAGGTACATCTTGCCCATACAAACTCAACGCCGTGTCCGGGCAGCTACGCCTACGTCGACAGAAATGCATTGCGACTGTCTTCGCCGTGGAAAACTTGAATCCATCACAACACGCATTGCGAGGTGTCTTCTCCGGGTGGGGTGACCCTCGCGCCATCACCAGGTGACTTCTTCGTCCTCTTATGCAGGACGTCCGAGAGTTGGTTGACCAGTCCACCTGTCAGATACTTGTCCAGTCATGATACTCAGGCACCTGTTTGCTATCATGAGCTGTCTGTGGCGCGTGATGAAGTGAGCTGGACCGACTCATCCAGCTTGATGATCCTGTCAGACACGCGCTGACCTGCCGATCGGATGTCAGCTCGTCTTCACCAAGCGAAAGGGGCGGGGGTCGATGGCTGTCCTGGGTTCTGGGGAACAGAGATCGTTAAGTGGATGAGGACGTGATGGCCAGGTAAATGGAAAACGATTTTGCCTGCCATGTACATTCCACCAACTGTGGTGGTGCACACTCGAGCCTCGCTGTCCGATATGTTCATGGATGATGTACGCCTGGATTGGAAACTCCGCGTCGGCGCCTTTCATCTACGAGTATCAGCGGCACCAACTTGTTACCTAGCGGCGGGTAAGTAAAGACACGGAATCGCGGCCGGTTATAGGCCGTGCGCCTATGGGAGTTCTGCGTACGCATTTCATATTGGCATTTTTCCCAATTGATTCAGCCACCCCAGGAGGATTGCATCTACCTTCCATGATACAGAATTGATCAAGCAACCTTACCGTTCTTTCCTTATTTATTTATTACGCTCCGTTCCGAAGTTGTGATGCGAAGTGAAGGCGTCTGTGGGAGGTAGTCCATTTCGCCGAAAGGGTCGGCAGTGGCACACATGTTGACTTCTTAAAACGATCGAAGAGGGTTTTAAGAAGAGGGTACATGGAGGCAATAGGCAGACCAAAATGAACAGAGAGGTCACATTACATACGTTCCCACGCTAAAACTTCAAATTATTGCAGGTGGGGCAAGCAAGCATTGAGGGGGCAGTTTCACCATTAAAGAGAAGGCCATCAATAGACGGTTCTGTTTTCCCCACCCTCCTTGCTCTCTAGATATGTGGCTGATATTTTCAGGTGGAGTGGTTTACACAACTGGATGGAGAGTACACTTCAGCGTACTCACCAATCTGCAGAGGATTGAGCTGAAGATCCATGGATGATACAAAACCCTCCCCCCACCACTGACACACTCACAAAACCACTGACAGATTCATGATTTTGCCAAGGAAGCGTCATTTGTCCAGAGGGGCGGCTCTTGGTCCAGAACATTTTGACGGGGTGCACTCCGATCTACCAGAGGGACAGCATTTGTTTTTGTCTGAGGAGTGAGTTTCGCCGAAAAATTCGCGGCGTGTGTTCGGACTCTCGGAGGACTGCCGTTCCCAGGCCGAGGAGCGCGTTCCGCTGAGTGTTTCGAGGAAGGGGATACACTGGAACCTCCAAGAGAGCCATCCTTCGGGTCTTAAGGGGTGCGACTTTCTCTTCCCCCCCCCCCCATTAGATCAACCCTTGCAACATACCCTAGCTGGCAACGCCACTACCTCTCGCGGATTTGCTACCACTTGCGGCCGTCATTCGACTTAGGGGTGTTGTTTTGCATACCTTTGAGGTGGACTGCCACCTTAATGTTTGCTTGACCAACCCCCCCCACAATTATTTGAACATCTAACGTGGGAGCCAATGTAATGTAGCCCCAGTGCATTTTAGTCTGTCCATTGCTTTCATGTACTTTGCCCCGTACAATCATTTAATGATAAAGATAAAGATAGAGAGATAAGAGATAATGATTCAGGATAAAGATCTTCAAGATACCAACATCGGTGTGCCGACCCTTTGGACGAGGTGGGCTCCCTCTCAAAGATGTCTTCACTTCGCACCAGGACAACTTCTGAACGGAGCGCAATGAATCAATAAGGAAAGAACGGTAAGGTTGCTTGATCAATTCTGTATCATGAAAGGGTGATGTAATCCTTCTGGGATGGCTGCATCAATTGGAAAAAACCAGTACGAAATGCGTACCCAGAATTGTCATAGGCGCACGGCCTCAAACCGGCCGCGATTCCGTGTTTTTACTTACCCACCGCTAGGTGGGCTGATACGCAAACAGTTGTTGGTTTCCAATCCAGGCGTACATGATCCATGCCATAGGGGACGTGCGCGGACACGCTACTGGTGGCGCTTCGTTTTCGCTATATTTTCAGACCTCGATAATTCTGATTTTTCACGATGCATATGTTTATGATTTTCAGCATCCTCGCCAACGGGAACATCATCCGATAGCAAGTGAAGTCACATAAGCAAAAGAGCAGTGCCCAGTACATGTCAATACAAACTGTGAGTCATAGCATGCTACTACAGTGTCATGCAGTGGACTCGGGTACATCGCCATCGCCAACGTTATCGTCATCGTCATCGTCATCTTCAACGTCGCCGTCGCTCTCCCCTCTCTCCACACACCAACAAATACACAACGCTGAAATGAAATATTTATGCGCCGATTTGCGGGCTAAAACACATCGGCCTTGATGGAGCATCGGAGCACAGCAGGTCTGAACTGTGATGACGACGGGTGAAGTTATTTCCTCGGTGCCTAACATTAGGGAGGGACGAAGCAAAAGTTTTGGTTGGGCGAGTTCAGGGTCGGGAAGGGGGCACAGCTTCCACAAAATCATAGGAAATGAAAACAATGTCCTCTGATCAAACATGTGCACTTATGTAGTCATCTTGATCGCCGAGTCTAGTCAGTCACCACAAACCACACCAATCAAACTAAAATGCACAACGAATCATATGTATCAATTAACGCAATCGTCTTACTATTGATTTCACAACAGTTTATAAATTTCACCCGTACCCAGTGCCGCAGCCAAGAGCAAGAGTTGGAAACACTGGGTACAAGCCTCTCCGGTCACGGCTAAGGAATTCGAAAATATCAGCCCTGGAGATTCCCAGAAGTGCCATCTGAAGGTTTTAAAATGGATATGTCGCCTCGAATGATTCTGTTTTGGCTCCGGAGTCGGAAATAAAAAGTGCAAAACTTCGGAAATTGGGAATAATGTCAGAAATCAAAACAGTGTTCAAATCGTTGGAATTGGAATAGTCCATCCACCAGGTGTGTTGCAACAGGAACATTTTTACTGCAGGCCTGTTAATACTTGTAATCCTTTCCCTCCAAAAGGTTAAGTGCGGAGTTTTCTACACCTTTGGTGGTGGTTGGACCCACCATATTCACCTTCTTGATCACATTCACCAATTTGATTTCTACGTGCCTTGAAATTGACTTCGGACGGATCAAGGCGGATAATATTCCCAAATCTCCAAAATACCACCATTCGCAGTTGTTGCAGCATAGCAACATCAAATCCAGAGCAAACTGTTCGTTCATCAAATCAAATAACTGCCTTTCCAAATTTTAACCAAGGTCAAGGTTATTAAACAGAGGTTAGGTCAAAGCGTCCATTTTTATCGCAGTACGGGGAAAACATCTCGTGCAGAACTTGATTAAAAAATGACATGCAAATTCTGATTTCAGATATGTGGCAAGGTTAATGATGTTAGGTCAGGTCACAGTATTATGCAAGTATTATGCACATTTTACACTGCCATCTTTTGTGTGGATTTGAGATATTTGTGCGCGTCAGCTGACGTGGCGACATTGCGCCCGCAATGTCGTCTTATGCCGAATGCCACTGTTCCTTGTGAATTGAAACTTTAATTCGGTTTTAGAGCCACCGAAGTAGTGCACCAGGATGTTGTGCGAACAATGATCCAGGATGACCAGGTTTCGAGTGACTGGACCTTATTATATAAAGCAAATAGAAGGCATATAAAGAGCAAGTATAAAGAGGTGCAAAATGTCGGACAGTAGGAATACATGGCAGACGTAAGGAGTGTTCATATAGGTGCGGGAGACACGATTAAGGCCACAAGGGTCCCGCACCCGAAAGCGTTTCTCGTCGCGCTGTTGTCAGTACCTGCAATCAATACCCTAGTGGAAGTAAAGTCAGTCCTGCTGCTGACAAAAAATTGTTTTTCTGATGTCACCAATATCCATTCATCGAATTGCACAACAAGACCAGCTGTGTCTCAAGCAGATTCAATGGCTTTGAGGAAGTTGAAAATATTACTACATGGGTGACATTGGTACCTATTAATGATAACATGAAAGGAAGAATACTAAGAAAGCGACAACTAATGCACACAAAACTACTCGGAAAGATTATGTAAAGCTGTGATTAATCCCACACCGTTCACCATGACCAACCAGGGTCGTGGACTACGTACCGTCTACCAGGGTTGGATTTATACTTTGCAATCCTGGATGATGAGAGGACAATTTCTGAGTGATGGAATTCGGAGAAGGTGTTTTCCCTCAAATATTTGCATCAGAATCGCACTTGTAAGTTTGAAGTGAATGTTGAGCACTACCACAGGGCACAGGGTACATTGTCGAACAACGTCATCAGACGTCCAAATTGAAAACACATGGAGGAAACAACATGGAGGATAATTTTGCGAAGAGGATAATGCTATGAATGGCAAAAATGCAGGAAAAGGTCATTTTTATACCCTGACGTCCACCGCGGCGGGCCAAGGTCGCAGAGCATACCATCTACTATGGCAGACCGGGGCTGTGGAGCACACCTGCTATGGCGGATCAGAGCCGCAAAGCACACCGTCCACTCTGGCGGACCAGTGCCGCATAGCATCGTAACGGACCGGAGTCGCGGAGTACACCGTCCACTGCGGCGGACCAGGGCCGCGGAGTACATCAACTACGGCAGACCAGAGTTGTGGAGTACACCATCCACTGTGGTGGACCGGGACTGTGTGGCACATCTACCATGCCGGACTAGGGCCGCGAAGCATAGCGTACACTGCGGCGAATCACGACCGCGGAGTACATCATCTACTGTGGTGGATCAGAGTCGCGAAACAAACCATACACTGTGGCGGATCATGGCCGTGGACTACACCGTCCATTGAAACGTACCGGGGCCACGGAGCATACCGTACAATATGGCGGATCAGGGCCGGGGACTACACCGTCCATTGCAACAGACCGGGGCTGCGTAGCACACCGTCCACTGTGGCGGACCGGAGCCGCGGAGTACACCGTCCATTGCGGCTGAGCATAGCCATCATCAGGACAAATTATGTCGTGCCGTGGCAGTGGCGTACATAGGATTTGCGAGATGGGGCAACCTGATTTGGAAGGTGCCCACCTTACCCATTAAAAAAGTCGGCAGATTTCCATGGATATTTTTTAATGGGTTCTTCATATCTTTTTTTCATACAATAATTAGTGACCAAATTAACTTTCTTGTTGAAGGAGCGAAATCTACCACAATTATTTCTGAATCACCGGATTTCAACCCTAACGCCCCACATCCTGTGTCAAGGTTTTTCTTTTGGTTTCCCTTGAAAAGTCGCCTCGCACTATTGAAAGTACACCTGAACAAATCATCCAAAAATGAAAATTTGTCAATATCACGTATTCCAATTAATAACGCCCGATCGCCAAAAACCAACGTTCGTGCACGTGTACACCCGCATTGCGCATTCTGTGCGTTCGGCACTCTGCATGCGCTTCTCCGGTTTCTGCATGGCCTCCCACGTTTCGCTAATTACAGTTGCGTGATAGTCTTGTGCCAGACTTGACATGTGAAATGCCTGGTATGGCGGCTGGCTTGAAAAAAAAATCGATAAGTTCGATTCGATGTATTAGTTGTCTTCTTCCCACATTTTCTTGTGATTAAGAAATCCGGAGACTACCTGAGCTGTGGTGCACATATCTCTTTGGTTAAATAAACTCCCTGATTGGCTACCTAGCTGTGACTCAAACTAGGTTTTGGTGATTTTTACCCGTTGCGTTTTTCTTCTTCTATGGATGTGTTTTAGGGTTCTAGCTAATTTTTGTTAGGGGCCCGGCACATGTTTGAGACCCGGCACCCGGCACATGCTCTTTTTTTACAGCTTTGTTGCTTTTTATACACCGATGATATATTTCAGGTATCGGCGCGTTTTCAAATACGTCGGTGTGTTTATTTAGTGCCCGGTCTTTGTGTTCCTTGTTTACGATCAATTTCCTTTTTGAGGCCCAGCCTGTTTCAGAGGCCCCGTGCGGTCTTATGGTTCTGATGTCCCTTGAGGGTCTCCGTTATGATTTTATTTAGCGCTCCAAGGTGTGATTATTGCGAGCTGCAGAGCATATTTTAAGGCCCTGTCGCTTTTTCCGAAACTCCGTAAGCTTTGGATTACCGACACTAATTTTTGGATTACCGATGACATCTTTGATCCCGAACGCGATATTTATGGGCCCCCGTGTTCACTTATTGGGATCCCAAGCACCAGTTTCAGTGGCTAGGACACGTTTTGGGAGGCACAACACGCTTTGTGGGCTTTTGGAGCGGATATTAGGACCAAAGTCTTTTTCTATGTCGGGACTGATTTTCGTTGCCTCGTGATTAGTTTGGTGATCACGATGAGGCTTTTCGAGCCCCGTTACGACCTACTGTGCCCCTAGCGTGATTTTTGCGGACTCGGGGGAATACTTGGTACCCATAGTCTCAGCGTGACTTTCCGGGGCCCCGGCCCGACCGTTTGTGGCTTCGTCGAGATTTTCTTGAATCCCAGCAGGACTCTTTTGAGCCACCAGCGTGATTTTCAGGGGCCCAGGTGGAAACGTTTCAGGCCCCAGCGTCCTTTTCAGAAGACCCTACGCAATTGTTTGGCCTCCATTTTTCGGGATTGGCCAGTGATTTTTCGGGACCCTGGTGCGATTATTGGGAGCCTAAACGTGATTTTTAAGGACACTGGTGCAATTTTTCCGGAGCCCGACGCGATTCTTGGTGACCCCACAACCTGTCAGGGGGCAACTGCCCACAATGTCCCCTCCCCATTCGGCATGCCATTGTGCCACGCGATTCTGCAACGCAAGCGTAGAGGAATAACTCATTTGTTCATCACTCACACGTGATTTCAACTCAAGTTCTCCAGACAGTTTGAGGGAAGTCAAACATCTCCTACATAGATAGGAAAGGATGGACTATTAGGCAAGACGGATGCCATGAAATTCAGATCACAGTACTTTTGCTGCAATACATACCTTTTCCGCAGGTTGTTTTGAAGATTGATGCGCTCCTGAAGTTTGGTCAGGGTGGGAGTTGGAGGTGGATGGAACAGCACGGTGAAGGACATTGGATGTGGTTCAAAGGACTTCTTTCTGGTTGCATTAACAATGCAGGTAATGAAGTAACCATTTCATTAATTGACCTCTATGGTGTCCTGAGTGAGGAGTATAATTGAGATGGGTTCTTGTGAAACACGTTGTAGGAGTAAGGTTGCGATTTAGCTTTTAGACTCCAGTGGGAATGCGGTGTGGATTCACTCATTAGTGTATCCATACCATAACCTAATAACCATAACCAACATAACCTAATCTAACATATCCTAACATTCCTTTGGAGATGAAAAAAAATAGAACAAACATTAATGCAATATATTTTCTGAAAATATTCCAAATTTATAAACCGAGACCAGTCAAACCTAATGTAACGTCACCTGGTTTTGAAGTACAAATTTCCGATTTTCATTTTTTGGGGGAACATTGTCCAACTTATAAAAATGAGCTAGCCAAACCTAACCAAACCGGTATTATTGTGCTCTATGGTGGATACAAGACAATGTTCCACATACATTTCGCTTCATATAGCTTTCTACCGATCAGGAACACTGCCACATTCTCAGCAACTGGAGCTTGACAAGGTGATTTGTGAGGAAATCAGTAGAAACTTTAAGAGGAAGTGCCTTATTCTCGGTGACTTTAATCTAAAAGGTTATGAAAATGCTGGTGTTGGCTCCCCATCATGCAAAATGTTCAGGAAATGCCTTGAAGAGGACCTGTTCTTACACCAGTTTGTATCGGAACCTACCAGGCATGGTTCATTCTTGGACCTTGTATTCTCGGATTTAAGTGACTTGGTTCAAGACTTGACTGTAGGCGAAACTCTGGGAAAAAGTGACCATAACATAGTTAGATTCAAGGCACATGTAGGGGAAACTATCAAGGATAATTTGGTAAAGGTTCCAAATTTCAACAAAGCAGACTTTAACGGCATGAGAGCGGCTTTAAGTGCCATCAGATGGGAAGAAGAATTCTCCAATTTAAATGCCTGTGAAATGTGGGAAAAGTTCAAATCTTACTTAAAGGAAACTCAGATTAGACATGTCCCCCAAAAGCAAAGACGCAAAGAAGGGTAGGAAAGCCAGCATGGCTTACACCAGACGTGATAAAAGAAATTAGGGCTAAGAAAACTGCATTTAGAGTTTTTTAAAGAAGCCTCAAATGTCATTAATCTAAAGGCGTATCGAAAAGCTAGAGACACTGTGAAGCAAAAGACCAGAGCAGCAAAGCGAGCAAAGGAACTGGATTTAGCTAGAAACTGTGATGGGGACAGTAAAAAGTTCTTTAGTTTCTACAAGCTGAGTAAAGTTTCTAACACAATTGGTCCACTGGAAGTAAACGGGACTACATTGGGTGAGGATAGTGAGATGGTTGAGGAGCTGAGCAAGCAGTTCAAATCAGTGTTTACATTGGAAGATATGACCAATCTGCCGACCGTACACCATAGTTCAGATACATGGGATCTGACAAATGATGTTGATTTCATTGGTAGTGATGTTGTTTACAATCATATCAGGAAAATAAAGCCAAATAAGGCAGCAGGACCTGATGATATTTATGCTAGGGTGTTGCGGGAAACTGAAAAGGAACTGGCATTTCCACTTAGTATAATATTTTGTAGATCAGTTTCACATAATGAAATTCCAACCGATTGGAAAAGGGCAAATGTAGTTCCTATTTTCAAGAAAGGAGAAAGAGGGAAAGTTGAAAACTATAGGCCAATAAGTCTCATATCCCTAGTCTGCAAGGTACTCGAATCAATTATCAAGGATAGAATAGTTAGTTATCTGGAAGGTAGCAGATTGATTCAAGATACTCAACATGGATTTAGAAAAGGACGATCGTGTCTCACAAACCTCTTGGACTTTTTTGAACTTCGCCACAGAACAATTTGATCAGGGAAATCAGGTTGATGTAGCATATCTTGACTTTAGTAAGGCCTTTGACAAGGTACCCCATAAACGGTTAATGATACAGCTTCAGTCCCATGGTATTGCAGGTAGCATCTTAAAA
Source organism: Imbricaverruca yamaguchii (assembly GCA_034440575.1). NCBI lineage: Eukaryota > Metazoa > Arthropoda > Thecostraca > Neoverrucidae > Imbricaverruca > Imbricaverruca yamaguchii. Next base: position 424,446 of record JAOTOL010001313.1, read on the forward strand.
TGGATAGAGTTGTGGCTTTCAGATAGACAGCAAAGAGTGATGCTAAATGGTACAAAGTCATCATGGCAAAATGTTCTTAGTGGAGTCCCCCAGGGGTCAGTACTAGGGCCATTACTGTTCATTATATTTGTAAATAACATTGAAAGTGGCCTAAGCAGTAAAGTTTTGAAATTTGCAGATGATTTGAAGGTCTTTAGGGCAATAACAGGTCAGGATGAGCATATCTCGCTGCAAAAGACTTAGACGAACTTGTGAAGTGGTCCGAAGAATGGCAAATGAAATTTAACTTTGATAAGTGCAAAATCATGCATGTAGGTAAGCAGCATATGAAGGCTCCATACTTGATGGGTGGCCAAGTGCTATCAGTGACTCAACAGGAGAAGGATTTAGGTGTTATTCTAAACACAAAATTGGGGGCATCAGAACAGACCAAGGAAGCCAGGAAGAAGGCACTGAGAATGCTCGGGGCAATAAATAGGAATGTATCATACAGAAGTGAGGAAGTGATCAGGAAGCTTTACTGTGCATACGTCAGGCCACATTTGGAATACTGCATCCAAGCTTGGTCTCCTAGCTATGAAAAGATTGTTGGCTTTTAGAGAGAGTACAAAGAGGGCTACAAAAATGGTTAATGGCATAAGCAACCTGGCATATGAGGAAAGATTGAAGAAATTGAATATGTTTTCACTTAGATATAGAAGGCTGAGAGGAGATCTCATCGAGGTCTTTAAATTTGTCTATGGTCTGGAGAGGGGATACCTTGGGGAAATGTTTGAATTTAACAGAAATGATGCAATTAGAGGTCATAAATTCAAAATTAAAATTAACCACAGCAGAACAAGGTTAAGGCAAACTTTCTTCACCAACAGGGTAGTGGAACACTGGAACCAGCTGCCAGAAAACATCGTCAGTAGCAGAACATTGAACATCTTTAAAAACAGCATAGACAATCATTATAAGAATAGAGGGCTTGCTTTTCAGTATTACAGGGAGGGCTGATTGGCAGATTTGGTGGGCAACTGGTTCAGTGTACAGAGTGCAACCAAGAAGGGCCCTTGTGGCTCAGAGTTGCACTGATCTTTTATGTCTTTATGTCTTTATATAGCAAACAAATGGGTTAGGTTTGGTCAAGTGAGTTTCGTTTAGGTGTTCCAAGTTAAACTTTTTTTTATTTAATTCAAAACGTTTCTCCAAAAGCTGAAAATTATTTGATAAATTTGCAGTTTAAGGTTTTTTTATTCATTGGAGATTTCCTTCAGAATACCATGTTTATGCAGGTTAGTTTCATTTTTATGTTGAAAAATTTGTCACTTTTTTCCCAATATAAATGCATTCGCACAGATACTAAGTGGTCCGATCATCTTAGTCACCGTCATGAACCTGGTGTACTGAACAGAAATTTATAACCCCCCTCCCCCCAAAAAAAAATCACCTTGATCTGCGTATTTCGCAATTATTTGTTTTTAAGAGTATCTTAGGGTAGGTTAGATTGGCTTGCATTTTATTCATTTTGACAATTTTCAGAAAATAAAATGCTTTAGCTTCTAATATCATTCTGCTGCTCATTCTGATCGATCTGGTGGCGTTATGCTCTTGTTGTGGTATTTGTAAAGTATTTGTATTTGTTTCGTAGCATTCGGTGTTATCATAGCCTCAGTAACTGAAGTTCAGACGTGATCTCTTTGCGGCGTGCTGTACGTGAAATGTGATGTTATGCGGGCAGAACCCGCCTGACTGATCAAGGTACAAATGTAGGCTCCATGATTGTACACTTCAAACTGGAATGTTATCTTATCCGCTTATACACATTTGTGTTTGTCCGCAGAATACGAGTACTTGACCCCATGTTAAAATGGGATGGCAAAGGTCGCGATCTGGTCGAACTTTGCCATCCAATTTTAAATGTTCACTGGAAAGAACGGGACAAGTGTATAACTAACCTGGTGAGCTGAGGAAAAATATCTTTGCTTGAAGAAAAAGCAAAAATGAAAGTGACCATAGCGTATGATTTCAGAAAGTTTTCCGCAACCACGTTTATATCATATTTTTGTTTAAACCTTCGTCTGACATCACGCAGACTTAAAGGATAACTACAATCTACCCTCTGGCAAACGTACGTTTTCTTTGTTCTTTCTCACACGCGCATCACACGCGCGTGTGGAAAATAACAAGTCAACCCTATTTTATTCAGTGCAGATGCCTATCGCAGTGCAGGACTGTTTCGGTTCCATGCTATTTTTCACCACCACAACCGATTTCTGTGTTTTGTGTTCCTGGCACTAGGATTGACTCATGCATGATATTTATTATGAATACCAAGCTTAACATTAATAGGTACTTATTTGTGGTTACTGTCATTGGCTTGTGGTGAAAAACTTCGGTACCCCTGATACTTTACTCACTGGCAGCTGACAATTTGTCAATTGTAATGCTAAGCATGAATAATTGTGCTGTGTTTTGCTCCCTACTTTGTGTCATGGCATACTATTCATAACGATACATGCTTTATGTCATTTTTCATACCTTGCATTTGAGTCACAAGACTCAAGTGACTCATTGTGATTTAAATGATTGAACCATGATTCAACTAATTTGTTAAATAAAAAGATGTGATTTAATTCAGTCCCAGATATATTTTGGGGAATATAATTGATTTAACTCATGACTTCCCAAAAATGATTGATTCATGAGTTTATGCTTGGTTCAACTTTAATTGAGCACAAGTGTGATTGGTGGTGTGTACAAACATCAGTATGACAATGGAATTGTTGTTTAGCGGCATATCAAATTGTTAAAGGCAATATGATTTGTAATCCATCAGCATCTGCTAATCTCAGCATTTTATGATGCAAGCTGTACTTCCACAGTGGAGGGAAATCCAGTTGTTTTGTTGCTTTTTTGCACAATTTTAAATTTTGCAGCAAAAGGTGGAGAGTCAGTCCACTAGCTAAACCTAATCTGTTTCACTACAGTACAAAATATGCTGGTTACCATGAACTAAGTTTTATATATAGCATGGGGATCTCTTCTTTTTTCTGTCTTTTTTCCTTTAGGTTTTTTATGAACATAAAAACACCATGGCTTATTGGGGGCCCAAATCAACATTGTGGCGTTAGGCGTCATGAGCGGACATAATACTGGTGGCGCCTCTGGTGGGGGCTTTGTGAAAGAGCACCACCAGAGTGGGTTGAGTCTGATGAATGCTATATTTTAGTTTCTAGAGAAGGTGCAGGTGATTTCCAATGGTCAAATTTGACCAACATTGAAACAGGCTCTTTTATGATGCGTAGTTCATTTTATGTTCAAATCATTTCACCCTGTCGCTTTGCCGTTAAAATGAACTGAAAGCAATTGGCCACCCAATATCCTGTGATAAATGCGCGTCATACATCTTCTGTGTGATGTGCTGACAGTTTCCAATATTCTTAACGAAACTAAAATCGAGTGTGCTACATTTTTATATCATCTTGAATAACTTCCATGAAGGTTTAAACCTGTCACTTTTACATTCAATTCCAGAATTTGTGTTCCAATTTATCATATCGTACTACATCAAATTGTATATCAGATGTTCTACATTACCGAATTAATAGCCAATGGTCTCAAACAAACCGGCATACAATCAGCTGTCTTTTGATGTCATGTTCAACTACTTTTATAGAGCTAACCCTGTCATTTTTGCACTCGATTCAAAGATTTGTGTCTCAAATTATCACATTCTACTCCTTGAAATTGAATATCGGATGTTCTACATACGCAAATTAATTTATAATGGTCTCAAATAAACTGACGTAAAATCAGCTACCTTCTGATGCCGAGACTACTTTTATATATATTTAACCCTGCCATTCCTCCACTCAACTCCACGATTTCTGTCACAAATTATCACATTGTACTACTTTCAATTGCATATCGGATGTTCTACATTAGCGAATTAATTTCCAATGGTCTCAAATAAACCGACATAGAATAAGCTGCCTTCTTATGTCATACTCGACTACCTTTATAGATATCTAACCCTGTCATTTTTTACTTTTTGACATGAAGCTGTTCGGAATTATTGAGGTTCTGGCATGGCTCGATGCACATCAAGCGCCGACAATTGCTGCCCAGAGGATCCGGAGAGCAGCCGAGGGGCGGCATGAGAAAAAGTAACGTAAAGTCCCACTCTTCAGCAATACTAAGCAGCATCGGCTCTGCCACGCCAAAATGGTATATGAGAAATTCACGGCTGTAGATGCATTCTTTCTATTCAACGCCCATAAGCGCAATGTTCTTAAGACAATATCGAGAAAACCTGTCGGCCTCCACCGTACTAGTGGCAGAACTCATGCCAGGTACATCGCCTAGTGTTTCAAATCTGAAAATCTACCTGTTACTTTAGCGTTGGGGCCATTAATATTTGGTTTGCGCCCCACCATTTATGAATGGCGGCGGGCGGTCGGAGACGAGCCGGGGGCCGCCAGCATCGCCGCCAGCGTCCGTCTGTCTATGGTGGGAAGTTCCAGAATGCAATGCGCAAAGTTACAATATGCGCAATATATCACTGTAAATGGCAATGGAATTGACGTCTGAAGGCAAACTAGCTTTCATACATGCAATTCGGATGATATTTTGTGCAGACAGAGCAGGGGTGTCGATGTACATCATTTTGTGGGGGCCATGGCCCCCACCACCAATGTTGATCTTTGCCCCCCAATGTTTATTTGGGCCCCCCAATAAGCCATGCTGTTTCATAAGAAAGCTAAAGGAAAAAAAGTAAAGGAAAACACCATGCTGTATTGAAAACTTAGTTGATGTTAACCAGCATATTTTGTACTGTAAGGAAACCGATTGGGTTTAATTAGTGGACTGACTCTCCACCTTTTGCTGCAAAATTGAAAATTGTGCAAAAAACAATAAAAGAACTGGATTACCCTTCCCTGTGAAAATACAACTTGCAACGTAAAATGCTGAGATTAGCAAATGCTGATGCAAGGGTGTCGATTTGTATCCTTTTGTGGGGGCTATGGCCAGGGGTATCACTTTGTATCATTTTGTGGGTGTCATGGCCCGACCAATGTTGATGTTGCCCCCCTCCCCCCATAACATATGTTATTTTTATGCTGACAAGAAAACTAAAGGATTTTTTTAAACATGCAAAATACAAAATTTAGTTGATACACATTTTGCACTGACAAGAAACAGATTTGGATTAGACGTAAAGACATAAAGACATAAAAGATTAGTGCAACTATGAGCAAAAGGGCCTTTCTTGGTTGCACTCTGTACACTGAACCAGTTGCCCACCAAATATGTCAATCAGCCCCCCCCCCCCTGTAATACTGAAAAGCAAGCCCTCTATTCTTATAATGATTGTCTATGCTGTTTTTAAAGATGTTCAATGTGCTGCTACTGACGATGTTTTCTGCCAGCTGGTTCCAGTGTTCTACTACCCTGTTGATGAAGAAAGTTTGCCTTCACCTTGTTCTGCTGTGGTTAACATTAATTTTGAATTCATGACCTCTAACTGCATCATTTCTGTTCAATTCAAACATTTCCCCAAGGTATCCCCTCTCCAGACCAAGGACAAATTTAAAGACCTCGATGAGATCTCCTCTCAGCCTTCTATATCTAAGTGAAAACATATTCAATTTCTTCAATCTTTCCTCATATGCCAGGTTGCTTATGCCATTAACCATTTTTGTAGCCCTCTTTTGTACTCTCTCTAAAAGCCAACAATCTTTTTCATAGCTAGGAGACCAAGCTTGGATGCAGTATTCCAAATGTGGCCTGACGTATGCACAGTAAAGCTTTCTGATCACTTCCTCACTTCTGTATGATACATTCCTATTTATTGCCCCGAGCATTCTCAGTGCCTTCTCCCTGACTTCCTTGGTCTGTTCTGATGCCCCCAGTTTTGTGTTTAGAATAACACCTAAATCCTTCTCCTGTTGAGTCACTGATAGCACTTGGCCACCCATCAAGTATGGAGCCTTCATATGCTGCTTACCTACATGCATGAATTTGCACTTATCAAAATTAAATTTAATTTACCATTCTTTGCACCACTTCACAAGTTCGTCTAAGTCTTTTTGCAGCGAGATATGCTCATCTTGACCTGTTATTGCCCTAAAGACCTTCAAATCATCCGCAAATTTCTAAACTTTACTGCTTAGGCCACTTTCAATGTTATTTACAAATATAATGAACAGTAGTGGCCCCAGTACTGACCCCTGGGGGACTCCACTAAGAACATTTTGCTATGATGACTTTGTACCATTTAGCATCACTCTTTGCTGTCTATCTGAAAGCCACAACTCTATCAATTTTAAGATGCTACCTGCAATACCATGGGACTGAAGCTGTATCATTAACCGTTTATGGGGTACCTTGTCAAAGGCCTTACTAAAGTCAAGATATGCTACATCAACCTGATTTCCCTGATGAAATTGTTCTGTGACGAAGTTCAAAAAGTCCAAGAGGTTTGTGAGACACGATCGTCCTTTTCTAAACCCATGTTGAGTATCTTGAATCAATCTGCTACCTTCCAGATAACTAACTATTCTATCCTTGATAATTGATTCGAGTACCTTGCAGACTAGGGATGTGAGACTTACTGGCCTATAGTTTTCAACTTTCCCTCTTTCTCCTTTCTTGACAATAGGAACTACATTTGCCCTTTTCCAATCGGTTGGAATTTCATTTTGTGAAACTGATCTACAAAATATTATACTAAGTGGAAATGCCAGTTCCTTTTCAGTTTCCCGCACCACCCTAGCATGAATATCATCAGGTCCTGCTGCCTTGCTTGGCTTTATTTTCCTGATATGATTGTAAACAACATCACTATCAATGAAATCAACATCATTTGTCAGATCCCATGTCACTGAACTATTGTGTACGGTCGGCAGATTGGTCATATCTTCCAATGTAAACACTGATTTGAACTGCTTGCTCAGCTCCTCAACCATCTCACTATCCTCACCCAATGTAGTCCCGTTTACTTCCAGTGGACCAATTGTGCTAGAAACTTTACTCAGCTTGTAGAAACTAAAGAACTTTTTACTGTCCCCATTACAGTTTCTAGCTAAATCCAGTTTTTTTGCTCGGTTTGCTGCTCTGGTTTTTTGCTTCACAGTATCTCTAGCTTTTCGATACGCCTTTAGATTAACGACATTTGAGGCTTCTTTAAAGACTCGAAGTAAATATGTGCAACATTTTGGAAAGTGAGAATAATGGCAGAAATCAAAATAATTTTCACATCGGCGGAAGTGGTACAGTCCCCGCCCCCGTAGGTCTAGTTTTTCGACCAATTCGCTTTTGGGGGCCCCAGCCATATGTTAAGGCATATGGTTAAGTCATATGTTAAGGCATATGGCTAGGGCCTCAGCCCTGCCGCTTTTTGCGAAACTCGGTAAGCATTGGAGGGCCCTGTGTGTTTTCTGCCTCCCGTTGTGCTCTTAAGGTTCCGCTGTATTTAATTGAGGCGTTTATTTTTCGTACGTGTGTTGAAACCCTAGCATAATCTTGGCTCATCCGGGATAATTCATCGGAATCCCAGCGCGACTTTTCTGGCCCAGGTGTGTAGTTTCGGAGGGCCCGGAGCGGTTTTCCAGGTTCGACGCAATTTTTTTTGAATTCTGAATTGTTTGAAGTCTGAGTCCCGGCCTGATTTTTTGTCGGCCACTAGACGCTATATATTTGTGTCTCACCGCGATTTTTCGAGGTCGGGTACGCCATTATTTCGGGACCGTAAGCAAATTTTGAAGGCATCTGGGGGTACGTTTGGGGCTGTGAAGAGATGTTCCTGACTCGGGCATATATTTTTCGGAATCTCTCCTTATTTTAGGAGGCATCGGCTTACTTTTTATGGGGTTCAGGTGCGGTTTTTAGGGCCATACTGTGTGCGCAGAGGGGAATTTGTGATGCCCCGACCCAATTTTTTGGTACTACCACCGGAATTCTGGGTCCAGTACGTGATATTTGTGGATATCGTCGCGAGTTCTAGGGGCGTGTTGTAATTGGCTGCGCCCCAGCGCGATTTTGGTGAACCCCGGTGCAAATTTTCGTGGGTCTGATGTAAGTTTTAAGGCGCTCGGTGTATTCACTTACAGCCCGCTACGCGAATTCTGGGGCCCCAACGCGAATGTATCGGGCCCAGCGCGACTATTGGGAACCGGCGCGATCCTTGGCAGCCTACCCTTTTAGTATGGGGTGGGCGGGGTGGCATTTTTCCCTTTGGTACGCCACTGCGGCTGCTCGAAGTGTTTTTTTTTCTTCGCAGATTGCACCATCGAGAGTAGAAAGACCCGTCGGATAATTTTATTTCGGGTCATATTCTGAATTGTCCGGTGCTCTGGTCAATTCGATAGTCCCTTGTGATTTTTGGGTTCAAGCCTATTCTTGTAAGCCCCCTACAGGATATTTTTGGACTCCAGCACGATCCTTCGGGCTCTCGGTGCGTTTATTTTTTCGGTGCCCCAACATTATTATTTTTCGGGGACCGACGCCTTCCTAATTTGTGGATCGTTAACGCAATTTTTGTGTCCGCAGGGTGAAATTCTTTGGAAATATTGGCTCTTGGGAAGCCACCTGCCACTTGTGGGACTCTGGCGCGTTGTTTTGGCCTTCAGTGAGATTTTCAAAGGAAGCGGCGTGAATTTGTTTTGGTCCAAGTGTGATTTTTGGCCCCTTGGTCACTTGTTTGGATCCCTTGTGCGAGTTTTAGTGACTACGACACGTTTTAGGGGGCACCCAACACGTTTTGTGGGCTTTTCGAGCCATTATTGGGTTCCCAGAGTGCATTTTCGTGTCCGGTCTGTCTTTATTTTCCCCGGATTTATTTTTGGGTGACCTCAACGATACTTTTAGAGCCCTAGTGCGACCTCTCATGCATCTATAATGATTTACAGGGGCTTGAGTGAGAACCATTGATATCCCAGGCTCAGCGTGATTTTCAGGAGGTCCCGGCCCGACCGTTTGTGGCCCAGTTGCGATTTTCTGGAACCTGGCACGACTTTTTTGGGGGGCCACAGCGTGATTTTCAGCGGCCCAGATGGAAGCTTTTGAGGCCCCCAGCGTTATTCGGGACACAGCGACTTTTCGGGACACCCAATGTGACTTTTCTGAGACCAAGCGGGATTTTTGGGACCAAGCGGAGCATGTCGCATTTTTTTTCCTGAGCTCGGCGGATTATTGAGGGCCCCACATCCTATCAGGAGGGTGGGGACAACTGCCCACAATGGTCTCCCCATTCGGTATGTCACTGTGTAATGCAATGCTGCAATATATGAATCCAGGAGTAGTTCATCTGGTTCATCACTCACGCGTGATTTCAACTCCCAAGTTCTCCAGACAGTTTGAGGAAAGTCAAACATCTGCTACATGGATCGGCAAGGATGGATGATAAGGCAACAGGGATACGATGCAATTCAGATCACAGTAGTTATGCTGCATTACATGCCTTCTTCCACAGGCTACTTTGGAGATGGATGTGCTCCTGAAGTTTGGTCAGGGGTGGAGTTGGAGGTGGATGGAGCAGCACTGTGAAGAACATAACATATGGTTCAAAGGATTTCTACATTCAAAGGAATGCACTTGCTTCATCCGCTTCAAGCATGATTAAAAAAGCACTGTCATCGATTTTAAACATGAAAAAAGAGTGAGCCGCCTGCTGTTTTTAATGTTATTGAAGTGAATGTGTTGTCTTGTTAGTGAACTGACCACTTATATGATGATATATAAGTACCTTAACACGCGCCCTGGAGGGCCTCTGAAAATTACGCGCACTGGAAGGGGGGGGGGGCGGATTCCGCCCCACCTAAGATCTCGGCTCCTATCAAAGCTAGAACAACGAAATTCGCAGTGTGGATGGGTAGGGTAGTGAACTCCATTTTGTACAAGTTTCATAACCTTAGGAAAATATCTTCGAGGTCAAATAAGGTCAAAATATCATAATTTTATGGCTTTGCGTGGCTTGGCTTGTCATTGTTATGGATCGCTGTGATAGTGTTTAAATGCTCCAAAATGGACATCAATGGTGTTTTGGACATTACTATTTATGCAATACAGATGTTAGACCCAGCATTTGACCTCAGGTCACCTATATAACAGCACTTTATCAGGTTATTACCTGCTCCAGTTACCGAAATCTGGCCGCCCATCCGACTTCTCCGACAACAATGAGAAACAGTAGTTTTCAGGATGTGTAGGGAGTAACATGCAAGGTGACATCAATCGCATGACAAGCATTTGCAGTTATGACAGCATTCGAGTTGACCAAGTTTGGTTCCATTAACCTTCCAAGAACTTGACCTGACTTGACCTCGGTGACCTGACATAACTTTTAAACTATAAAGCATGACAATTTACATCAAAGAAGTCGCTATTGTTGCCAAGAACACTTTCCTTTTGCCAACATACGGGAGGTGCATCAAAGCCGATTTGTGTGGTTCGGCGCTTTATTTTCTTTTACATTAGCGACTCCTAACTCCAAAAATGTTCGACCGATTGTCGTTTTTCATACTTTAAGCAACGCGCCGGTCATTTCTAAGCAGGTACGCGAACAATAGGGCATATCGCCCGGTGAAATCTGGAGTTATCTATGAAAATCCGAAGGGGTGAGCGGATTTCCCCCCCCCCCTTCAGGGCGCGTGTTAACTTCACCTGCTTCTATCATGAAAACTTGTCATTTTCCAATGATATGAATATAAGATGCATTCCAATTACATCAGAAATCGTCAGAACAATTTATCATCCATAAACCGGTGTATGGATGTCGATGGACTTATCATGTTTCTTAACACAAATTATGTAGATATAACCTGCAAATTGGGAACCGAGTAAATGTTGTCAGCCCAGAAATCCATTCCTGAAAATACAGCACTTTCAACATGTTATTGTTCTTTGTGGGCAAATAAGTGCAATGCTCTCATCACGTGCACCATGTAGCACAAAAAGAGGGTCTATTGCAGTCTAAGGTAACCAAAAAGGAAGTTGTACACCCATTTTAACTCCATGAATCCTTCACAGGTTTCGCTGAGTTATGTTAGGCCAGGCTTTTGTTGTAAGTTGTATCGTGGTTACATCGTGAGTGAGTGGTTATATCGTGTTCAGCACGTTAATGAGAGATTACCGTAAACCGAAAAAAATACCTAAAAAGCCAGGCATTAGTGCAGTTTGAGGTAACCACCAGACAAGTTCTACACACATCCTACCTCTATGAAGCATACAAAGGAGTGATGGTTGGTTAAGTCATATCAGGTTCGCTTTGTGATGAAAAAAAAAACATTTTTTGGAAATATATTTAAAGCATGATAATTTTCTTTTAAAATATCAGTGCAGAATAGTTTAGGTTAGGTTACCTTAGGTTTTTTAGGTTGAAAATAATTGAGAAAAATGCCTGGAAAATTTCAATAAAAACAATTCATTTCTTGCATGGAAAGCTTGCATGGAAGCATGTATTTCATCCCGTCACGTTATTCAAAGCTCTTTTTGTGTTATTTTTCTCACAACCTGAAAAGCAGGCAATTGTGTAGAAAATGAGTGGTCCCATCATCTCAGCCGCATTCATAAACATTGCATTCAAATGATAAATTCCAAGAATTCATAAAATACATGAAAACACAAACTTACCAAAATGATTCGTCGCAGCATGTTCATCACATTCTTAAGCATTGCATTAAAAACATAACACATCAGAAATTACCTTAAGCTGTGCCAACCCCCGACGGAAATGTGACATTAGGTGCACAATCCCGGGCAGAAAAAGCACGAAGATCAATTTAATAAAAATATTAATAAAAGCATAGTAAAATCAGCTCTTCTTGAAGACAATTATGGTAGCTATGCGGTATTAACATAGACACCCTGAGCACAAATCAGAAAAAGGCATGAACTAGACTTGTTGAAGGTTACCTACCAACTTTTCCTCTACTGTTCCTAAACACTGCGCGAAATTGCATCACAAATGTCTTACCTCCGTCATATCTGTCGACCGCGACCGCAAATTTGAACTTGAGATGTTGTGATTCTGTAACTGAACATATCTTTGGATATTACGATTTGGGATGTTCTGAAGAACGCGATTGTGGAATTTCATGCGCGCTAGTGTCTATTAAGTCTCTCCAGCTATTTCGTGGTGGGGTTTGACCTTGTGTAGCTACAGGGTTCGTGTAGGGCGTCTTAGATGCTACGGCTTAGTACCTACCTATTGCTTTCTTCAAGAATAGTGATTATAATACAGTGTGCATGCAGCTTCTTGCTGACTTTTTCTTTCATGGTATCATAAACTGGCAGATATCTTTAGCTCACATGTGCCTAGTTTTTATTCAGGTTGAGACTGGTTTGCACCATTTTATTATTGAATATATGCGCATTGCTATTGGGAATTTAGGTGGGTCATATTGCGCCCATATACATAGGTAAATACCACGCTTATGGTGTGATTGGTTGCCTGTTGAATATATATGTATATGTATATATATATATATATATATATATATATATATATATATATATATATATATATGTATATGTATGTATATGTATATATATATATATATATATATATATATATATATATATATATATATATATATATTTGTTTCCACAATCTCAATAACTGACTGCTGTTGACTGACATGGATTGTGTGCATGCTTGACAATTTGCATGTCTGGAAATTAAGAATGGTAGGGATCCAGATAAAGTTCCATATGCATATGCTTTTGCTATTGGCCATGTGTGCAAGCATCATGACAGTGCAATTGTTCTCTAGTGGCTTTGCAGATTATGTCAGAGAATCTGGTGTTAAATGCATCAACATCGGCTAATCTCAACAACTTATGATGTAAGTTGTGCTTGCAAAGTGGAAGAAAATCCAACTCCTGTTTGTTTTTCACACAATTTCCAACTTTCGAGCTAGAGGTGGAGAGTGAATGCACTATCGAATCCAAATCTTTCATTTCAGTACAAAATGTGCTGGTTGGTGTAACTAAGTTTTCTAAGTAGCATGACATTTTCAATTTTTATGTTAGCTTTCCTATCAGCACAAAAATGTCAGGTGATTGCGGGGGCCCAAATCAACATTGAGGGGGTCAATATCAACATTTGTGGGGCAATGGCCCCCACAAACGGATACAAATTGATGCCCCTGCCATGATTGTACAGTTCAAACTGGAATGTCATCTGATCCGCTTTTCACATTTGTGTTTGTCCACAGAATACAGTACTTGACTCCATGTTAAAATGAAATGGCAAAGGTTGCGATCTGGTCGAACTTTGCCATCACATTTTAAATGTTCACTGGAAAGAACGAGACAAGTGTATAACTAACCTGGTGAGCTGAGGAAAAATATGTTTGCTTGTAGAAAAAGCAAAAATGAAAGTGACCATAGCGTATGATTTCAAAAAAGTTTTCCGCAATCAAGTTGATATCATATTTATAACAAACAAAAAAACCATCGTCTGGCGTCATACACACTTGAATAATAACTTCGATATACCCTCCGGCCTTTTGTTACCTTTTGTTCGTTATTTGTCACATGCGCGTCACACGCGCATGGTAAATAACAAATCAACGCCATCTTATTCAGTGCCCATTGCAGTGCAGGACTGTTTTGGTTCCATATTATTTTTCACAATCACAACCCATTTCTGTGTTTTGTGTTCCTGGCACTAGGATTGACTCATGCATGATATTTATTATGAATACGAAGCTTAACATTAATAGGTATTTATTTGTGGTTGCTGTCATTGGTTTTTGGTGAATAACTTCAGTACCCCTGATTCTTTGCTCGCTGGCAGCTGACAATTTGACAATTGTAATGCTAAGCATGAATAATTGTGCTGTGTTTTGCTCCCTACTTTGTGTCATGGCATATTATTAATATACATGCTTTACATCTTTTTTTCATTGCTTGCATTTGAGTCACAAGACTCAATGGACTCATTGTGATGTGAATGATGGACTCATGACTCAACCATTTTTTTATAGAAAGATGTGATTCAACTCACAACTCAAGATCTATTTTGGGGAAAAGAATTGATTAAACTCGTGACTCATCGAAAAAAATGAATGATCCAAAATGAAAAAAAGAAAGAAAAATGATGAGTTGGTTCTCGATTCAACTTGAGTTGAGCACAAGTGTGATTGGTGGTGTGTACAAACATCAGTATGACAATGGAATTGTTGTTTAGTGGCATAGCAAATTTATTTAAAAAGCAATCTGATTTATAATCCAGCAGCATCTGCTAACCTCAGCATTTTACGATACAAGTTGTACTTCCACAGTGGAGGGAAATCCAGTTATATTGTTTGTTTTTTTTTGCACAATTTTCAATTTTGCAGCCGATGGTGGAGAGTCAGTCCACTATCTGAACTTAATCGGTTTCTTTACCGTACGAAATACTCTGGTTAACATCAACTAAGTTTTCTATTCAGCATGATGTTTCTTCATTCTTTTCTCTTTTTCATTTAGCTTTCTCATTAACATAAAAATAGCATGGCTTATTGGGGGACCCAAATCAACAGTGGGGCCAAGATCTACATTGGTGGGGCCATGGCCCGCACAAAAGGATACAAATCGACGACCCTGCTGACTTGACCTCGCTTACCAAACATGACTTTGAATCTATATAGCACAACAATACACGTCATATAAATCGCCAATGTCGCCAAGAACACTTACTTTTCCAAATATACGGGAAGCTTGTTAGCGCCGATTTTTGTCGTTGGGCGCTGCGATTTTTTTAAAAACTTTAACGGCCCCTAACTCGAAAAAAATCGGCCGATTCCCGTGTTCTGGCTTTAAACAACGCGCCGGTCATTTCTGAGCTGGTACGCAAAGAATGGCGTAGATTGACCGGTCAAATCTGGAGTTATGTGCGAAAAAACTGGAGGGGTGGGCGGATTTCGCCCCCCCCCCCACACTCCAGGGCGCGAGCCTAGCCTGACCTTCAATTGGAGACATAATCAGGGAGTGATAATCAAATTGGGCATTTTGGTAGATGGAAAACTTTGTTGTTCCTTTTGTGGAAGGATAATTGTCTAAACTAGGATGTCTAGGAATACAAGTTTGTGAACTCAAAGGTGCATATTGAAGTATTTGTATATCCTTACTTTCAGTCTCGATTCTCCATTTCAACATCTCACCCTTCTCCTGAAGGGGTAGCTTCTGCCTCCAACCTCTCCTGTCTCGATATTCTGCTTGCACCAGAGGTTGGCCCCAGCTCAACCTCTGCCTGCTGAGATCCAGAGTTGCACCACCCTAATGAGACTGAGAACAGCTTGCTTATTCCTGTTATTCCAAGTAAGGAGTTCACATTAACAGTTGTCTTAATAATGATTATCTTGAAGACAGCTGCTAATGTGGTTAGGTAAACAGCAGGTCATGGCTTTTGCACTGTGGAAGGAGTGGGCATACAACAAATATGCAACCGGTTTAATGGTTCTAGCCTACAATGCAAAAGATTGACAACTTTTACATTTTTTCTTAATTTTTTCCCTTGAACAAAGGTAAGCCTGTTGCCGATCCCAAAATAATTTGACATGAGCTATGGTGAGTGCATACT
Source organism: Imbricaverruca yamaguchii (assembly GCA_034440575.1). Classification (NCBI taxonomy): domain Eukaryota; kingdom Metazoa; phylum Arthropoda; class Thecostraca; family Neoverrucidae; genus Imbricaverruca; species Imbricaverruca yamaguchii. The sequence continues at coordinate 439,999 of JAOTOL010001313.1, forward strand.
GCAGTGCATTTGCCCCTCGTTAGTTATTTGGGCTTTCGGGCGCTTCGACTGCTCTGGTCATATTGCGCCCATATGGGCACCCTCCAAATCCATTCCAACCCTCTCATGGAAATCCTAGCACACCATTCGGGGAGGGGTGGGGTTGGGGCTGACACCCAAATCCGAAAGTTCCCCTCCTCCAACCGTTGGGCTAGATCCGCCAGTGATAGTGACGTAGCATACATTACACACCACCTAATTCAACATTTGATTCCACGTTCTGTGTAGACCGCCTTGGGCGTTTCCACCGATAAGCGCGGTTCGCTCCCAGCTGTAACCGGTTTTTAAATGCCGTATACAATGCAAAACGTATATTACTTCTTCGCATAATACAATGACGTACATCTCTCCTAATCTAATACTTTACTCCACTCTAATAGTCGCTAAGGGCCAGCTGTGAGCTCCTGGAACTGTCTGTTTCAGACCGAGGTGACACTTCACACTCATCCGTTGCGGTATCGCGCTCCGGAGCGCGACGCTCGACCTGCGCTGTTTGGCGGTAATTGTGGACCTGTTCCAATCTCCTGCCGCCGCGATCCCACGATTCATGTAGCCACCTTCCAAATGCAAAATCGATTTCTCGCATGGCACATTCGGCCGTCCTGATGTTTTTCTTCACCGCTGCTGAAAAGCGCCAAACCATCAGATGTAGCATCAACACTTTTACTACTTCGCACAAGTTAGGCACACTACGGTTGGTTGAATGGCTATTTACTCTCTTAGCTACATCAGAAAAATCCACCATCTGGTTATTTTGGTTTAGAGGCGCATCAACTGCATAGGCTATACAGGGCCCATTGAGGTAATCGAGCCAGGTACAAACGTATCGGTGTCAAGTGATGGGCGACAGCACGCATAACAGGCATATGGCATTTCATGACGTATTTTGCACAGCCAGGCAATTGATATCCATGTGCCGCACTCGTGGGTGGGAGTACACCAAATTAAAACCAACAGCAGACAGGAACTGTGGGAGTTTTGCGACGCAACGTGAATCAATCCACCATATCACTTGCACAGGAAAACCGTAGTGCTCTTCGTTTACGGATGGCGTGGAGCAAGTGGTATGGAACAGCTGAATTATCCGGCCATGTAAGGTGATGACACCCATGGATATAGATTATAATAACAGGGGATCGAGAAGTGATATACGTCAAACTTCGTGATATTGCAACGACAAAAGTTGATGTTATTGGGGATGGTAGCCACGAACCGCTCCAAAGGAAGGAAACTCATCTGTCCCAAACGCTCATAGCATGATAGGCATATGCATAAATCACATAACATGAACGATGCTCGTGGTTGGTGACAGTTGGATACGACATGGAAATTGGAAGCTAGTTAGTTAGTTATTGGGGTTTAGGGGCGCATCGACTGCAGAGGTCATGCAGCGCCCATAACAGCGTCAGTCATATCAAGTTTTTAAAGGTGAAACTGACGAAGGCTACTAGACGCGACACATAATCCATTGCCATGACGTACATCCCATCCATCATGGTTTTACAACATATATGTCATCGCATTAATGGGGCGTATATACCACAGAAAACCTAACCTCTGAGACGAAACGGAATAACTGTCCCGATTGTATAAACGGAGATTCATCCCCCAATACTTCTCGTAGCGATAGTGTAGTGCGACCGAAGTGGCGTCTCCGCGCATGTGCAAGTCTGGGGCACGCAACCAATATGTGTTGTACTGATAGGAAAGCATGATACCTCTGACATAATGGCCTTTCGTCACCGCTAAGAAGGTAACTGTGAGTGTCGAATGTGTGGCCTATTCGTAAGCGACATAGCACCACCTCGTTGCGTCTGATGTTATGTGATGATGATGGCCACTCACCGAGACGATGTTTGACTCTCTTCAACTTATTATGAGTCATGCACCCCCAGCTGGCTTCCCGTTTCTTTATAACCGAACTCTTAATGTCTGGGAAAAAGTCCCTCGCAGGGAGAGGTAGACGTCGAGTGCGTGGACATTCAGCGCCGCGCTTCGCTGCGACATCCGCAGCCTCATTTCCGACGATTCCCACGTGGCTTGGGAGCCAACAGAATACTACTTTCTTACCTATAGTGTTGAGCAACGTGAGCCTAGATAAAATGTCTTGTGCTACTGGGTTTTGTGGGTAAAACCCTTTGAGCGCCAATAGGCTGCTGAGCGAGTCGCTGTATATCGCATGTAGTGTAGCATGCCCAACCTCAATAAAACACAGAGCTTTATTGATTGCAACCAACTCTGAGGTGTAGACTGATGCATTTGCTGGAAGCGAAAACGTTCGAGTTGCATTGTCTGTTACAAAGGAAATTGGAAGCTTGCAGGCCGCAGGGTTCAAGTATATCACGGATTAAGGGGGGCATTTCACTATACCTTTAGTGATCATGGACTTTGTAGTTCGTCCGTATGCCCGGTATATCACGAATTGTTCGTCCGTATGCCCCGTGTAAGACCAACGGCTACCTGAGCACATTATGCGCCCGTAAACCTGGGAACATTCACCATGGTACGAGCTGCTTGCACAGTGACCTTCCAAAATATTGGCCATTTTCAGAGCCAAAGCACAGATATGAAAATGCATAATTACGATGGGTTTAACTAAAGCAGCCTTCATAGCTTCAGCGAATCATTACCAACAGTTCAACGGCAACCCTATTATGTAAGAGAGCTTCAGAAACTCCCTGAGGATTTTGTTCGCCGCTTCTTAACGCGGCACGCTGAAGTTCTGGAATTTGGTGACGTTTCCTAACCTTCTTGTCGGCGTATGATGCCACCTTTTTCTATTGATGAGAGGCTATACAGTGAGCTTGGAGGTCATGGCTGGCTTTTTTAACAGTATAATTAGCTTTCAAAGCCAGACAGATATCTTATAAAGACAGACATGTTATGCATAGCAGGACTAGTTTCGTGACAACACCGTTGGTGAAGAAGGCATACATAATGATTGCACATTTAACGTCACTAAATCTGTGCATATATGGCAGCGGCGGTCGGATGCATTGCACTGATTGTGCACTGATTATCGTCTGATGCAGACAAGTTCCCTGGAACTTCTCTCTGCGCTCATACCTATCGGTCAGTGAGAACAGGCCAGATGCGGCGCTGTCCATGAGAGCGGAACAAAACCGCCGCACTACTGCTGTCACGGTGTCACCACATAGGGTGGCCAAGTAGCACGCCTGGAAACATGAGCAACTTGTGTTTATTTGATTGAAGGACAAATATTGGGGTGCTAGACGACCAATGACATCGATGCGCCCCAAAGCCAAAATATCTAACTAACTTAGATTGCAGGTGACGGATGCTGGCTGAGACTCATGGCATAAACTGTTCGAAAAATCAGTCCAAGTGTCATGCTATTACGATGACAATTTATTCCAAAATATGCCCAAAACAACAGTATTTTGACAGTAACAGTAACAGTATGAGCTGGTGACAGCTAAAGAACGGCAGTTGAAGCCAAAAGGGTGATATATACCGTTCGTTTGTGTTGATTGGTTGGTTGGTTATTGTAATTTATGGGCGCATATATTGCGTCCGTCATTCAGCGCCCATAACATCGTCAGTCAAACAGCAAAATGCAAGCAACCTTGTCAGTGGAACAGTGGAAGTTAGCTAAAGTCGGCGAAAGTCGGCGAAAGTCGGTCAGAATGACATGCCCTGGGGTGAAATACAAGTATGATACCATGCTGTGCTTCCATGCTCATTTCGTCAGATGTAAAAACGAGTTCATGAAGAATAAATCAGAGAAAATGTGATTTCAGATATGAAGGTGAAAAGCTGTCCTGATTGAACGAGGGAAGACTTGTTGCCTAATGCTCTCCTAAGGGAGAGAGAAGCACGTCAAAATTGCATCTTCGCTCCTGGATAAGTCTGCAGCAGGCTGTTCATTTGGGAATCTTTTGGATTAAAGCACGATTATGACCGCACGAGGCTATGGCGAGATTTCCTCAGAGACATATTGCTGGGTAAATTAGATGCCCCAAGAATATTTACTGCAGTACTCGGAAGCTAAAACAGTTAAGTATGGCAAGGGTTGTCTGTTTCGCACGAACAAAACGACAACGACGTCACGCAGTCAACAAAGGAACCATCACACAAAATACAATTTCAAAACTAGAATAGTTCTGTCTCCATTGAAGAAACTGTACGATAAACACACATAAATTAAACCATACCAGTGAGCTGCGCAGTTCTAGAGACTCCAAGTGATCCGTCAAAGCTGCAATGTCTTCGTGGCTGCTAGCCGGGATCGGAAGTCCTCTAGTTTCAGTGACGTCACTGCCTTCCCTTGGAAGACATCTAGGCGTGTAAAAAGGGCATCCTGCTTTTTTATGGCTACACCTAGCTTAAGAAGGACGGATGACAGTAGTCTCCTGTTGGCCTCTGCAGTACATTTGCAGATTGCATTAATTGTGAGGTAGTGGATGAGACACTAAACAACCTAACCTAACCTAACCTAACATAAGCTAACGCAATTTATTCTAAGCTAGCCTGAACTGTTTAAAAAAAGAAAACAAGATCAATTAACCCGCGCCGTCTCTTCGGTCAAATCCTCACATCCCGTCTCGGAGAGGGGGGGGGGGGAGCGGATAGTAACCCCCTCTAAAATCTAAACTAAGCGTCGCACGAACACGAAAGAGGTGTCATCGGAAAGTGCTCGACGAGGTCCGGGTCCACCCCAAAAACAATTTCCCCCAAAAGTGACGTCACCAGGGGGCTAGATTTTCACGACTTCTCACGACTTACATTATGCTTTTGGCTCTAGGGGGTTGATTTTGTGGATATACGAAAAAAACAAATTTATTTGGAATGAGAAAAGGACAGCGAAATCGACCAGGGCCATTACATTTCTTGGCCTCCCAAAATTAAAATTTATTTTCTGTTGAAATTTCAAAATGATGAATTTTCAAGTTTTCTTTAATTTTCCTTTTCCAATGGGTAGAGCAGACCGAGAAACGTTGTTGAAAGTCAATTTGCACCGATAAAAAATAGAGAACAGAGGCTTCCATAATCCATCCTCTCTAAATAAAAGACTCCTGTGCGACATTTAGATCGGGTATTCTGTAAAGGTAGGAGTGACTGGAGGTGTATCACCAGGCCTGGTGCCAAGGTGAAAGACCTGGTACCAGTGGTGGCACAGGTCACCAGTGATCACCAGTTTAGTACAGTTATAGTGCACATAGGGGTAAATAACATAAGTCCTGCTATGAGTGAGGAGCTTTTGCGGGACTACAGGGCCCTTCTGGCCACATTGAAGGGTAACAAGTCATTGTGACAGCAATTTTGCCTAGGGCTAGAGCCTCCCCTGAGTGGAGCTCTAGGGCACTGGCAGCCAACGCCAGGGTAGGTAAGCTCTGCCATGACTTAGGTTTCACCTTTGTAGACGAATCGTGCAGATTTTATGCATCGTGGGACCTCTATCAGAGGGATGGCCTGCACTTCTCTGAGAAGGGGGTCCATGTATTAGGCAAAGTGTATGAGCATGTCCTTCAGGGAAACTAGGATATGGGGTGGGGAGGGATGAAATTGCATTGCCAACTCAGGAATATTCCAATAGTGTGAGCCAAGGCAATAGAACCTCAAAGTCAGCAAATAGGGACAGCAGTAGTACAAGGAGACAGAGTGATAGTTCATCTAGTGATAAAAGAACTCCTCAGTATGAAAAACCAAAGGTGGTTATGGAGCATTTGTTAAGTGTATGATGTTTAATGCTCAGAGTATCCGATCCAAATTTGATGAGTTCAAGTGTTATGTTGCTGAGGAGGAACCAGATTTTGTTTGCATTACGGAGGCATGGGTCAGTGAAGGGTATTTTGGAGATAACTTGCAGGACTATGAGATCCAGGAATACAATATGTTTTCGTACAATAGGGGTCCAGCAATGAAAGGGGGTGGTGTAATGATCTATATGAATAGCTTATTCAGTTCTCAAAAAGTAGCAGGTGGGGATAAAAATGCGTCTTTGGAGTCCCTTTGGCTTGATGTCACTGTGGGAAAAGGCAACAGCAATACTCAGAGGATAGGACCTTTCTACCGATCAGGAACCCTGCCACATTCTCAGCAACTGGAGCTTGACAGTGATTTGTGAGGAAATCAGTAGAAACCTTAAGAGGAAGTGCCTTATTCTTGGTGACTTTAATATAAAAGGATATGAAAATGCTAGTGTTGGCTCCCATCACGCAAAATGTTTAGGGAATGCCTTGAAGAGGATCTGTTCTTACACCAGTTTGTATTGGAACCTGCCAGGCACGGCTCATTTTTGGACCTTGTATTCTCGGATTTAAGTGACTTGGTTCAAGACTTGACTGTAGGAGAAATTCTGGGAAGAAGTGATCAGAACATAGTTAGATTCAAGGCACATGTAGGGGAAATTATTTAGGATAACTTGGGAAAGGTTCCAAATTTCAACAGAGCAGGCTTTGACTGCATGAGAGCAGCTTTAAGTGTCATCAGATGGGAAGAGGAATTCTCCAATTTAAATGCCTGTGAAATGTGGGAAAAGTTGAAATCTTACTTGAAGGGAATTCATATTAGTCATGCAGTGTTGGAAAAACTGGAGTTTGTTGGTGTCATGCATACCAATACATTTTGTACTCCAGGATTGTGACTAGACTAAATGAAATATTTTGTACTCCAGAAGGGAAAACGAAGAACAACATTGCTTGGTCGAGTGCTACCACTAAAAGTCCATACCTGACAACAACTAGCAGTTTCCGCGACCCCAGCGCCCCGACCAGCCAACGTCACTACACATCCTTGAAAGGCAGTACAAAGCGTACGGAGCATGAGCCGTCGGTGTTGCGCTAAAATTCGTAAAGAACCTTACTAAAACCGGCTACGCACAACGTCGGCGCTTTATATGTGAAAAGACGCTATATTAGTGTCAATAAAGTCAATAATTAATTCAATATTTATTCAATATTGGTTCAATATTTATCAATATTTTATCGGATATATAACATACTTAGATTAATGAATATCTATTTCATATTACTCTTTGGAAACTTGCGCTGGAGCCTAGAGGTGTTCTATAGCCTTGCGCTGGAGTTCTCGCCAAGAAGCAACAGAAATCTCTAGTTGGCAAATCTGGGGGTACTTGGTGTAATCGGAGTATAAAGTTGAAGCCTGGTTTCGCCAGTAAATGCTTTGAATGCGCAATCGAAGGTCGTTTTGTTAAAGCGACAGCTTTTTTAGACACAATGAGCCCGTTCAATGCAAGAAAATCACTTCAAATTTCCTAAAATCCGCCCCGGAGCAAGCAAGTTCTCCGAGGCGATTACACCAAGAAACCAATGTCATTTGTGCACTTTTGCATGACTGTCGCATATTTATTACGAAGGACAAAATGATGGCCCCCCCCCCCGCAAGTCATGAAGCATCCAGTGACGGTGGCGGAGATTCCCCGGAGGCGGCGTGTCACGATGACGCTCTAGATGACGTCGCGTGTGTTGCAACAGCAGGACAGCTGCTCGGAGCTGGAGTCGGCGAATCTAGCCAGCTTGCAGTTGTTACTGACGCCGAAATATCTGCAGTTGTTCCCGCAGCTCAGCTTGCTACCAAAGAGAGACAGGGATCAATTCTTGATTATTTTAAAAGGCACATAACACCACAGTCGTCTAACACTCCTGCGCCTGAGGTTGATGTCTCTGTTTCGGAAATTGTGAGTGTTAGCGATCCTAGCGTGCCATTGGAACAGGATTTTGAAATAGTCTCAGAACAGTTCGCACTGTTAGATCAGCCAGAAAGAACCAATGAAGATACCAACTCTGCGTTGTTGAATTATGATGCGGGCGTCTCGAGTGCTGTCGTTGAGGCGGCAGATGTCGTTTCTAGCAACGAACAACTACCGAAACTAATACGTGTAGCTTGTGGGGCTGCTCTTTTCCGTGATGTGCGAGATCCCCAAGGAATGCTAAATAGATGCAACGACTGCTACCTCATAACAGTTTTGCAGATACTTCCTTTGCTCAATATAACAGCGGGGCATTGCCACGACGGCTTTGCGTCATCTGTGATAGATTCGCTGCGGGCTTGTTACAGCTGTGCGGGTATTTATGATCCTCGGGAAATAAAGCTGAAGCTCTCCGAAAGGTACAGCCTTTTTGACAATGAGCATCAGCAGGATGCCTCGGAAGCATTGACATGCATCTTGCAGGCGTTATCGGATGGGGGAGCAAACGTTACCAGCATGGTGATTGATACCACCACCAAAGTGCAGTGCAGGCACTGCTTGCATTGCTCTGAAACCAGATAAAGTCAGTGGCAATTGTCACTTTGTTGTGATGATCAGACAAACACGTGGATTCGTGTCTAATGCAGCATTGTACTCAACAGACAATTGATGGTTATTCTTGTGGTAATGCTCCATGTGAAAAGCTCGGAGGATTACATGCGATATGTATCAGGTCTGAACCAGAAGTTATCGTGATGAATATGCAACGTCTAAATTATGAGAAGCGACAACGGAACGCATTCAGATGTAAAATGGATGGTCTTCGTCTGCCCAACGGAAGCAAATCATATCAACTGGTTGGTGCGAAACTCCATCAGGGAATATCTCGCGACTCTGGCCACTACCAGTGCCTCATCAGGAAGGGGCCTCAGTTTTACAAATGCAATGACAAAGTGGTTCAGATTGTTGACGCCGAAGCAGCTCCTAAGCTGCTATCTGTCGATGCGTGCATTTTGATATACCGGAGAATGCGATCCTGGCATTGATAACAATTATAAATGAGACCACTCAGCTGTTTGTTGTCGTCGGTCGCTATGCCATGCAGCTTAAGCCTATTCCCACATGAAACGGCCTATATTGACAACATATATCATGAGTATTCATATCTGCTGCATGGTCTCTACAAGAGGCGTTGCTGGACCCAAACTATGCCACCGTGTGTGGTATTGTCATTCAGTGGCGAGGGCCTAGCAGATTTCGCAGGTTTCTTGAAAGCCTAAAAGGTTACCAAAGAAGCAGGCGCTGCCTCGCATAACCTTCAGGAAAGGATGTGTGGCTTCCTCGGCTAAGAATGGCAACCGAGTAAAATGTGCTGCCTTGACAAGGTGACCAAAAGGTATCGTGACCTAGTCATGTAGAAGAAACGGAAAATGGCATTCCGTTAAAATGCGCGGCCCTGCACCAACTGTAACAATTGGCAGACAGGCTTGCTCGGCGTTCTACAAAGCCTAAAAAGGGTACCTGAGCAATAAAGCGCAGTACCTGACCGAATAAGTATAATCGGGAAAACCGAGAATAGTCTCATCCCAGATGAAATGCGCCACCTCCCGCCAAGGACAAGATTGCCAGAAGCTTGCTCAGAGTTCTACGAAGCCTAAAAAGGGTACCTGAGCAATAAAGCGCTGTACCTGACCGAACAAGTATAATCGGGAAAACCGAGAATAGTCTCATCCCAGATGAAATGCGCCGCCTCCCGCCAAATGAGGCAAGATGGCCAGAGGCTTGCTCAGAGTTCTACAAAGCCTAAAAAGGGTACCTGAGCAATACAGCGCTGAAGATACATCCCTGTGGCATCCTTTCATCCAACCCTGCAACATTAACCCCTCCCTTGTCTCGAGCAGGTAGGCCAGCTTCCCCTGGTCCGCTCAGTTTTATCGGGGTAGCCGCGTCCCCTCGGCCCGCCCCCGGGGTTGACGTAGTCCTGGAGGTTGAGGTCCCCCGTCGCACGGCGTTAGTTGTGACGGAGGACAACACACCTCATACGTTTGCCACACGGAGGTATATAAAAATTGCCATTGTCGAAGAAGCGGTTCGCACGCCATATGCAACCTGGTCTTCTGCAAACGGCAAACATTTGTATACGTTCAATACCAATGATGTCGCCGCTGCACACATGCGTTTTCATTGATCCTAGGTGGTATACCCAAACAAGGCAAGCCAGCGGTTCTTCAATTTATTGGTTTTTAGCTGACCGCATAGTGATCCGCAGCGAACTTGAAAACAAACCGTGGCCAAAATGGAAGCGTGCATCTTTTCTGTTTTGCAAAAGAATGAAATAAATGGCAGCATGTTCGAAATGTTGGCAGTACATGCCCGTCGATATTTAAGTGAATTGCGTTGATTCTTCTCTTTTTGTGATAGTTTTACAGCGTTTTTGTGTTTGGCCGCTGTTGGTTTACGTCGTATCGGTTGCATTTAAAGGTATTTGTAACATTGGACCGAAAAGTTGGAGCGTTGCTCTCGTCTCATCGTAAATGCTAATTTTTCAGGGTGGCGGCCAGCATCGAAGAGGAGAAAGGGGCGACGGCCGCTCCCGCTCGCCGCACCGCTGGGGTGGCAGAGGGTTGGCGAGAAGTGTCAGCTCCTCGCGTGAAAGACGCCAAACATCGGGTGTGGTGGCCCTGGACCACCGCGTTCTGATGTTCGGCAGCTCCCATGCGAGGAGCTGCAATTTCTTGCGGGGCCGCGACTGCAAAACCCGATGGGGCTCCTTCGCCATCGGGTTCCACGCCATTGACAACGCCAGGAGCGTGAGGGGTGGGCGCACCGGGATGATGGCAGACGACTGGCAAGAGATGCGGGAGGCTGCATCCGACCTCCGCCACACAAACCCGGGCTTTGTCGCCATTTGGATTGGCGGCAATGCCCTGGTCTAGAGGGAGGACCATGACTCCCGGCGTCGTCGCCAGCAGACCGGTGCGCCACCACCTCCAGCAGCTGCTCTGCCGGGTGCTGCTGGCAAAGCGGCGCACCTGGCGCTGCAACTGGAAAACTTCCTGGGGTTCATCTTCGGGCTGCTGCGGAATGTCGTCCCCATTGTCCTGGGGCCTGTTCCGCCGCAGTCCGGGGATGAAGCGGTCATTGCAGCTTTTCGCGGTCTCTCGGAGTCGTACCGAGTGACCGCGAAAAGCTACAATGCCCTCTTCATTGATGTTGAGCGTACCCTAAGGACCGCCGTGCGGATGCCAGACGAGATGGGCTGCGACCGCCCGGGCTTCACCGTCCCCGCCGATTGGTTTGCCGGCGATGTTGCTGGAAAGCCACCTCCGGTGGACGTTGTAGCTCCTTCGCTCCCTGTGGAGCTGTACGCGGATGACGGGGTGCACCTGGCACCGCCGTCCTACGTACATATCTGCAGGGAGCTGACCCGGGTGATCGAGCATTGTGTGGTATGGCACGCGCGGCGGTCCCCCGAGGGTGAGAAGTGAGTGCTGTTCTAAGCACAGGACAATTATTTCGTGCAATTAGTCTAGAGTGAGTCGTTCCATTCGTCCAGAGTGAGTCGTGCCATTACTTCAGAGTGAGTCGTGCCATTAGTTCAGAGCGAGTCGTGCCATTAGTTCAGAGTGAGTCGTGCCATTAGTTCAGAGTGAGTCGTGCCATTAGTTCAGAGTGAGTCGTGCCATTAGTCCAGAGTGGGTCGTTCCATTAGTCCAGAGCGAGCATTTATGAGCTGTGATTTGTGATGTAGGCTGTGGGTTTTGAGCTTGCCAAGCTTTGGCACACAAGCTTGCTTTCGTGTGTTTTAGAAACTCATTGGTCAATGGCGTCACTATTCCACGTGTTACAGTTTAGTGTGGCGGCAAGCGCTGTGTGAGATACTTAAGGTACAATTTATTGGCTGTGACTTATAATCCAGGACGTAGGCTTTGACCTCGCCAGACCTTGGCCCATGAGCTTGCGTTCATGTGCTTTAGAAACTCATTGATCAGTAGAGTCACTCTAGCAAAATAACCCAATTGGGGTTGACGCACCCAAAGGCCCTAATAAACAATTAGCGTCACTATTCAACGTATTACAGTTTGGTGTGGCTGAAAGCGCCGTGTGAAGTACTTCATGTACAATTTATGAGCTGTGACAATCTAGGCTGTAGGTTTCGAGCTTGCTAAGCTTTGGCCGGTGATCTTTCATTGATGTGTTTTGCAAGTGAGGAACCCGTAAGCTACATTACGGAAAAGATAGTAATATAACAGGCATGCGCTAGGCACGCATTTGTTTCGTCTGTAGCGTTTCGCGCAGGTTTCATCTTGGTATACACGAATGCTGTTTCGCCGTTTGTATTGAACGTGTCTGCATCTGTATGTCTTCAGTCATGTCATGAATAAGTTACATGTGAAATTCAGTCTTGTTATAAGTTCAGTCAGCAAGTCATGTCATGTGAATACATCACATTGGAAGCTTGTACGTTGTATGACATAGTCTCCATTCTGCAATCGAGGATCTTTTCGTCGCTTTCGACGTTCGTTTGTGTGCTTGTTTATTGGTGGTTCACGACGCACTTTATGCACATTCACGGCTAATGGCGCCGCCCACACTTTCGCCGGTGGGCCGCGGGATTGGAAAATGTTTTCAGCGGCGCGAATGTCGATCCCGGGACCTTTGGTACCCACAGCCCAACACCCTAACCACTCGACCATCCACGCCCCACGCTTCCGACGTGAGCCTCAAGTAGTTTCTCCAAGCTTCAAGTCCTCTATAGACTATGAATGCTTCTTCGCATCGCATGTAGATCATTGCTATGCAGTTTGTTGCCGGAGAGTGCCAACTGCAATTTATATATATTATTGATCGATAGAAGCGACGAATTGATAGTTGATTTGATTGCGAATTGATGGAAGCGACGATTCTTATCCACTCTGGACCATCCGCAAGGCGTGTTTTTCCTGACTGCACTGTGCTCAGGACATCACAAGATCGGCCGAAGCACTCGCCGTGGCCTGAGATTGTATCCATGACAGTCATGTTGGGATAGGTGTCTCCGCCATGGATCGGTATAGATGTCTCTGTTGTAGTCATGTTTCCGGACTCCGCTGCGCAGTCTGAAGAAGAGCGGCATAACATGAGTGGGTTACGAGTGGCACGCACAAATTCAGAATGGTACAAAGGTTGACTGGGGCCACGAAACTAAGGATGATCCCGGCTGTGTGGTCCGCCCAATATGAGTGAGTGCGAGTCATCCCGAGCTCTGCCAACAGAGATGTTATTTGTGCATTCACATCACATCAAGCCCATTCATCATAAATATTTGTTTGTGAACTCTGGAATTGCTTCACGCACCTACACTCAGGCAATATCTATCCCATTTCCATATATCATGGGTATATTTTGGGGAGTACTTTGGGCTACTGAGGGCATTTCCCACTAGATGCATTCCTCGACACAATTGCACATATTCACGACTCAGCTTGCTGACATATTGCTGACTTAGCAGTTAGCTATATGTACATATATAATGCTTGTATGGTACATACAGCATGAAATGCTGACATTTATTTTTAATTCCATTAAAGCAATGCCACCTGGTTATGGACAACTCATTTTTTTAGTGCAGCAAAATTTTGGGCATGGCTTAGTTTGGCAAGATGTTCATGCTTACAAAAATGGTGACATTGGTTTTCAGCCCCACTAAAACAAGGTCAATTGTCAGTTAGTGCATGTTTTTTTTGTACCCCAGCCTAAAAAAATTGTACTCCACTACCAAGAAAAAAATATGAAAATGAAAAAAATGAAGAAAAAAAATGTTGGTTTCTTTTATAGTGATGTTGTTTACAATCACATCAGGAAAATAAAGGCAAACAAGGCAGCAGGACCTGATGAAAATTATGCTAGGTTATTGCGGGAAGCTGAAAAGGAACTGGAATTTCCACTTAGTATAATATTTTGTAGATCAGTTTCACAAAATTAAATTCCAACCGATTGGAAAGGGGCAAATGTAGTTCCTATTTTCAAGAAAGGAGAAAGAGGAAAGTTGAAAACTGTAGGCCAGTAAGTCTCACATCCCTAGTTTGCAAGGTACTCGAATCAATTATCAAGGATATAATAGTTAGTTATATGGAAGGAAACAAATTTATTCAAGATACTAAACATGGGTTTCAAAAAGGACGATCGTGTCTCACAAATCTATTGGACTTTTTAAACTTCGCCATATAACAATTTGATCAGGGAAATCAGGTTGATGTAGCATATCTTGACTAAGGCTTAAGGCCTTTGACAAGGTACCCCATAAACGGTTAATGATACAGCTTTAGGCCTATGGTATTGCAGGTAGCGTCTTAAAATGGATAGAGTTGTGGCTTTCAGATAGACAGCAAAGAGTGATGCTAAATGGTACAAAGTCATCATGGCAAAATGTTCTTAGTGGTGTCCCTCAAGGGTCAGTACTTGGGCCACTACTGTTCATTAAATTTGTAAATAACATTGAAAGTGGCCTAAGCAGTACGGTTTTGAAATTTGCGGATGATTTGAAGGTCTTTAGGGCAATAACAGGTCAAAATGAGCATATCTCGCTGCAAAAAGACTGAGACGAACTTGTGAAGTGGTCCGAAGAATGGTAAATGAAATTTAATTTTGATAAGTGCAAAATCATGCATGTAGGTAAGCAACATATGAAGGCTCCATACTTGATGGGTGGCCAAGTGCTGTCAGTGACTCAACAGGAGAAGGATTAAGGCGTTATTCTAAACACAAAATTGGGGCGTCAGAACAGATCAAGGAAGCCAGGAAGAAGGCACTGAGAATGCTCGGGGCAATAAATAGGAATGCATCATACAGAAGTGAGGAAGTCATCAGGAAGCTTTACTGTGCATATGAGGATAAAAGTGGGCTACAAAAGTGGTTAATGATATAGCAACCTGGCATATGATGAAAGGTTACAGAAATTGAATTTTTCACTTAGATATAGAAGGCTGAGAGGAGATCTCATCGAAGTCTTTGAATTTGTCCATGGTCTGGAGAGGGGATATCTTGGGGAAGTGTTTGAATTTAACAGAAATGATGAAATTAGAGGTCATAAATTCAAAATTAAAGTTAACCACAGCAGAACAAGGTTAAGACAGACTTTCTTCACCAACAGGGTAGTAGAACATTTGAACCAGCTGCCAGAAAACATTGTCAGTAGCAGCACATTGAACATCTTTAAAAACAGCATAGACACTCATTATAGGAATAGAGGGCTTGCTTTGCAGTATTACAGGGAGGGCTGATTGACAGATTTGGTGTGCAACTTGTTCAGTGTACAGAGTGCAATCAAGAAGGGCCATTGTGGCTCATAGTTGCACTAATCTTTTATGTCTTGATGTCTTTATATCTGCACAATCACTCACGTTGCATTCAATTTTGTGCCCCAGATATCTGAACTTCTGGACCCACGTAAGCAGTTTTCCACAGAGGAGTACTTGTGGCCCTTGGCAACACATCAGATGTGATGATGAATATGGCCTTTGAGGGCAAAACACCATACGGACAGTCTTTTCAACATTAAGTTTCACATCCATTGAGGTCACAAAGGTCTCGGATGACCTAACTAGCACCTGAAGTCCTGGCCTAGTGGGGGCCAGCAGAACAATGTCATCAGCATATGCCAGAACATTTACAGCATGCAGTCCATCATGACAACCCACACCAGCCTTCTGCAAATCATATAATAGCTTAACTATGCACACATTAAACAGCAGAGGTGATATATTTCCCCCTTGTCTGACACCATTCTGAATAGAATATGATTATGATCTACTGTCAGCCCACCTCACTCCCATCTGTTCGGACAGATACCATGTAATTAGAAGTCTGAAGTATACTGTCAAGACACACCTGTAAGCTAATATTTGGAAAAGCTTTGCATGACAAACTCTGTCAAATTCTTTGCTGGCATCTAAGAAGCAGGCATAGACTGGGCTACCCTGCCTGGCATAGTGGTGAATAGTTTCCTTGAGAACATATGTAGCCTGGGTGGTGGAGTGTCTGGCCTTGAAGCCAAACTGAGCATCATTTGTATGGAAAAATGGCTCCAGCCATTCTACAAGGATGAGTTCCAGCACTTTAGATATGCTGGTAGAGAGTGCTGCACTGCACCTAATCTTCCAGGATCAGTGCTTAAGGAAACCATAAGGAAGTGATGTTCATTTTAAATTTTTTGGCAATTACACCCGCATTTTTTAGTGGCTACTAATAGCTTGCACCACAACAGCTACAATGAGGTAGTCTTGCACAACAGCATTTTGGTGTCCAGAATATGGCACACCACTACAAACATGATGATCCCTTTTGAAGTTTCTCTTTACAAGTGTGTAGTGGATTTTCATTGAAAGAAACTGTTTGAATATGGATAGATTATTCATTTTTGTGTTGAATACACATAGTACAATTACTGGTTCAGCTGTACAGAAGTGGCAGTAGAGCTATTTGTTACATAGTGCCTCAAGTGTTCAGAACCCTCCTCTTCTAGGTATGTACCTACTGCCAAGTCATGATGACTTGCAATGAAACCAAACAAATGTGCAATGTTAAATCACACATTGCTTATAAGACAAGATAATTGGGAAATTTGCTGGAAGTGACTTATGATTTCTAGGAGTCCTTTTTATGTAATGTTTATTAATGTGCTGTACATGATGTGTAACTCATTTCCTATGCGAATGTATTCTTTTAAACTGAGAGCCAAGATAATGCCCAAAAATTGGCATGGAGTTAGGTGATATCATTTGCATAAGATAATCATAAAGTAGTCTGGCCAGAAGAATTATAACAAAATTCAGTGTATGGTCACTTCATGCTCTGTCTGTAGACTGTATGTGCTTTACTATACATGTAGAAAGGGGTCCATTGCAGGTAGGCTGAGTGAACCCTCACCACTCAAATTGTCCTGCCAGAGGCTCCCTGCATGTGCCCTTGTAGTGGTGTCCCTCCAAAGAAATAGCCCCCTCCAGACAAATGTACCATGACAATTCATGGATCCACTCCTGATGGCTTTCCTGTAATCAATCTTGGCTTGCGCTAGAGGTCAAGATGGACATTCATTTCATGACCATAATTTAATTCAGTATTTCCCCTCCTCACTTCCATATACAAACATTAGTAAATCATACAACATATATGATAATGTAAAATATTCTGCAAGTACGACATTAACCAACAGCCCTGGCCATCAATGACCATCAATGACTGATCAGGTTAAAACCGAATTAAAGCTGAAGCCAGAGATTAAAACCCCACACCACCTGTACAGAAGGAAAACTCCAGAACCAAATACACCAATTCATCTAGACAGTGTCTACTGGAATGCACTATGGAGACCGAGCGGCGCCACCGTTCGCACGCGTTGCTTTCGCCGTACTCATCCGAATCCTTTGCTTTACGATCTTTGTTTGGCTGACTGGAGTTCTGTTTTTAATTCTCTCTCCGTCACGCTCAAGTGGGACTGTTTTCTGGACATCTTTTACCCATCATTGACATCCATGCTCCCATCAGGACTGTTAGAATCAGGAACCCTAGCGCCCCGGTCGTATCAGATGGAACTAAAGCTTTAATGTGTCGCCGCCGTGGTACGCTGACCGTTTATGGGCACCAGTACACGGAGTACAGGAACGCCAACCGAGCTGTACGATCGGCGATTAGATGTGATAGCCGGAACGACGTTGAGTGGCGAATCCGTGAGGATGGGCAGAGGTCAATGTGGCGCCATGTCAGGTCATTTGTCGGCGGCAAGCAGGCCATTCGTAAGCTGCCCGACGCGACAGTTGATGACCTTAACCGATTTTTTGTCCGCGTGGGCCCGTGCGTGGCTGACGAGGTTAGGAGTATGGGAGCGACGCAGAGTATCTCCTGTCGTTTGCCGCGTGTCGGTGCCTGTGCGTCCACCCTGGAGTCGTTGTCGCTATCTCAGCTGCGAGCCATCGTCTTCGGGATGAGCGGGTCGTCGGCCTGTGGCGAGGACGGCATCAGCATCAACATGTTCAGGGTGTGCTTCGACTCGTTAGGTGAGGTGCTCCTGCATTTGGTCAATTCCAGCATTACCCAATCCGATGTTCCTGATTCTTGGAAGCACTCTCTCGTCCATCCCGTCTTCGAGTCCGGTGATCCCTGTAACCCTTCGAATTTCCGTCCTATCTCCATCGTCCCAGTCATTGCGAAAATTGTAGAGCGTGCCGTTCACCAGCAACTCTACAATTACCTGTCCGCTAACCACCTCCTCTCCCAAACTCAGCACGGCTTCCGTCCTCGTCACTCGACGGAAACCGCTCTGATCTCCATATCTGACCAGATCCTATCCGCATGTGACCATGGAGAGGTGTCCCTTCTCTGCCTGCTGGATTTGAGCAAGTGCTTTGATGTGATATATCACTCAAAACTCCTGTCAAAATTAAGTCTCCACAGCATCGATACTTCCTGGTTTTCGGCTTATCTTCAGAACCACACCCAGAGTGTCAGCCTTACTGACAGTCTGGGTGTTGTCCGCAAATCTGCCCCGTTGCCCAACAGCATCGGCGTTTTTCAAGGATCATCTCTCGGACCTCTCCTCTACTGCGTCTTCGCCAACGACCTCAGCCTGTTCGCCGAAGGTGCAGTAGTTGTTCAATACGCCGACGACACCCAAATTTTGGTCAGTGGTAAGAAATCTCAAATTCAAAATGTTGTCACTCATATGCAAACAGTTCTGGCCTCCCTCGATATCTGGTTTCGAGCAAATGGACTGACAATTAACGTAGCTAAGACACAGCTGATGATGTTGGGCAGCCCGTAAAATGTGCGTGCCTTACCGGATGTCACAGTGAAATTTCGCGATCACCATCTACCCACCATTTCGAAATGCAAAAATATCGGTCTTATTTTCGATCGCTCTCTCAGCTGGGACTCGCACGTCTCAGAATTGACTCGGCGTTGTTTTGGAGTTATGGGTGGTCTGTCGCATCTGAGGGGGCACCTTCCACCTGCCGTCATCTCCGCGCCGGTCAATGCTCTGATCTTCTCGCAGATCCGCTACTGTATTTCTGTGTATGGTAACGGAGGCAAAAAGAACCTATCTCGCATTAAAAAAATTATAAACTATTCGGCAAAGGTAATTTTCGGCCGCAAAAAGTTTGACCACGTTTCGGATCTGCCGAGGAGGCTGGGCTGGCTCAGCGCGGAGAACCTGGCGAGTTATCACACCCTTCGCCTCATACACAAGGTGCGTCTCCATGGTGAGCCAGAGTCACTGGCTCACGATCTCACCACCATGGCGGAGATTCGTGACCGGACCACCCGTCAAGACCACAACTTGTATGTCCCCCGGTCCCGCACCGAGATGGGGAAGAGACGCTTTAGTTCCAGAGCACCACACATGTACAACTCACTGCCACCTGAGCTGACGCGACTTCCCGTGTCGATCTTTGGTCGCCACCTACGGGAGTATCTACTTGACGTGCCGCCCGTGCCGAACTGATAGACTGCTCGACTTGCTGTTATTTTCTATTTTTTATTTTTTAAATTTATTTATTTAACTTGTATTCTGTGATTTTGACCCTCTTTTTTACCTTTTGTGCTGTGTTGTTTTATCTATTTGACGCGATGTCGTAATATCCACAAGTCAATTGTGGATGGCCTCCATAAAGTCTGTCTGTCTGTCTGTCTGTCTGACTGCACCTTTATTGGTTGTTTCGAGATTAATAATTTAAGAAGAGCTATATTCTGGATAGCAAAAATAAATATTATATAAACTAATGCTGTATGCCATATCACATTATGGATGATCCCTTTCCTTGAAATTCCATTGTGAAATGTTTGTGTATCATCATCCCTTATTGAGAGCATAATTATGATACTTACAAATGAGGTGCTCTTAGAAAGGAAACCTGAAAGACTTCATAAGCAAGTGTCAAGTTGCAGGATGTTGATACTTCCCTGGAGAGGATGTTGATTGAGTGTTCAGAAAGTGGTATATTCCACCCTATGTTAGGAATAATTTAACACTGAGCTCACTATGAATATGGTACCTAGGTTGTTATTTAGGCTTCAAAGTACAGTAATTATAAGACATGTATATCGATACCTATCTAAATATGTTTTGATACATAGGTACAAAGTAGCTGATTTTGTCAGATATATTTTGTTGTTTTCTTATGTGGTTTGAATTAATTTGATGCTTTTATTTTCAAATTGTAACTACATTTTTGGACATAAGTGCTTCAGGTTCATGTATGTATAGTTGTGTCCATGTGTTAAAATTGCATCAATAATTAATTTACCTCAGGACAAAAAGGATGGTGGGCTAGGTCGTGATTAATATAGGTTTAGTAGCCTAGCACGTATCTAGGTAGCATGGCGGATGTACATACGCAAATATGCGTATGCAAATGTGCATGAGCGCAAATATGTATGTATGGCAATTGTATGTAAGCACAAATGTATGCATGACAAATGTACGTGGGCGTAGATGCTCTCATGGAAAATGTATGTATGTGGAAATGTACGTAAGCGCAAATGTACATATTCACAAAAGTACGTATGCGCAAATGTGCGTAAGCGCAAAAGTCTGATTTGCGCAAATGTATATGAGCGCAAAAGTGCGAAAGTACAAAATTGCATGTGTACAAATTTATGTAAGTCAAAAGGTAGGTATGTGCAAATGCACGTAAGCGTAATTTTGCCTAAGCACAAACGTACGTAGGCGCCAAAGTATGTAAGCGCAAATGTATGCATCGACAAACGTACATAAGCGCAGCAGTACGTAAACGTAAAAGATGCAACAGCAAATGTACGCATGAGTCAATATACGTACATTTGAGCATACGTGTCTGCGCTTAAACACATTGCTTAGGTGCATATACTGTATGTACATTTGCTATTACGTACATCTTCTCTCACGTATATTTACCATGAGTACATTTGTGATATGCACCTTAGTGCTCAGGCATAAAAAGTCGTGCTCATATCATCAAACCCACAATTCTTCCAACTATTTCACATCGGGAGTACTATTGGGGTGAGGGGAGGGTCAGAATACATGAAGAAAATGATCTGGTCCAAATGGATTTGGGGAACACTCCATATGGCCCAGTTTGATAGCTTTAATTATGGGGGGACAAAGCCAACATTGTGGCAATTGTAAGTCATTATATATCTAATTTCCCCCAACAACATATAACACTACGTGCCTGGTGGTCACGCATAATGACCACATCCAACACATACAAAATGCCAATGGAATGAATGTGGGCAATTTGAGAGAATGGAATAGAAAAGATATTAAGATAAAAACCAACATCAGATGCAAGGGAAAAATGAGAGAATTGATCAGCAGACAATGTCAGACCTAGCCCATGACTATGAAGGTCGGTTGTAAAGCGTTTAGATGGGATCTTGTAATGCACAGTGACAAGTCGGTGATGCTATATGACCTACCAGCTGAATGTATCGTAAAAGAACCCAAGGCTATTCTTCTGTGCCCATGACTGTTGCAGGGGTCAAAAAAGTCACCGATCTGCCGACGTCGTCGGAGACCACACACGCTAAGGTTAAGCTGATTTGAGAGACCAACAGCGAAGACTAACACACGCAAAACCCAAGAAATCAAGGTTCGTGACGTGCTTTTATGTTGCTTCCATTCGCCGGACCGTTATACTTTAAAAAGTGGCACCTCTTCTGGGCTCTGTCCGATCAAACTCCGCAGACTGCAGCCCATGAAGGCAGCCCTGTCGTAGGTGTGCTTCTAACATGAAAAAGCTGCCCTTCAAATACTAATTTAGCACATCTTAACAATCTAGCATATATTTTTAATATACCAGATTTATGGTACCAAAAATACCAGATATCCACGGCGGACGCCGCGGCCCGTCGGCCTTTCTCGGTGGTCGCAATGTGACCACCCGTGCTAAGTCAATGGGCTCAAAAAAAGGCGAGAATCACCGACAAATGGTCGCAGGCTGGTCGCCGCGCCGTGTCTTAGTAGGAACTAGCAACAGGAAATAGTCGGGAAACGGCAGCTGAGCTGGGAAGGAAGAGATTTCGATTTTGAATGTGAGGAGGGAATCGCTGAAGTGGACATTTGTTGAACGAACAGAAGTGGTGGCCTAATTGTTAGTGAATGGGTATGGTCGGAGTGGAAACCTGTTTTTATCTAGCTTTGATGATTTCATCTATACATATATGTACCTGAAGGTGAGAAAAGCCTGTGCCATTACTGAAACTTAAATGGTTTGGTGCGTCCGTTCAACTTGGAACGAACCGTAGATAACCAGGCGATATGCATGCTGATTTTGGTGAACTTCAAGTCAAACTGTTGGGCTCAATTTTTACCCATTCAAATTCATTGAGATCACTTCTGGTATGAGGAATGATCCAAGAAAGAGGCATTACCTGTTGTCTGTTCCCTCCAGGCATTACATACAATTTGGTGGATTGGGGGGGGGGGCGGAAATAACCATCCACCCCAATTTGTAGGCCATATGAAAGAAAGATCAGCTATGCTTGACATGATATGAATGTTAGAAGTGATTCGCTGTCAATATTAGATCTTTAGATTGGTTAAAAAGAGAAATCTTAGTGTGACTGGTTTCTATTATAAATCATTTTCAAGCAATGAGTGCTTGATGCTTGTGTGCTTGATCATAATTTATAATATAAACTGGTCAAACTAAGTTTTATCTTTTTAACCAGTCTAAAGAAATAATATTGCCAGTGAATCTCTTCTCATATCTTCGTATCATGTCAAACATCCTGCCAACCATTCTCCACCTACTTTCCCACCTATGTTTCTGGAATTTGTGCCAGCCTTGCCCCCTCCATATCAAGCCAGGTAAAATTTGCAACTGAGCCTGCCTATCTCTGGTGCTGACAACAGTGTCTGGTGCATTGTTGCACTATCTCCCTGCCATGTTAGTAAATGGGGAAAAGCTGTCCATGCAGCATAAACTTCAATGTCAATTTGATGTAGCTGAAAGTTGTTTAAGTGAAAACATATTTGTGATAAGCAGTGGTGGATCTATATTAGGGCAAAATGGGCAATTGCCCCCTTCCCCCACTAAACTGCCAGATTTTTCTTTAAATCAATGTTTTTGGCACTTTCGTCTGTTTTTAACATTTGCCTCCCCAAAATTTGCCCTCACTAAACAGGCCCTGTAAATCCACCACTGGTGATCATCACATCCAAATGCAACATAATCTGTGTATAAATTTAATTTTTTAAAGTTTAAAAGTGACTCAGTTATGGAAGAGGGTGGTGTAAGGGGATTGTATGGGGGTATCTGAACATGTTATGTTCCTTAACACCTACCTTTTGATGTTGCCCTCATCATGTTGAGTACATAGATAACAAAAACATTATGGTATTCAGAAATGATTGACTTGTTTCTACCAAAATATGAATATCTGATTACATGGTTCTACTAATTCTTTGTGCACAGAGCATGCAAAGTTCACAGGCATGATTTTTGGCTTCAAAGAGCAGTTGGCTTCAGAAAACCATAGGGAAGCGATTTACTTTTTTTTGCAATTACACCAGCATATTTCAGTCACCACTAATAGCTTGTACTGCAATTGTTACAGTCAGGTATTCCTGCACAGCAACATTTTTCTGTTCAGAATACAGCATATCACTACAAAATAATGATCTATTTTAAGGTTCCTCTTTATAAGTGGTTAGAGGATTTCAATTGAAAGGAACTGTTTGAATATGGATAGCTTGTTCATTTTTGTTTTCAGTAAACACAGTATAATTGCTGGATTAGCCATACAAAAGCAGCAGTAGAGCTATTTGTTGCATGGTGCCTTAAGTCTTCAGAACCCCCCCCTTCTTCTTCTACACTAATTTGATGAATTTTTAACCAGCTCTCCCATGTTATGCTTATTTCCCATGTAAATGCATGAGTTATGCTCCACCTAGTGATTCCCCCAGACAAAAGTTTATGGACAGGTGTGTAAATGATCAGGGAAGAGTAGGCCAAATTAATGGTGACATTTAACATAGGGATGGGAAAAAAGTTGGCTTAAATTGAATTTATGCCAGACAGTGGCCTATTATTATTTAAGCTGGCTTAAATTCACAACACTTCTAGGCCACACACTTCTAAGGCTCACAAACCATGGGTAGGGAAGAGTGAGGCAAAGCAGACCACCTAAGGTTTGACATCCTGTAAGTCTAAGATGAGATGCCATATGGAGGTATGACCAACTCTTTGATGGAACCCAAGGCCTTGTTATCCTTTCTTTGAAGTGGAAATTTTATCTATATTTTATATAACAAAACTGAAATCCTTGCTCAATGAGGGCACCTCAATTTTTATATTTTCAAAGTTGTTGGGCAAAGTGGACCATTTCAATTGCAAGCCATTTGTGTTAAATGTAAATGTGAAGGGACATATTTTGTGACTTGTGCATGGTAGCTTGTCTTAGAAATAGGAGTTGCAAGCAATTTCAGCAAAGGAAGCTGCACTTTAGTGGCATAGGCATGTCCAGGGAGGTAGAAATTTACTATTTGATTCTCAATCTGAAATGTATCCCAAAATAACAACCTGGGACAAATGTAATATATTTCGTGGGTTGCTATGACCACCTATTGCACCCACAAAATGGAACTGGATCTGCCACTGCAAACAATGGGTTGCTTTCTAATGGGCAGTCCACTTTGCCCAAAAGTGAAGCTTGGGATCTGGGATTTATCTTGGGGTTATTTTTGTAAAGTATAACTCCTAGCTACTGCAAGCATGTTTAGCACTCAAATTTTGATTTTAGGGAACATAGGTATTAGAGACAAAAATCGGTCTTACCTAGTTGTTAAGACTTACAAATTTCTGTGTATTGAAGAAATTGTATCAGAAAGTGGAAAAACGACATTTTTAAATCATGACACAAGATTAAAGCTTAAGACAAGATCTGAAATAGCCAAAAGCATGCACACTCCATGGGTCTTTCCACAAGGCAAATGAAATCTGGCTTGGTAAAAGTCTATGGCAGGGGAGAGAGTGGTCTGCCATGCCCCACTTTCCCATACATCATAGTAGCCAGAATAGCAAGAAAATATGAGTGAGTTTTGTGAGGACATACTGTGGATTGCTCTAAAAATCATTCAAATTTGCTTTAAGCTTTCCCCATTGGGGGTTTGTTCCAGCTATCCACCATTGACAGCTCAAGAATGCTGTAGATCATTTGTTGATCATTTGTGTATAGTGAAGCATCACATGCTGACCCCCATCCCAGTGCCCATAAATTGTACCAGTCCAGGATGGTGGTCAAAATGTTTGATAAATGTGACAACATACAAAGGAAAACAATTTATGCATCACAGTGTGGTGTTTTCAAATGTTGTATCCAAAGCTAAACCAAAATTTTAAAATTTGTCTCATATGTAATCATAAGAGGTCAAATGAGTGGCCTATGGAGGTTAAAATGTCAATGGTTACCATTTGTGTCCCACCCAAAAAGTCATGCATTTATTGACATTGTCCTGCCCTCCCCCTGCCTCTCCTGGAAGGTGTGGGCTCCAGTTTTCATTATTTGCTCCATCTTACATCTTGCATGAATTTATTCACATTGTGCCCTAATTGTTACAGAATGAACCAAACAAAGTTGGGATTTGGAATTGCAGAAGAAGAATAGAGGGTTGATGATGGTGATGGTGATAAGCCAGCAAAAAAGAGGACAAGAAAGGTGTGCAAGTGTGGGTATGATGGGTGCACATGGGCAGGCTCTGAACAAAGCATTTATCAGCACACACAAAAAAGCAGCATGGTGATTGTGGGCCCAAGAAGACATATCCATCAGAGAGCCAGCTGGGGACAAGTGGCCAGTGGTCTAGCTGGATGAGGGGCAAAAATATGTGCCACTAATTAGCCAGAAATGAAAGTAATGATATTATATATAATCATAGGGGGAAAAGTGGCAAAATACAAAGGCTGCTTATTTCCCTATCTAAATAGGCTAGGCTTCTTTCCATATATAAATGAACGACTCCTAGTATTGATAGGGTTTGGATATATGTGGCACTGTTAGTC
Organism: Imbricaverruca yamaguchii; assembly: GCA_034440575.1. Lineage (NCBI taxonomy): Eukaryota > Metazoa > Arthropoda > Thecostraca > Neoverrucidae > Imbricaverruca > Imbricaverruca yamaguchii. The sequence continues at coordinate 465,733 of JAOTOL010001313.1, forward strand.
TTTTACAACCTAGCTACCAAGTTTAACTAGGCATAATGATTTTGGGATGGCTGTTCACAGAGGTGGATCCAGAGAGCCACCCAGGGGGACCCAGTTCGGGCTAGGTGGGCACATGCTGTGCTGGAGCCCCCAGCTGATGTCATTATAGGGGGGGGGAGTGATGTCTGATGGGACCCTGCTGGTATGCAATGTTCCAATCATGGGGGGGAATGTGATGTCTAGTTAGGCCACATGTATTCCATGTTTTGATCCTGGGATGGGGGGGGGGAGCAGTGTGGTACATGCTGTCCGGAGATGTAAGTATTGATGTCCTTTGGGGTGAGGCAAAAGAGGGACTGGATCCCTCTTTTGCTTTTGGGGGGTCATGACCCAATTTGCCCTCCTGGATCCACTCCTGGCTGATCACATAACTCCAAATTGCACAATTTTATTCTTACTGTTCCTGATTGCAATAATCTGTGCTTCAAGCATGCCCATCTGGTGACACTGCTCACTGTGTAAGGGAGGAGGCTCCTCTGCCCACACCCTCATCAATTTTCAGTGATGGTGAGCAGACAGACCAGACAACCACAATTTCAGTGGATCTATTCAGTGCTGAATGCACATCTGCAGCAGTGCACAGATCCTCAGATATTTATCAATTGTCCAGATGTTTTCCAGTGCCTATTCACTCATCTGTTCGTTTCAAAATTTGTGGAACCCAATGCTGCTGAATATTGCAATAATGGCAGTTATCCAGGAATTAGTTTCACCTATTTCTGATGTTTCAAGATGATGGAGACATGCATATTACAAAACAAACTTTTTACCTTAAAGTTACATTTTATTGCCCACAGTAAACAGGACACTTCATTGCTGAAAAGTTTGTGGTGTTGCGTTTGTGAAAGTTTTTTGTTTAACTTTTATTTGTGATGTCCCTGTTGCCATGCAATATAACCCTCATAATGTGATGGCTAAATAACAAATTCCTGCAAATTATGGAAGTTTGCAACATATGTGGCACCACATACTTCTTATCTGCAATAGTCAGCTAATCGTGTTCTGTCCCTTTGGTGTGCATTTCACCCTGTGGCCCAATGGTTGGGTTTGGTTATGTAACCCAAATTGACAAAAAAGTGTGACCCAACTTGGTGTATAAGGTGTTGATCAATTTCAGGGAAACTTATTTTGTTATGGTTCCGTGGTTGAATAATGCTGCACAATTTGTGGGTCCCAAACTTTTTGTTTAACGTTGATATGGCCTACAACACATAACTTAGCACAACCCATAATACCGTCAAAAAGGTGCATTTCCACCATTATTGATTGCCAATTGTGTTTGACTTCACCATAATACTTTGCGATGTAATTTTCCACACAGTAATTCACATGGTATAAAACTAAATGCTTACCCCTTAACCTCTTTATTATTCTGCAGGCGTGAAGCACTCAGGATGTCTTTCTTCACCTGGGGGAAAATGGTGCATTGCCCAGTTGAATGGCAACATGCACCAATGACAATGTTCTATATATACGTATATATCCAGGTATGTTATTATTATTCAGAGCCAGCTGCTGCTGGAGCTGCAGCGTTCCATCGGCGGGGGAGGTGCGCCTGTGGCGTCACCTGCTGTTGCCTCCTGCCGTTGTGGTTCTGCACTGATCGTGCGGGTACAGGGTGTGAATCTCGCAGAACTGTTGCTGAAGTTCTCGCGCAGCCGCGCCGCTTGCCTGAGCGCCGGTCAGCTGTAGCAGACGCCCTGGTACCCTGCAACCGCGCCTCAATGTTGTTCATCTTCGCTGATGTCGCCGTTATCTCCTGCGACTCATCTGTGCTACGTGCAACAGTTTTGTTTTGCATCTCCCGCCGCTGGCGCTGCGCGCGGGCTGGGCGCGGCTCCTCCGGTGGTGGGCTAACTGCCCCTGGTGGCAGTTAGCCCACCAGGGGGCAGTTAGCGGTTTGTTCACAAACCGCTGTCTAAACGTTCGTCGTGGTTGTGTGATACACTATCTAACCAAGCCTTTCTCTACTGGATCTGTGTACATGGGATTCACGGCAAAGGATAAATCAGCATTTCAATATATTTGAAGGGACTTCCAAAGATATATAATTAGTGTTGCCCTTGCGCGTGCTCGGACAGAGGTGTTCTAGACTTGCAACACACTCAGTTTCTTGGAATTGGTTATGATCGTATGAATGTGTGGAAATATCGAGTGGATATTTCATGTTAGTAAAACGCACCTGGGAAATCGCTTATGTCTCACCGCAATTGTGCACAACGCACATTCTCAGGAACTGCCCACAGTTTTATGATTTTGAATATGATGCCAAATTGTTTATTTGTGGCGGCTCATTTTTCGTTTCTCACCACTTGAAAATTCATAGTTTAGCCCATAGTTTTGCTCCCAATAAAAAAAAACGTCTCGCGCGCTTATTGTGAGAATACACACCCTTGACCGTAACTGTTGCCATCAGGCAAAATAAAACGCACAATAAGTTTACCACAATTGAAATCCGCATGTTAAATATTGCTGAAGCTCGACCAGTGCAAAATTTGTTTATGTGAGTTGATTCAGCCATTGGCCAATAAACATCCAGTCCGTATTTTACTCTTTCATGTGTGGAGGGGCAAAAAGGCAACTTGTTATAACTGGGGTGGCGAGTCATGTGCACAATATTTTGTTTAACGTGCACAACAATAAACTGGAGCCAGAATGACTGATCGTATTTAGCTGGGCACGACATTTCATATACGACAATAAACTGGAGCCAGAATGACCGAACGGGTTTAGTTGGGCACGACATTCCATATACAACAATAAACTGGAGCCAGAATGACCAAGCGGATTTAGCTGGGCACGACATTCCATATGTTGCTAGTTTTTGTTACAGTCGATAAGATGGAGCCTGGCGAAGGCTCTTTGTCATAATCAATTTAACGTGTTTTTTTAACTGCTAATGTGCCCGGTATATTGATCGGAATCAATGCATGGTTTATCTTTCGTGTGTACGAAAGATAAAGACGTTTCATGGTTGCAGGACAACCAAAGAGCAGCAACGAATTTGTATTCGAAGGCAAAGTGCCACATGCTAATATTGCTCATTTACCTCCTAGTACGCTTTTTGGGTAGGAGACCACGCACGATTGCTTCGGTTTGGTCGGCGACCAACTTGATGGTTTTTTTACCCCTGGACTGTTGGTCCAGCCTCAGGCTGTTGCTGATGCCTTGGCTTTCTACAGAGGTTTATCCATAAATTTGTGAGAGGGTATGGTGCCTTTTGATATATTTAGGCTGAAATCAGTTGACTGGGTATGGGGTGCACTGAAGCCTTCTAGAGAAGTGCCGATGCTCATGAGAATGGCACCACCTGTCCATGGGTTTGCTTAATCCATTCTTTTTTAGCTACAGTGATGCACTGTGATTCGTCTCTGTGTATGCAAGCAAAATTCAAAAATGGATACATATGTGCATACCCGCATATATACATGCATACGTACATGCATGCATGTGTATGCCCATAGGTATGAAGTAAACGGGTGATCTTAGTTGATATCATATGGCATTTGGGGTTCTGCTAAGACACACAAAGACCAGTCACAGAGCAACACTGTGGTCTCTGAGGATGATCTAAGTGAAGCAGAATAGTTTGTGCATTAAAATAATTAGGCAAACACACAAATAAGCCCTAAATTACACACACATGCACACTCACACATGCTTATATGCATACATATACATGCTTCTATATATATATATATATATATATATATATATATATATATATATATATATATATATATATGTATGTATATGTGTGTATGCATGTGTGCACATGCGTATGTGATTTACGGCTGATTGTTCATTCGCCTATTTTTTTAATCCACAAACTATTCTTCACTTAGATCACCCTCAGAGACCAGTGTTTACCTGTAATTCGTCTCTGTGTGTCTTAGCATAATCCGAAATGCCGTATGATGGCAACTAAGGTCACCTGTCTTCTGCATACTCATGGGCAGGATAATTATAGTGTAGTGGATAATTATACCAAATCACAGAACAGTAATTTAAATAGGGAAGGATTAAAGTTGTATAAATACTTCAGTTCACACTTGTTATGAAGTATTTTGCCCTCCCCATAATACCCAAGTTTCTACTGATGATGGATGTAATATAATCGATGTGTCCATACCAAGTTAATTTTTCATCCAACACCATGCCAAGATACTTGATTGTTGTTTTCTTTCACTTTAACAGAATTGATCATTATATTTATGTCATAATGGGAGTTCAGAATATATTTGGTAATTTGTCTTCCCTATATTCAATGACATCCTATTTGCTTGGAACCATTGTGTTAGTTCCGGAACAATGCAATTAATTTGATTCTGTAATTCATCTATACTTTTTGCCTTAACAATAATTGCTGTGTATCGCAAAAGGTACATATTTACATCATTCAAATTCTGGGCAAGTCGTTTATATATATGATAAATAATAATGGCCCCGAATGGAACCCTGAGGAACACCCATAGAAATTAATTCTGGTTCAGATAGAATCTCATGTACTGTTTGCTGATATCTATTTCTAAGGTATGATTTTAGTATTCTAAGAAGGGGTCCTTGAAGTCCAATGCATTGTAATTTTCTGACTAATATCTCTGTGCTAACTGTGTCAAGGCCTTTTTCAAATCAAGATATAAACCACACACAATTTCTTTATTTTCTATGGACTTAGTTATTTCATTATATAAATGCATAATGGGCATGTATGTACTATGGTTTTTCTGAAGCCAAATTGGAAAGGGCTTAGTACATTATTTTGTTCCAAATATGCTGAAAGATATGCATGCAATATTTTTTCAAAATTTTTGAAAAGATAGGGAGTAAAGATATAGGTCTATAATTTGTGAATTGTGATGTTCTCCTGCCTTGAAAACAGGTACAACAACTGCTTTCTTTAAATCATCAGGAAATATTCCACCATGCAGACAAAGATTAAAGAGGTGGGTTCAATTACGTTCATCTCCCTTTCCAAAAACAGTTTTTTTCTTCCGACTTTCGGCAAGCAATGCAATCAGCATCCATGCTGTGCTATCCAAAGGGGGAGGTAGTTGACATGGAAGAATGTTGATGTCCATATGTTCGATATTATGCCCATATCCTCTATCCTATTGTATATTTATTTTCACAATCCCTCGTGTCAAGCTGAATAATGCTGCGTATTGTGTCTTCTTGACATTGTGACCTAACTTAAACAGCTGAACCGTGCCCGGCAGGTGTGCAGCCCGTATGCGCTATACGGTGTCCGCGACTGCTGTCACGCGGCATGCGGCTGCAGGATCATTGGCACAGTCATATGATGCCAGCTTCAGTGAACGCATGTCATACAGTCATATTGGCAGTGAGAGTAAATCACATGGCTGCATCAGCAGTGCACTGACATCCTACAGGCGAATCGTCGCAGGACGTACGCTTAACGTCCGCACGGTCAGTTAGCCAATATGATGCGGATGCATCGTCACTGATGGCGTGTCAAAAGGTCGGCAGTGCCAAGAAGCGTCTTCTTACGCGGCGTCGATGAGAGCGAGCCCTGGGACTAAATCGATTGGATCACACGTCGCACGGCTAATGTCTCCGTGATCGCACGCCACCCGACGGAAGCGTTGTGGAACACCATCGCAGTGCCAGTGACAGTTGCCATCGTTGTACGGTTGCAACATTAGTGAGCGAACGAGGACGCTGTACCCGCAGCGTCAGTCGATGTATAAACCGTAGCGTCAGAATCCATCGTCAAGTACTCGAAGCGTTATTGAGTGCAAGTCCCATTGGTGGTGGCAGGGATATGCGCTGCAAGGTCCTAGCATTGTGGAACATGACCATGTGGCTGATAGCGATCGACCCGTCATGTCGCAACAAACACGGTGAACATGATCGTACGTGCTGAGCGAGGGTTACCTGTGGCGTGAAATACAGTAGTATTTTCGTCTACCACTGATCACACCCATTGCGAAATGAAATGGTTACCTTTGCAATGTATTGGATTTGATTTGTTCGTGATGTGCCGTACCTGTGGACATTTTATTTCGACTTTCGGCAGCGATAAAATCAGCATCCATGTTGTGCTATCCAGAGAGTGATCTAGTTGATATGGAACAATGTTAGTGTCCATATGCTCGATATTATGTCCATATCCGCTGTTCCATTATATATTTATTTCCACCACCCATCGTGTCAAGCTGAATAATACTGTGTCTTGTGTCTTTTTCTTGACTTTGTGACCTAGCTTATACAGCTGAACCGTGCCCGGCAGGTGTGCAGATCGTGCGCGCTATGCGGTGTCCGCGTCTGCCGTCACACGGCATGCCACTGCAGGAACATTTGGCACAGTCATATGATGCCAGCTTCGGTGATCACATGTCATATACACACACACATATATATATATATATATATATATATATATATATATATATATATATATATACTAGTTATGTTGGAATGTTGCCGTAGCCGTTAAGCGACTAGAGCAATTCGCCGTATTTGTGCGCATAGCGTGAGCTGCAGCTACTCCGCGAAGCTTTAATACCAGGGGGGACATGTAACGAATATTATTGTGTTGCACTTCACGATACCCTGCTGTTCACACCAACCTGTTATGCTTCGGGTTGCTATCGTATATCCATGTGTCAGGCTAATAGAGCTGGACATCTACATAAACAAAACAAGCCTTGACCTTCACCCAGGTGTGTCGTTTTATGAAAATGATTGGGGTGGCTCAAGTGTCCGAAGATATGGACGGTATCCTTGCAAACACACTGAGCACACAACCACGTAAAATGCTATTGCGTGTTGATTATAAGCCGCATTATTTGACTACGACATATCGCATGCAATATATGAAGTGCATCGCGGTATGAAAAGACGCAGACATCTTCTTTATTTCGCATTTCTTAGAAGGTTTTGAAAGCACATCCGATACGCGGAACTTCTCGGTTGACATTCTACCACACCATTCATCACTAAATCCAACGGCAGGGCTATCGTGATGGGGCCCCTAAGCCGACATGAGAGGCCTCGGACCAATGTGAGAATCCCTGGACTGACATGTGGGGCCACATCTCCACATGGTGGCCGATGTGACGAATTATAAATCATCGGAGAGGAAACGAGATGAACTCTCCTCAGGCGGTGTAATGTTTTCGGAGATATGCGCTCCAAACTACATTGATAAATGTCACAAAGACTAATACCAGCTATGGTGCTATGCCGTCAGAAACTACACGCAGTTTTCGGAGCGCATCCCATCCTCCTTGTGAGACCATATTTTAATTATAGGGACACTTCCACTTACAGACGGTGCACCCAAATTATGGGTGCCAACCTCTTACCAAATCCTAGATCCGCCGCTGGTCATGTTATATTGATCTTCGATTATTGCGCGTGTATCATCATACAAAAAATAGCTCGCAAACGAATAGGAGGAAACCCTCAACATGCGTCATAAATAAGCCGTATTGCAATAAATCATAATCGTGGCAACATCGTGGCTTCGACCTGCACCTTTTGCGGGTACCGCTCCGTAGCCGTAAACTAATTATGGTCGATTCCTCGTCCCGAAAGCGAGGTAAAGCGTGCTTCACAGGACTCCCGGGCGATAATAGGTGTCCGGAACCTATCGAACGTCCGATAGAATCCTTATCCACGCGTTCGGAGAGCATCAACCATGTTTTGTCCGTGCGTCGGCTTAAGTGTTGGTGTGTCAAATTCGCGGCAAATATATACATATACGCTATGTGTCTACGGTGCGGAACAAAAACGATTTTCTACCTTGACTTTGCTATAATATCCCTGTAACCTCAACGCTTATCGAATACCGTGGGGTGCTTCCTTGAACCATGCACCTAATTGAAGTGATGAGCGCAATGATAGCATCGATCTACCAAGTAACTTAGGATATTGAATAATTAAATATATTCTGCCCGTCCGGGAGAATATTTGCTTCCCGCTTTGGGGTAATAAATATATATGGTGTCAGAAGGATTCTTGTTCGTCCGGACAGCTGCGAACGGCTAACGGGAAACAAACTTTCGGGCGGGGTATGGGTGTCACTTTGTGACATTGGTTCAGGGGCCATAACTATAACATAACTATGGGGCCATAACATAACTATGGGGCCAATTTACCTTTCATATAGCATGTGTCTCCGGATCGGATAAAAAAAATTGCGTTGAGCGCAGAACGGGCATATTCCGAGCTTTCTGAATTTTCGGCTCTACAGGCCCCATAGTTAAGAATATGTCTGATTGGGAAAGGGGGAAATCAATCATTGGGGAGAGCAAACTAATTATTGGATGGGGAGCAGTGTCCCTCGTATGTAAAGTGACACCCTTGGGACAGGGCATAGATTCTTGAAAATTAATTGCCTTCCGGGCAGCATGAAACGTACACAGAAAAACGAGGGAGTAGATTCCTGCAGGTCCCAGCAGTGGTACTGTCGTTTACCCAGTGCTACCGCCGAATCTGTGTCTAGTGGAACGTCCCGAAAATATGTTGATAAAATACGTGAGCAAATAAGGCGCTCGTGTGACCTCACGGTACTATAATTCGATCGGGCATCGTCGGGAAAATCGTGGGATGAAATCATAAAGTGTTGAGGCCAAGTAAGATCAACAGGGGCCTATCTGGGTTAAGCCTATATATACAAGATTATGTGAAGCAGGAAAAACGTACACCGAAAAAACACCCAATCAAGATTACATCGCGAGTTCCACAGGCACTATCTACCCGAGTACATCCACACCACATCCCCCGATATCACGCAACACGAGTGGTCTAGCAACACAAGCGCGAGTCACACGTAATATCCGCATCGATGAGTCTTAGAGCAGCGGATGCGACCCAGGCTCTCAGGGTTCCAGGCCTCAACTGTTGTTGGCAGAGGCGAGTCCATTAATGTTGATCGTGGCAGGGCATCCCACCAGACGTGAAGAAAGAAAGTGCATGCACTGAACACTTCTGGGATCAGGACACATCACACCGCAATGACAGCACCATAAAGGAGATCTTGGAATAGTGATCGGTAGGTGGAGAGGAATTTTCTGCGGAAAGGAAAGCCTTTTCTCCTCTTGGAGAGCGCCAACGGTTGAAGAAGTCGTTGACGTACAGATTCACATTAGTTTTTTTGCCATAAGTTATATCTATACCGTCAATGTAAGACGAAGATTTGACTTAATAACTCAGCTTGGGTGCGAATGATCAATTCTGTTCGAAGCGCCCTAAAGCCCAAATAACTAACTGACTCGGCTGCTTGTGAACGTCCCTCTTAGCGTGTAGGGTCATACTGGTTAGCGCGTCAAAGGCCACCTGCGTGCCAATTTTGAACGAAATCTGAGTAGTCTGACCCTGTCACTTGACTTTGAATGACTCATGTGTTTATGAACTCTTTGGTTCCATGCTCATGCGATCAGCACATCAAGATCTACCTGTGTGTTTTACGGAAATATGAGCACTCCGATTTCCGTGATCCTGGCCTTTGGCGTCTGTTAACGGCTATTTATGAGCACTTCTTAGCCTTTATGTGCATTATGTGCCTTTATCAGGATATGGAGGAGTATCTGCATGTCAATTTTAACAAAATCTGAGTAGTCCGACGACGGTGACACTTGTCCTTTAACCCAGCGTATCTTCACTGCGTATTGTAGTGCGATTATATATGGTGTTCATCATGATTAGAGTATCATGTTCTATGATCCACGCGCAATACTCAAAAAGCAACATAACCTTACTTCCATATTTTTCTTCGTTTGCATCGCTGTCCATCATATCTACACCGAGGATGTATGAAGAAATCCCGACTCAAATAGCTCAGCTATTTATGAACGCCCCTCTTAACTGGTACGTAGATGATGACCAGGACGTCATATATATATATATATATATATATATATATATATATATATATATATATATATATATATATATATATATATATATATATATATAGATACATATGTATATATATACATATGTGTATATATGTACATACATATATACTTATCACTTGTTATTATATTGTTATTACAGGACACTGACACTGAGGTTGGAATATTCACATATCCATCAAAATTGCACACGTGTAGTCCGTGTGCAATTTTGAAGGATATGTGAGGAGTCCAACCTTAGTGTCAGTGACCTATAATGACAATGTAATAAGGAATGATAAGTATATATATATGTCCTATATATATATATATATATATATATATATATATATATATATATATATATATATATATATATATATATATATATATATATATATATATGTGTCAATGTCAAATATAAAACTCAGTGTGAATATGAAGACATTGCTAATTTAACGTACGTCTTCGGTGGTCCTCCACTTTCATTTGTGAGGATTGGGCCCCGTTAAACAGCATATGACAAGCATGCTTTTGGATGGCCTTCCACTTCAGACGGTCAATCACTGACTTCCTACGGCCTCTCTTCAGCTTTAGACTTATCCTCACCGAGTATAGACGGCTCGTATCCTAATTCAGTCGGCCTCTTGCAGGTCATACCACGTACTAACGTCTCACGGCCATATGCGACCGCATACGGCTTCTTTCCTAATTCGCTCGGTTTATTACGGGGACCCTGTCTGGCTGTTGGAATTTATGACTCTATGACTAATTTTAATGTCATTATGTAACCGTATTAGACGGTAGAAAGAACTTCTAGCGATCTATCACACGCTTATATCAGGCCACCACAAGCTATACACGGCATTTGAGAAAGTTAAAAGACCCCTCTCGGCTTTGGATGCCGGACCAATAGTCGCCGTCTTACTTCATCACCTGTCCGATTTAGTTAAAGTTTAACCTCACCTCGGCTTTTAGCCATTGTTTTATTCTTATTATTTTTGTCATTTCAAGATTGATAGTTCCTTGCAGTTTCTAGAGTTACCCCTTGCTAGCGCGAATACCAAGCAGGATGTCCAGTAATTTTGCAAAACGATGGGCATCGATACATTCGAAAGTAAAATTATGCTGGATTTTGGGTTAAATGGAGAATTAGTTGATGCATCAACTACATTCGGTTTGCAAGCAGCTTTTGAATTCCGTTCTTCAACACCGAAAGTCTCGAACTAGATTTTCGGCTTGTTTCGGCCTATGGTGTTATCGAGTTACGCACACGTCCAGAATTTAATTCATACGGTGCACCAGGCATTACCTTCTTCTCACTACAAAACTTGACTCACAAGCAAGACATTTGTGGCTACGGAACCAGGAACCAAAGTGGCATCAATCTGATTTTTATTAGCATGAAGAGGGGGCAGAAGATAGTATATTGCATGAAGGATATTAACCGATAATGCAAGACATTGCATAGCAGAAGATATGACACTGGACGCCATGGCTGTTGCTAACAGCGTTGATGCCATTGACGCATATGTCTGCCTCTGCTAGAGGTACCTCCCACGGATAGCTTATACATGGTATATATATATATATATATATATATATATATATATATATATATATATATATATGTGTGTGTGTGTGTGTGTGTGTGTGTGTGTGTGTGCATGTGGATATATATGTATATACATATTTCTAGTAAACATGCCGACAGCGGCTCGCTGTCAGCTGGTGAGTGGAATGCTCGCCAATTTCGACATGCAGCCGACACCTAGCTGACATCCATCCGACGGCAGACTGTTCCAGTCGGGCGGCACGCCGCCGGCCATGGTAGCATTGATACGGCAGACCCGTGATGGCACCGTCTGACGAATTCTCCCACCAGATTCAGATGTCGCCCGGTACAGAAACTGGGAAACTGCCCGAATATGACATAATTTCCCGAAGTTTTCCAACATCCCAGGAGGATTCGGGCCTCGGAATTCAGTGGCGGCGAAGCCTATGCACAGCCAGACAGACAGACAGACAGACAGACAGACAGACAGACAGACAGACAGACAGACAGACAGACAGACAGACAGACAGACAGACAGACAGATAGACAGACAGACAGACAGACAGACGGACAGACAGACAGACAGACAGACAGACAGACAGACAGACAGACAGACAGACAGACAGACAGACAGACAGACAGACAGACAGACAGACAGACAGACAGACAGACAGACAGACAGACAGACAGACAGACAGACAGACAGACAGACAGACAGACAGACAGACAGACAGACAGACAGACAGACAGACAGACAGACAGACAGACAGACAGACAGACAGACAGACAGACAGACAGACAGACAGACAGACAGACAGACAGACAGACAGACAGACAGACAGACAGACAGACAGACAGACAGACAGACAGACAGACAGACAGACAGACAGACAGACAGACAGACAGACAGACAGACAGACAGACAGACAGACAGACAGACAGACAGACAGACAGACAGACAGACAGACAGACAGACAGACAGACAGACAGACAGACAGACAGACAGACATACAGACAGACAGACAGACAGACAGACAGACAGACAGACAGACAGACAGACAGACAGACATACAGACAGACAGACAGACAGACAGACAGACAGACAGACAGACAGACAGACAGACAGACAGACAGACAGACAGACAGACAGACAGACAGACAGACAGACAGACAGACAGACAGACAGACAGACAGACATACAGACAGACAGACAGACAGACAGACAGACAGACAGACAGACAGACAGACAGACAGACAGACAGACAGACAGACAGACAGACAGACAGACAGACAGACAGACAGACAGACAGACAGACAGACAGACAGACAGACAGACAGACAGACAGACAGACAGGCAGACAGACAGACAGACAGACAGACAGACAGACAGACAGACAGACAGACAGACAGACAGACAGACAGACAGACAGACAGACAGACAGACAGATCGCAAAAACAATAGCATCATATATTCAATTAAAAATGGAATATGGCATCCGTTCCCCAATTGGGCAGTAATTCTTCACGTTACGTTCCTAAAACTTCGACCCGAATGGAATGAACGTATATTTTGCATGCTTTGGCACGGGTCAATCACTTCTATAACTTTCGATTTCTGCCCTTCTGCAAGGGGTGCTTCCCGAGAACCAATTTTGAAAGAAATCGGAGACGTCCAACCTCGATGACATTTGACTTTTGACCCTAAATATATCTGTGGTGTTGTGTAATACGTCTTCTTGTGTTTGCTCATGTTAATCAGGATGCCGAGCTCTACCAGCATGCTGGCTTTCATGATGTTCCACTGGGAAGCATCAAATATTAATTTAGCTTGACGTGCAGTTTGCCATTGGTGTTTTGTTTTTAATCGCTGCATAAACACACGGGAAATATTTTGGCCCAATAATCCAACTGTTCATGAAGGCCCCTGTGAGCCTTCATGATCATGACCGTAAGCGCATCTTGGACTATATGTGTGGCAATCTTGAAATAATTATGAGAGATCGACCTTAACGATCCCGACTTTGACCTTGAGTAATTCGGCTGTTTACGAACGCCCCTCTTAGCCTATATGCTCATGATGATCAGTGCATCAAGTACTACCCGTGCAACAATTTTGAAGGAAATCTAGACGAGGCCGGTCTCGATGGCCTTTGATCCTTGGCCCCGGAAATCTCCGTAGCTTTTTGTGATAGGGCTTCTTAAATATGCTCATGATAATCAGTGCACCAAGCTCAACTGGTAGATTCTCGGACAAATGTACGCATGACGATACACCGAAGTAAATGTAAGTAAGCAAATGCACGTATGCATAAAGGTACGTGTGACAAATCTACGCAAGATACGTCAGCACAAACGTACGTACGCGCAAATGGACGTTCGTGTAACCGATATATATTACTGCTGATAATTTAATCTATGCACGTGATCCAAAAATACATCATCGCAGATATACGTAAGCGCAAATGGACGTAAGCGCAAGCATAAGTATGCGCAAATGTACGTAAGCACAAAAGTACGTTAGCGTAAATGTATGTAAGCGCAAATGTACGTATGCGCAATTATATATCAGAGCAGATGTGCGAATGCGCAAAAGTACGTAATCGCAAATGTACGTATGCGTGATTGCGAATATGCGTCAGCGCAAAAGTATGTCAGAGCAAATGCATGCAGGCACATATGGACGTAAGCGCAAACTTACATGAGGCAGATGAACGTAAGTGCAGATGTACGAAGGCGCAAAAATACTCATGAGAAATAGATGTATGGCAGATGTACACAAGAGCAATTATGCGCATGGTAAAGGTCGATAAACGAATATACGTAAGCGCAAATGTGCGTATGACATACGTACCCAGCCAAACATATGAAAACGTAAAGATACGTATGCGTAAATGTACACGCATTGGCCTATACATACATTTACTTTACGTACATGTGCGCTTACATACTTGTAAGTTTACGTACATTTGCTCTTACATGCCTTTATTCTTACATACATTTGCACTTACGTACACTTGCGCATATGTACCTTTGCACATACGCTCATTTACGCATACGTGCTTTTGGAGATTATGTACATTTCGCTTACGTACATTTAGACATGCGCACAATTGCACATGTCTGCATTTGCTCTTAGGTACATTTGTGCTTACGTATGTGCATGTGCATGCGCACATTTGCGTATACGTACATTTGCTCTGACGTGCCTTTGTTCATTCGTACTTCTGTGCGTACGTACATTTACGCGTACGTACAGTTGTACATCCGTACATTGCGCTTGCGTACATCTATGCATACGTACATTTGTACATGCGTACATTTGCGCATACGTACATTTGACATATGTACTTTTGCGCTTGCGTATATTTACGAACATGTTATGCATACGTATATTTGCGTCTCCGAACATTTGGTCATACACACTTTTGCACTTCCGTACATTTGCGTATACGTACATTTGCGCTTAACTACATTTGTCATACGTACATATGCACTTACGAACGATTCCCATACGTACATCTATGCCTACGTACATTTGCTTCGGTACATTTCAGTATGGATATCTGTCACGCATACATTTGCTTTACGTACATTTGTCCATTTACCCTACCAGTACGCTAGTTTTCACGATGCTCCCCCTGTAAAAATCAAATTTCAATGTTGGTTGATGTGCACATTTATATTCGTTTTGTGCTATTAATCGCTGCATATGCACACCCAGAAAAGTTTGGACACAAATAATCCAGCCGTTTATGAACGACCATCTTGGCTTGCATGCTCATGAGGGTTAGTACATCCTATAATAAATGTGTGCCTATTTTGAAGGAATTATAAGAAGTCCCACCCCAATGACCCCGCCCTTTGAGCTTTTATGCTGATGATGGTCAGTGCATCAATTACTCCGCGTGTACAAACTTTGAAGAAAATCTGAATAGTCATTTTTTTTTTAATTTTTGTCAATAGTCATTTTTGACTGAATAGTCAAAAATCATTGACCCTGACCCTTGACACTGAATAGCTCAACTGTTTAGCAACGCCGCTTTATCATTCATGCCCATGGTCGTCAGTTAATCCTGGACTACATGTGTGCCATCAACAAAATATATCAGTGGTCCGACCCCAATGATCTCGACCTTTGATCTTGAATAACTCAGCTGTTTATGAACGGCCCTCTTAGCCTTTGTGTTCATGATGATCCGTGCATCAATTGTGACTATTCCACCAATTTTTAACGGAATCTGAAGAATCCAGCCCCAATAACTCTAACCTTTGACATTGCATATCTCAGCTGATCGTGAATGCTCCTCTTAGCTTGTGTGCTCATGTGATTAGTGCATCGAGTACTACCTATCTGCTAATTTCGAAGGAAATTTCGATGATCTTTGACATTTGACCATGAATATCCCAGTGGTGTTTTGCAATGCGGCTTCTTCTTGGGGACGAGTGGCCTAGGGGTAAGTTGCTCGTCTCACAATCGAAAGGTTGTGGGTTCGAGTCTCACCTGTCACTACTCTTCGCCCGCGACCAGTCGGCGTGAGAGATTGGCGACGCTACATGACTCAACGGTCGATGTGTCGTAAAACCAATAACCAACCAGCAATGCGGCTTCTTGGTTGTGCTCACGATAATCAGTATATCGAGGTCCGCCAGCATGCTCGTTTTCACGATGTTCCACATGTATCGATCGAATATCAATCTAACTTGACGTGGAAGTTAAAAAAGAAAAGCTTTGTGTTTTGAATCACTGCCTTGGTCCAGGATAATTTTTAGGATAATTTTTAGGCTTTTCAGGAACGTCCCTTCAGGTTTTATGCCATGGTCATCAATGCATCCAAGAGTACATTTGTGCCCATTTTTTTTGGAATTCTGAGGAGTTCACGACCTGAATGACCCAGACGTTTTACCTGGAATATCTCAGCTGTTTAAGAGCGCCCTGCTTAGCTTTTACAGTCATGATGATCAGTTCATCCAGTACTGCATGCGTACAAACTTTGAAGAAATTCTGAAGAGTCTGTATTTCTTAGATATTCGGCGAATTTGCAAACTGAATATGAATATGAATATGTCGTCACTTTGACAAATTTACGGCAGGCTGGAACTAAACCGGCGGCATTCCTTTGTTTGGGGACACTTGGTTATTCTAGACACAAAATCTCGATAACTTGTTGAGAATTTCCCGGCTCATGAATTTGGTAGCCTTTTTGAAACACAGCAAATGCGGCCTGCCATCTGTCGGCACGCAAGTAAGCTCTGGTGCATAATACTTACGATGTCATCTAGCGGTAGAGTTCAGAACTATTTTTCGAACTTATGACACCGGGTACTTGTGAATCCGCCCTATCCGCAGATATTCTAGAAGTTATCTGGCAGCTTTGGAACTTATAAATCTTGGTACTTATGACTTTGGGTACTTGGATAGGGACCCTCCAGAACGTCAGTGCTTTGTCAGCCAATCAGATTATTGGAATTAAATGACGTCATTTATAGGTTTTTAATCTATTTTTGTACTTTTTTGCTTATATAAGTCACAAATGACTCGCACATACGGAATTATAATTCAAGCACATATACACAACATAATTTTTACCCAGTTCAAAGGAGTGTAGCAGACCCCATTGCCGGTGTAAAACCGACTAGTGATAAAGTCCGCCAAGATTAATACCGTTGGCCCCCAGCACAATGAAATAGCATTGGTTGGCTCCGTCGTATTGGTATTATACACACATTTTGTACTATGTGTTGGCCATCTTTCCAATGTATATATTGACTGGTGTGAACTGTTATATTTGGTCAGGCTGTCTTGTTTCCTCCATTTCATCGTACAATGTTTTTTTTGTAATCTGCTATCCTGTGTTATCCTGGTACAATGTTAAATGTCTGGTAGGTAGGTAGGTAGGTAGATATATAGATACCTAGGTAGGTAGGTACCTACCTACCTATTCCTGAACATCACTTAGGTGCCTACGTGCACATTACATCTCATATCTGGTACAGTTTGCTCCTTAGTTCACTCAATGGCAGGTGTAAACACGCCTTGTAATGGGCAGGAGTGTTCAAATAATGGTTTTTGTTAGCTGTTAGATGATGAAACTTATGCAGTGTGATGTAAACATTTGCCACAGAAACATGGTCCATTAACATAACTCATACAATTTCTTCCAATACCATTTTATCCAATGGTATACTTATACATGCACCTTTGTCCAGTATTTTTGTCTTAAAATGTGCTTTGGGAGTTTTTTTTTCATATTTGTCTTTGGTATACAATGTTTATGAATGCAATTCTGAAGATATAACTCATTTTCTCTGGAAATGCTTCTTTCTTGGTTGATCATAGCAATAACTTCCATAATGTGCCATTTATGCCATACTCCTGTTTTTTGTGCCATAATTTATCCATCCATCACCTGGCACTTCCTGGATGTGACTAAAGAAAAATTTGACACTCCAGTTACTTCATTCAACACCAATTTACCTAGAAAATGTTAAATTTCTACCTCTGCCACATAGATGGGACACCATCATCATTCCACAGGACTGCCAAAATGAAATTGAACATGCTGCACAGTTTGGGACCATGACATATGGGTGATGTCATGATAAACATTGTGATCATGTTTTGAATTAAAATATACAAGTTCATATTAGATTAGATGAGAGTAGATTATATTATTGTTTAATACAACGAAGAATGGCTCTTAGATGCTCCTGGGTTTTAGACATTGCGTGAGACGAAATGTACGACCCTCAATATTGAGGGTCGTACATTTCGTCTCACGCAATGTCTAGATTATATTATGTTAGGTTAGGATAAGGTAGGGTTTCATATTTAATTATTAATTCTCATAGTATTTGTTGGAGGTCTTGAGGAAGGACATGACACAGCAGAAACCGACCCATCAATATAACTTCCATATTTGCTCACTAGTCCAAAAATGGTTTCATTGTGTGGGCTGTGACCCGGTCCCATACAAGATAATTAAACTATATTTTCAGGATAATGAGGCAAGCAGACTTTTAGACTCCACAGGGTTCTTCCAACCAGAGTTCGTTGTCCTAAATGTGCCAAAGCCTGCAGGTTGCAGCAGAGTGAACTCATTACGGTATGTGAACTGCTTGCAGAGCTAGCCAATTGAAGCCTCTGCTGTATCTATGACATCATCACACAAAACCAAAGTGACTGTCAGTTGAAATTGAAAAGTAAACATTTCCAGAGAAAACAAGTGGTCACATCTTCTAAATCATGCTCATGAACATCCTATTCTGAAAAGAATTCCAGAAAATCCCAAAACACAGTTTAAGACAAATTGACCCTTTTTCCTTTGTTTTCAGATACCTAATTTTGGTGTAAATATTTTTTAGATACTGTTGCAGTTTACCTATCCTTATCAATTGATATTGTATAACAGACCACATCATAGGCAATCCTGAATTTGTGCTAAGAGATGTTTGTGCATCACAATCTGCAAATACAAACATCATCATGATGCTTATTGACAATGTACTGTTAGAGATGATATATAAAGATATCATAGCTACTCAACATGAAGCACAATGTGGATACTTTGTTGAGAGGGATGTCAAGTCAGTGTTCAGAAAGTGATATATTCTATGCTAATTCTGAAATATTTTATTACTGGTGGGCAAGCATGATGTACTTTTTTAAAAATAAAATTTGATTGCTATTTTATCAATGTTGTATGGAAGTTGGCCACCACATGTTCTTGCTTCTTCAAAGCATTTTTCCTCAAGTAGGGTAAGGTAATCTGAACATTTTTTTTTCTTCAAACACCTACCTTTGGATGTCTCCTGTGCCACATTCAACACATTAATAACAAAAATATGATGGTGTTCATAAAAGAAGGACTTTTCTATACCAAAGTATGAAGGCCTGATCACATAGTTATACTTTTTTGCATATGGAGCTATTGAATTCAGCAGCAGCCATTTTTAGGCTTCTGAGAGCAATTGGCTAAATAAAACCATAAGGAAGCATCAGCTCATAGTATTAGCTCATACTTTTATTCCAATTACACCAGTATTTTTAGTGATTACTAATAACTTGTATGATGACAGCTACAGTAAAGCAACCCTGCACAACCACATTTTCATGTTTGAAATGCAGTACACCACTACATAATATTTATATGTTTTAATGTTGCTGTTTGCAAGTGGCTATATGGTGTTCATTGAAAAGAATGCTTTTCGAATATGGATAGCCTGCTAATTTTTGTGTCCAGTAAGTATACTATAATTGCTGGTTTGGCCATATAGAAGCAGTGGTAGAGCCATTTGTTCAATGTATTAAGTGTATTCTGCTATGTTGGGTTATTTCTACAAAAACAAATGTATCCATAACAGCTAGATTCAACAGCTTTGCCTTTAATTGGAAAGTTTATGCACTTATGTTGAAAAAAAGGTTTTCAAGTTGAATGACAGCCCATTGTCTCCCAAATGTTATCTTGTTTAGTTAGCCTATGAATGTGTTGAATTTGGACTATATAATCAGTGCTCACAACACAGTTTGCTATAGCATTCAATTGCAGAGGGGATAATTTTATTGGAGGGAGGATCGTAATACTGACTGAGCACCATGAAATTAATTGGAAGGCCACTGAGGGTCATTGCCTCTTCTGCCACATATTTCCCTGTTATTGTAAGAAACCTATGATGGTATTGTTACCTTTCAGGTCATTTACAATTTCAGTTGAAATAGCTGTACCATTTGTGTATGTCAGAGAAGCATCAGTTATGGATGCTTCAATGTATCTTGCAATTGACCCATGCCCCAAGAAACAAACAAACAATTGACCTGTGAGGATGATATTATTTCCCTCTAGCAAATGTTTCTGTGGCAGAATTCGAAAGGTTTATATCTTGAATTTTCTGAATGAATATAACTGGATAACAGTTACATAAGCTAGTAAGCTTTGGATGGACCTTCCTCTATTTTCATTCTTAGAACAGAATATAGATGAGCTTCTGGTGAGTTATATTTTTTAAGGCTTGCATCTTCTGAACCTTGAAAGCAGAAATGTAGCTGATGCTTAGAGGTGCCAAAACTATCATTTCGAAGTGAGCACAGGGAGCAAAAACTGGTTCCTACCACTATTAGCATGCCATACTCGCACATGACTTGGTTATGTGTCCATTCTGGATAGTAAGTTCATATATTGCCAGATGGCTTAAGTTATGATGCTGAGTGCATAGTATAATTTTCTCCACCATGTGTGTATCTGACTGACAATGAACTAATGGCAGTTTCATTTTCAGATTTGATTGCATAGCAATGCTGTCTTTATTTTGAAGGATGGTGAATGCATGTGATAATGTAGATTGAGTGGCAAGTAGTTCATGCAGGCTTGTTTTATGTTTCAAATATATTTGATATTGTAGTGCCAAGGTAAGATGCACAAGATGTATGTACTATATTCTGGGTGTTTGCTGGAACAATTTTATGGAATTGAGTCACTGGTGGTCTAGATATTGTACCACTAATGATGATTCCATGACCCAGTCTGATAAATTCTCTGTGACCAACCAGGCATTCTTGTGGTCAAACATGCCAATCTAATTAAGTTGAATGGGATGAGCTTAATGATGTCATTTAAAAAAAAAAGATATATTAATTTGATCCGAGTTGTTGCTGGGGTGGCTTGAGGAGCCAGGGTTCTATTGCTAAGCAGAGCTTGTTGCGTGAACCGTGGCCCCACCACCCGATCCATGAGCTCCAGTTCAACGGCAGAATTTAGACCGAAAGTTTAACGTGCCGCTAATGCACCGACACGGCCTGGCAGTGTTAAAATTGTGGTTTTCCATTAGGTGTGAGATATTGAAACTAGCACAGTAGGATGCCAACATTTGCCATGAAATTAGTGTCATTTGAATTGTGTTTTTTTAAATGTCATTCAGACTCAAATTTTAGCCAATGGCATACTTCTGACTACTGAGCATGAGCATGGTACCTATGTGTTAGAAAGGAGACACAAAGACGTCATAAGTACACATCAAGAAGCAGAATGTCAGTACTTCATGGAGGAGGATGTCTAATGAATATTCAGAAAGTGGTATATTTCACCATGTTTCACGAATAATGTATTATTAAGATGCATATGATGATGATCCGCCCTCTGACTCATCTGGCAATGGTCCGCTCTGTGTCGCATATGACGAGGTTCCGCTCTCCGGCGCATATGACGATGGTCCGCTATCTGCTGCATCTGGCGATGGTCCTCCATCCGACACCTCTCATGAAGATTCGCTCTGTGACGCATGTGACGAGGTTCCGCTCTGTGACGCATTCGATGATGGTCCGCTCTCTGACGCATTTGGCGATGGTCCGCTCTGTGACGCGTATGACGAGCTTCCGCTTTGTGACGCATCTGGCGATGGTCCGCTCTGTGACGCATCTGGCGATGGTCCGCTCTGTGAGGCGTATGACGATGGTCCGCTCTGTGACGCATCTGGCGATGGTCCGCTCTGTGACGCGTATGACGAGGTTCCGCTCTGTGACGCATTTGGCGATGGTCCGCCAAATGCGAACTATCGCCAGACACGCACCTGACGCGGCTCCGCGCCAACCATCTGACGTGGGTTGG
Organism: Imbricaverruca yamaguchii; assembly: GCA_034440575.1. Taxonomy (NCBI): domain Eukaryota; kingdom Metazoa; phylum Arthropoda; class Thecostraca; family Neoverrucidae; genus Imbricaverruca; species Imbricaverruca yamaguchii. The sequence goes on from JAOTOL010001313.1 coordinate 487,788, forward strand.
CCGGTTTCGCAGATGATGCACCGTCAAGTGGGCGGCGGGAAGCGGATCCGCATGGACGAAGGCCCGCCTACGGACTACGAGGCGCCGCCCCTGACGCCCTACAGCGAGCTGGACCCAGCCACTCCCTATTCGGTGCCGGCCACGCCCTATGGCGGTCATCTGGAGCAGACGCCCGTGCACCAGTGAGTACAATCATGGTGGTGAAAGAAACGCCAGCGACATCAGCGATGTAGTGAACGGATTAAGGAAAACAATTGTAGCGCATCCGTTGTACGCATCCGTTGTACGCAAGTTCGTTTCGCCTGGTAGGGATAATCTAGGGTTTGTCATGCTTGACCGAAAACTGGTTGAAGTCCCGACATCCGTTAGGTGGCCTTGTATTGACCGAGCCCACTAATAACAACACGGCGACAGTTCAACAGCAGATGGAGCAAGCATCAGTGCTTTTCTTTCCAAATTTGAGCCTCCAAATGTCTAGGCACCCATGACGGACAGCCGTTTAAACATCCACACCTTACCCCAGGGCTACATCTTTCCGCGTCGACTGCTCAACTCCGTCTGGGCGAGCCGCGCGCGCGGGAGGGGACCAGTCATTCATGGGGAGGGGCCCAGGGGAGGGGCTCACCCAGCCAACGCCCTGGCCTGTCCCTGGCCGGCATCACATTTTGCAACACACCGCGAAGGGAGGTGTCCGATCGTCGCACTCCAGACATGCCCCACATGTGCTGCGGCCACATGGTACATGGTACATGTCACAGCCGGTGGGCCGCCGCCTGTGACAACGAAGGCTGACTTGGCATAATATCTGGCCAAGGCAGAGAATCGAGGCGCCGTGCTGACGGCGGCGGCAGGAGCCGACCGACCGACCGGGATCCGCTCGGTACCAGGATCGCGGATCCCACGACACATGGGAGCACCCATGGGGCCGCTAACCACATTCGAAAGAGGGATCCAAAGTGGACTCCGTTGCACTATTAGTCAAGGACGATTGTGCGGTGATGCCGGAACGATGGGCAATGGTAATATTGCAACGAGAAAATGCAAGCTACATGAGGAATGCTCAAATATTAGCAAAGCTTTCATGGCAGTAAATTATAAATCGTGGGTTGTGAAACTAGTGTAATTTAGTGAAATTAGGTGTTGTCACCTTTCCTGCTAGTTACTTTATGGAGCCAGTCTTTTGCCGGAGGGTTCAGGCATATATCCAAGAAGGTTGTATGTTGAAGCAAATCCTATGTTGATTCGCAAATTTCAGAACGGTTGAGACAAGTTTGGTTGCTGTATAGTAATTGCAATTGGCGTGTCCCTGAGCTCATTCAAAATAGCCAACGACCAGGTCCCAGCGTGTGCCTGGCGTGGCCGCAGAAAACGGCTGCAACCAATGCTGTATCATTTGGAATTATTGTGGCGCTTTCACTCAAGCTCGGTAGCGGGTGATGTCTGAACTTTTTGTCCAGTCAGGCTGGGTTAGCTGATGATCAGGCAGACGCAGTGGGTGGTCAGCACAGCCAGGTGTGCTGATGATCAGGCAGACGCAGTGGGTGGTCAGCACAGCCAGGTGTGCTGATGACCAGGCAGATGCAGTGGATGGTCAGTGCAGCCAGGTGTGATGATGACCAGGCAGACGCAGTGGATGGCCAGAACAGCCAGGTGTGCTGATGACCAGGCAGATGCAGTGGATGGCCAGTGCAGCCAGGTGTGATGATGACCAGGCAGACGCAGTGGGTGGCCAGTGCAGCCAGGTGTGCTGATGATCAGGCAGATGCAGTGGATGGTCAGTGCAGCCAGGTGTGCTGATGACCAGGCAGACGCAGTGGATGGCCAGTGCAGCCAGGTGTGCTGATGATCAGGCAGACGCAGTGGATGGTCAGTGCAGCCAGGTGTGCTGATGACCAGGCAGACGCAGTGGATGGTCAGAACAGCCAGGTGTGTGATGACCAGGCAGACGCAGTGGATGGTCAGAACAGCCGGGTGTGATGATGACCAGGCAGATGCAGTGGATGGTCAGAACAGCCGGGTTTACTGATGATTGGCCAGACGCAGTGGATGGTCAGTGTAGCCAGGTGTACTGATGACCAGGCAGACGCAGTGGATGGTCATAGCCAGGTGTACTGATGACCAGGCAGACGCAGTGGATGGTCAGAACAGCCAGGTGTGCTGATGACCAGGCAGATGCAGTGGATGGTCAGTGCAGCCAGGTGTGATGATGACCAGGCAGATGCAGTGGATGGTCAGCACAGCCGGGTGTGATGATGACCAGGCAGATGCAGTGGGTGGTCAGCACAGCCAGGTGTGATGATGACCAGGCAGATGCAGTGGATGGCCAGTACAGCCAGGTGTACTGATGACCAGGCAGATGCAGTGGCCAGTGCAGCCAGGTGTGATGATGACCAGGCAGATGCAGTGGATGGCCAGTGCAGCCAGGTGTGATGATGACCAGGCAGATGCAGTGGATGGTCAGAACAGCCAGGTGTGCTGATGACCAGGCAGATGCAGTGGGTGGTCAGCACAGCCGGGTGTGATGATGACCAGGCAGATGCAGTGGGTGTGTGATGACCAGGCAGATGCAAGTGGGTGGTCAGCACAGCCGGGTGTGCTGATGACCAGGCAGATGCAGTGGGTGGTCAGCACAGCCGGGTGTGATGATGACCAGGCAGATGCAATGGGTGGTCAGCACAGCCGGGTGTGATGATGACCAGGCAGATGCAGTGGATGGCCAGTGCAGCCAGGTGTGATGATGACCAGGCAGATGCAGTGGATGGTCAGAACAGCCGGGTATACTGATTATTGGGCAGACGCAGTGGATGGTTAGTATAGCCATGTGTACTGATGACCAGGCAGATGCAGTGGATGGTCAGAACAGCCGGGTATACTGATTATTGGGCAGACGCAGTGGATGGTCAGTATAGCCAGGTGTACTGATGACCAGGCAGACGCAGTGGATGGTCAGGACAGCCATGTGTACTCATAATTAGGCAGCCTCGCAGTCGTGGGCGATATTTTTACAAGGCTAGCGAAGGATCTGTGCTCCCTTGGGTTGCTACATTCGCCACGGAAATTTGTGTGGGAACTACGGATGTGTTTCCGGGGGCTCTTGTAGTCCTCGGACATCCTGTAACTGCTCCCACTTAGCTTTTGATCCCGGACCCGTCGGTCTTGTCACCCACTTACCCACGAGCAGGGAGGTCAAGTCCAGTGGCTTAACCATCCGTTCTGTTTTATCGGACTTCCGCGTTCCCTCGGGCCATCCCCCGAGGTTGACGGAAATCCTGATGGGTGAGGCCTTTCAGTACTTCGGCATTAGGGGTGTGTACGAGTACCTGACGGCGCGATGTCTTCTCACAAATAAGGAAGCTTGGTAACTGAAGTTGTATGAGCTCACTTTTACGGAACTTTCTATCAGATGTTTTCCGGGTACATGTTGGCAACCAATTTTATAACAATAATAATGAAATATATGGCACTTCGCGAGAAAGCGTTTTTGGGAGACTGTTTTCGCTGTCATGATATGCCATCTGCTTGTATTCGGTGCCGATCATGACGCAATCGGCAACCCGATTGGTGGGTTGGATCTTGAGCTCCGTTTTTCTTATATGGAGCATGTTCAAAAGTTGCTCGACCTATTTTTAAATAAATGAATATCTTCAAATGTGTCCCGAACATCGCACGGAGGTGACATGAAGCAGTTGTTTTGTATCGTTATCTCATGCGATCTAAGCTCAACTACGCTTGCTTTGTATGTGGCGGAGCATACAAAAACAGTCGGTTCATGCCAGACACAATGCATCATGTGGCGCCTCGCATAGTTATTGGAGCGTCTTCCGGAGTTTCTACCAATGTGTCTCAGACCTTGCCCGCGACAGCATCCTGGTAGGGAAGGATGAGCCACCTCTTATTATCGTCGAGCAATTCCCGGCATGCGACATTCCCATAATTTGAGGCAGCTTTCTTATCATCCAACACACTCGTGCTTTGCGCGGGTTGTCCGGTGCATTTCGGGCAGAGAACGTGTCCCCTTTGGTGTGCGCATGCGCATGCGGTTGCAGGAGAATGCAATGCAAGCCACACAGCATTGCTTCCTTCTCACAACTCGCTATCACTGTTTAACTGACGATGTTGCGAGCGCTGCATGACCGTTGCAATTGATGCGCTTCTAAACTGAAATAGCCGACCAACTTGGGTTCGTGTTCCCACAAGAATAGTGCTCACGGGCTTAACGCAGTCCTATTTTACAACTAACAGGCTTATTTAGCCTGTTAGTTGTAAGACCCCCCTTGTGGCAGTTTCCCCGTGGTTAGGCTTGTCAATATATAGACATTGTGTATGAGTCATTTCCAGGCCGATCTCATCGATGTTTCCCAACGGTATCGGTGACATAATCAGCCGTTGCGTTTGATAAACATTTTGTAGGACTGTTTCAGTACATTTCAAGCTAATGCACCATCAAACCGAATAACAATGTTTGTTCACCCGCATGTACATCGACACGTTCTTTCCCGAACTCGTCGATCTTTGGCGAAATAAATGATTTGGCGAATCATGTAACGCTTAAACGTTAGTGGGGGCTACGGTCGTTACTAAGCGCCTGATTTTTCGTTTAATGCAGTTCATTTTTCTGAACCTTCATTCATCTGGTCCTGCAGCATTTTTTTTTGTCTGCATCACACTCATTCATCATTGTATATTTTCTACTTATGATCCCTAAACATTTGTCGTCTTTTAAATATTTCGAATATATTACGTCTGAACAAGCAGAGCGATTGCGAAATGTGATTTCAATTTGTATGCATTGCAGTCTAGAGCACAGTATGTAACAGTAAAATGCAATTGGAACTCCTTTTGGACCACATTACCCACGTCTATAGGTTGTAGATTGTCTGCCCATAATGTATGAAGTGTTGCTTTACCGAATACCACTGATCGTGTGAAAGCAATGCTACGCCGTTATCTTCTCTTCTGAGGCTGGTCCATCTCATTCATTTTTCACTCGTATTATCGCATCAGTTTGCTGCACTGAAATGACAACCATACGTGTAGGCTGTCTCAGCCGCGTTGTATGCAAATGGAACATGTCAGACACGACACCACCACCATGTATATATATAACGCATACGTCACGGATCCCGATAGAAGTTAGTAGATGCTGCAACCTGCAGAATTAGCGGCTTAATCCCGTATATATTGGTGTGTTTCCCATATGGTGCCGTCCACCGTCAGCGGCCAATTTGACGGGTCCTCTCACAGTCGTGAGAGCTGTGATTGGTCAATAATCTCCCCCGTGACATCGGCCACCGTCGTCACACCTGGAATGCGACAGAGCCTGTTATTCAGGTCAAACACAACATCGCCTGGTAACTCATGTCGTGGATTTTTGTATCCGGAAAACATTGTAAGTTATAACATAACGAGCTCTCGTCACATATACGAATGGCAAAGAAATTCAGCATGCTGGATTGATGACTTATTTTCCGATCAGATTTTTTTTTAATATTCAAAAGTTAGGACAGCCAGCTTAGGAATGCCTCAGGATGCCAATATACATGTCATTACTCTCCACACCTACAGCTCACTATAAACTAGTGAGCTAACTATTTGCATCTTTGTATTTGTCTTTTTTTTGCAGATAGGCCACCACCAGTTATTAGTAGAAGTAGCCTCAGGAGCACCTCAGCTAGGTAGCAAGCTAGTAACGCCAAGGCACTCCTGGGGCCACAAAGTGAAGTGTTATGAGGGGAAAAGTGTACATACATGTGCACTATCACACAAATCTGTGTGACAGTGTCTCAGCATATCCACACACATGAAACATGTATACCTAAACTTACTTCACATAATAAATACATGCACTCACACATACATACAAATATATATACATACACATATACTAGCATGTACATACATAAGTATACACTGATCTGGATCCATGCACATCCATGCACAAACATGCACACAGTAGCACACAGCTGAAATCACATGCAATTAATCATATAGGTACAAATGCATCATCGCATATGCATTTACTCGTTTGTTCAGCTTTACTTATACATACGTATCATACATATCAACCTACATATATCTTCTCCTTTTTGTACTGCGAAATTGTTAATTTTACTAACCATTTGGCTTGAGATGTATAAGTCAATAAAATATGTTCTGATAACTATTTTTATATCTTCTTTCTTAATAGGTACATGATTACAGGAGGGAAATTGTGTACCAATGATAGTATTCCAAGTTCTTGGTCCTATAAATGATATGGAATGAAGTCTATAGGTTTTTGATGAAAAAGATACATGGAAATGTTCAGCATGCCTCAAGTTACTTGGTGATGAGTATTTGAACATATTCATTACAGTGATTGGTAATGTTTGATTAAGAAATCTGTGAAGTAGTAGTATGTTCTGTTCTTGTACAATATGAGGGCACTTCAATATGTTATATTTGACAAATAGTTCATTTGTAGTATATGAATAGTGCTGATTATCTATGATTTGTAACGGCTTTTTTTGTATTTTAACAATTCTGTCTAATCGTGTTGGAAAATTGTTTCCCCATATTAATGCACAATAATTGAAATATGGAAGAATCAAAATATTATATAAATATTTCAATTCACGACTTGTGATAAAGAATTTTGCTCTTCCATTATTCCTATATTTCTGCTGTTTTTTTTCAGCAACATATGCTATGTGAAATTTCAATGTGAATTTTTCATCAACTATTACTCCAAGATGTGTGATTTGCTGTTTCCTATGAACTATTCGAGAATTTATTGCTATATTTAAGTCAGCACAAGGCATACTGGAGTAAATTTGGTAGTTTGTTTTGTTGACTTTCAGTGATAATCTATTGGCCTGAAACCATTCAGTCATTCCTGATACATTGGCATTGACTTTAATTTTTAATTCCTCAATATTCGTAGCTTTGATCATGACAGCAGCATCATCAGCAAATAAATAGAATGTTCCATCTAAAGAATTACCCAAATCATTAATGTATATAAGGAAGAGTAGTGGACCGAGGATGGAGCCTTGTGAAACTCCTATAATAATGCACTCTGCATCTGAGGCTACGTTATTAATTTTAGTTTACTGATATCGATGTTTTAAATAAGAATGCAATATCATGAGCAGAGTTCCTGATATGACAATATGTTGTATTTTTAAAGTAAAATGTCAATGCTCACATGGTCAAAGGCTTTTTTCAAGTCAATATAGAGACCACATGTGTAAGTTCTTTCTTTTCTAAAGATGTTGTAATTTGGTCATAAATGTGAGCAATCGGCATGTAGGTGCTATGTTTTTTTTCTCTAAATCCAAATTGGAGAGTACTGAGTATATTATTCAGCTCTAGATAAGATAAGAGGTAAGAATATACCATTTTTTTCAAGAATTTGTGAAAATTCTGATAGCATAGAAATTGGCCTATAATTTGTGAATTTGTTCAATTCTCCTGATTTAAATACGGGATAACTATGGCTTGTTTTAGTTGCTTAGTAAAAACTCCACTTCTGAGACAGAGGTTAAAGAAGTGGGTGATTTGTGTCAAGATATTTTTATATGTCAGTAAGAGAGTTTTTGTGCTGATGCCATCAGCCCCTCCTCCAACAGTGTTCAGTGACTTTATAATTGTTTCGACTTGGATTTCATTAGTATACATTTCTTCATCCCAGTTAGCATAGTCATGACCTGCAATATATTCTATTGGGTCTTTGTTAGAAATAGTGATATTCCTTTCTAACTTGTAGCCAATGGTTGAAAAGAAATTGTTGAAGGCATTAGGAATTTGTTCTGTTTGATATTCATTATCTTCTTCATCTAACATGGTTTCTGGGACATTTTGCTTTGTACTATGTTTATTTATCAGGTCATGTAGTAGTAGTAGATCGGCCTGTCTGCCGATTGTATCGGTTGTATCATGCATCACGTACAGGGTCTATGGTTGCTGTACAATATATATTCCTACTACTTCATGCATAGAATATGACACTTGGCAAGTATATTACACCGTAGCTGCCGAATTATAGTAGTCATAGGCTCTGCCAGACTGTCGTAGAGTTGTGAAGTAGGCGTTCCGTGTTTCTAGTTTGAATACAGATAACTTCATCTTGCCTTTGGGCTCCATTTCCAACATCTTGTACCAGTTCTTCCATCATCCCCGTGTATACCACACCGTTCCATTCCTCATCACACTCCATTAATTGTCAATCAATTTTGTTTCCCGCCACAAGGTCCGATTGCTCATCGCCGACACTCACTTATTCACCCAGTCACATGTTCCACCGATACTTTTCCCAGAAAGTTTCGCATCTTCCTTCTGCATCCCGTGTCCCCCCACCGAGTCCCATTGCTCATCACCGATTACCATTATTCACCTCAGAGTTCTAAATTTTCCCACCGATACTCACTTATCTCTACGGAGTCCAACCTCTTCTTACTGCACCTCACATTTACTCACCGAATTCCACATCTTTTTGAACCCCACGTCTTCCCCCGGAGTCCCATTACTCACCGCCGAGCCCCACTGCCCACCACCAAGCTCCACCGCTTACCGCAGAGCCCCATGGCGCGCCTGAGCTCGTCTCGAAGCAGCTGCAGCGCCAGCTGGACGCCGCGCTCGCCGTCGACGGCCAGCGCCCACAGCACGGGCCGGCCGACGAACACGCAGCGCGCACCCAGCGCCAGCGCCTTGAGCGCGTCCGTGCCGCGCCGAATGCCGCCATCCAGGTAGACGGGGCAGCGGCCGGCCACGGCCGCCACCACCGCCGGCAGCGCGTCCACCGTGGCTAGACAGCCGTCCAGCTGGCGGCCGCCGTGGTTGGAGACGATCACGCCCTGCACGCCCAGCTCGGCGGCCGTGACGGCGTCGGCGGGCGTCATCACGCCCTTGACGATCACCGGCAGGCGCGTGACATCGCGCAGCCAGGCGACGTCACGCCAGCTCAGCGACGAGTCGAACATGTTGGAGACGAAGTTGCTGATGCCGGATTCCTCGCCGGCCGATCCTTCGACGGCCTGCTTGTGCTCGGCGGTGAAGTTTGCCACGCTGTGGAGTGCGGTGATTCACGTTGCGGTTGATACTGCCAGGTGAACACTGTGCAGAGGTTTTGAAACGTGACGTATGTGACACCAGGAATGGAACATTTCGCATCAAAACGCCTTGCGACAAGCACTGTTCGACCGTCTTGTTACCACTACGTGAGAGAAAAGAGCCAATGAATGGTCAAATGGCCGTGATCGGTCCAGTCGGCACGTGTGGCGAGTGTATCGACAGAGTGGGCGTGGCCTGTCGAGAATGAACGGCAGCGGCTCAGCTCTGAGACCTTTGAGTGGACAAGTCACATATCGGTGGCAGATTCGGGATATTGCCGTTTCCTCGCGACGTCCGGCGGTTGACGTCTCACCTGAGGTGTGGCGGCAACTTGAAGCTGTTTCGGGCGTCGGCCAGTCGCCGGCCGAAGAGCTGGGCGTCTATGGTGAGCACGAGAGCGGAAAAGCCGGCGTTCTCGGCGCGGCGGATCATGCGCACTGTCAGCTCCCTGCGGTACAGTCCCCGTCATCATCTCCTGCGGTGTAGCCTCCGTCAGTTCCCTGTGGTATAGGCCCCGTCAGCTCCTGCGGTGTAGGCCCCGTCAGCTCCTGCGGTGTAGGCCCCGTCAGTTCCTGCGTTATAGGCCCCGTCAGCTCCTGCGGTGTAGGCCCCGTCAGTTCCTGCGTTATAGGTCCCGTCAGCTCCTGCGGTGTAGGCCCCGTCAGCTCCTGCGTTATAGGCCCCGTCAGCTCCTGCGGTAGAGGCCCCGTCAGCTCCTGCGGTGCAGTCCCAGTCATCATCTGCGGTGTAGCCTCCGTCAGCTCCCTGCGGTACAGTCCCAGTCACCTGCGGTGTAGCCTCCGTCAGCTCCCTGCGGTACAGTCCCAGTCACCTGCGGTGTAGCCTCCGTCAGCTCCCTGCGGTACAGTCCCAACCAGGTCCCTGCGGTACAGTCCCCGTCATCATCTCCTGCGGTGTAGCCTCCGTCAGCTCCCTGCGGTACAGTCCCCGTCAGCTCCTGTGGTACAGTTCCCGTCAGCTCCCTGCGGTATAGTCCCCGTCAGCTCCCAGCGGTATAGTCCCCGTCAGCTCCTGTGGTACAGTTGCCGTCAGCTCCCTGCGGTATAGTCCCCGTCAGCTCCTGTGGTACAGTTCCCGCCAGCCCCCTGCGGCATGAACCCCCATCAGTTGCCTGCGGTGCATTCCCCGTCAGCTCCCTGCGGCATGCCCCTCTGTCATCCTCCTGCGATATACGGTTGACTTGTGGTGCCCTGTGGCGTTATGACATGCGGCTCGCTACCATTTCTCCCTGTCCTTGATGTGATCGTGCTGGGACACACGCCCAATTGATGTCCATCTCCCCGGGATGCATAGCCTGTTGATATCCTGGCGAAGGATGATCTGCTGAGATGGCTTTGACCGTATTGTGTATGCTCTTCTGGGAGCGCATGCAACACTCTGCCACGTTCAACATCACTGCTGTGCCATTGGATTAGGGTAGGCCAGGTGGGATGCATTGGTCGGTCCCCTCCCTGCGGATATGTTTGTAACGAGTGCCGTGCAGTCAGACTGCGCCGGTGTGTGGAGGACCGACCTGTCCTTGAGGACGTACAGTTGGAACCACTTGATGCCGTTGGGTGCCGCCGCCGCTACCTCTTCAATGCTGGTGGTCGATAAAGTGCTCATGATGAAGATGGCACCCATCTTCTCGGCGGCTGCAGCACAGTCGTGGATTAATATTGGACACCCAGCTAACGTGGAGACTGTATTGGAGCTGGTGGGTTTCGTTTTCTGTTCTTTAACTCCGGAGTAGAATGCGTCATGTCTATCGCTTCCGATATAAAAATAACAGTATGGTAACTGAGAAGGCCTCAGAATTTACTTAGGCTAGAGCTGCATTGAAATCACTTAGAAATTCGAAATATCGTCAATATCTTATCAGCCAGGTTCGAAATTTTGGCATTAGGTCGAAGCGTTTCTGGTCATTTCTTAAATCATTAAAATCAACGTCTCACTCTTCATCTAAACTGATATGTCAAGACAAAACGTGGAACAGTAATATGGATAAAACAAGTTGCTTAAACAGCTGCCTCAGCAGCAAATTTCCGGATCCCATGTTGAAGTATTTCCTGAACCTCCAGCATTGAAGTCACCAGTCTTAGAGTGCTTTCATTCGCTGGAAGGCAAAGTTGAACACTTGTTGCTTAATTTGAACAACTGCAAGGCATGTAGAGGGGAAAGGCTTAGCGCTCGACTTATCGAGGAATGCGCTCATGAGCTTGCCGTGCCATCCTTCAAACAAGGTGTCTTTGTCCGAACAATGGAAGCAAGCTAACGTGATTCATGTGCATATAACGGGGACAGAATATCACCTGAAGATTATAGGCTTGTTTCGCTATTTGACCACTATGTTCGAGCATCCTAAAGAAAGTGGTTTGCTTGAACGCTGCCGACAGTTTTTACTCTCGGAATAGCATGGCCTCTTATCCAGAGAATCGTGCATTACCAATTTTACCCACTTCCTGAAGTACGGGTGGATCTCGAATGCCAGTGGTGTTCAAGCGGATAATATAACAACTACTCTTTCGAATTTACCAGCGTAAATCACAAACACGGGTAATACCAACGAGTTGCTTTCAACGTTACTGGCCGTGCCCTCCCGTGGAAGTGTTCTTATCGTACACACCGGGCGCAGTGCGTAACTGGCAAACAGTCTGACTGGACTCCAGCTCCGTGCTGGATTCCAGAAGAAAGTGTATGTGGTTCTGTATGTTTATGTGCTGTACCGCTGACATACCCATGTACACGTGGATAAACTACACACTGCTGACGATTGTAAGCCGTACCATCGTGTTGAATGTTCCCACAACTGTTTAGCATTGCAACTGAAGATTAACCACTTGGTCAGCCAGTCTCACTTTTGACACCTGAAGCCCAATACAATTACTTAACCCGCGTCTCTCCGGTCAGATCCTCACCCCCCATGTCCAGGGGGGGGGGGGGGAAGTAACACGCTCTAAAATCCAAACTATGCGTCGTACGAAGACGAAAGAGGTGTCATCGGAAAGCGCTCGACGAGTAGGGTCCGGATCCACCCCCAAAACAACTTCCCCCAAAAATGACGTCACCAGGGGGGCTAGATTTTCACTTTTCACGACTTACATTATGTTTTTGGCTTTGGGGAGTTCATTTTGGCGATATATAAAAACAAAATTTATTTGGAATGAGAAAAGGACAGCGAAATCGACCAGAGCCATACACATTTTTGGACTCCCAAAAGTAACGATTATATGTTTTGTAAATTTGAAAATTTTTCGTTTTCAAGTTTTCTTTCATTTTCCTTTTCTAATGGGTAGAGCCGACCGAGAAACGTTGTTGGAAGTCAACTTGCCCTAATGAAAATGCTTACTTCAGCCAGAATCTTCTATTTGAACTGCAATTGGCAAATATGCAAAATGTATATGTAGTCAAAAACAGAAAAAAGAAAATTTTCACTCGTATGTTTTGTTGTATCCCTAAAGATAAGCTAATGCTGAAAGTCACATTAAAATATCCGTATCCGTTAAAGCGTGACGACTGGTTGAGCTTTTTTGGAGTTGACCTCACTTGACTTTGACTAGCTCGTTGACCCTAGATGACCTGACTTCAACATTTTGAAACAACATGCCAAATTGATGTCGGAAAAGGTATGCCAAATTTGGGCGCGCTGCCGAGCGCCGTTCGTCCACTATCCTCGAAAAACCTGAGGCGACGGTTGAAGACCTCCCCCTCCTCTACCGGGTTAAGATGTAGTGTTAGTATTTTACTCTGTACAAATCACCCATCTTGAGTCGGTATTCGTTAGATGGCGTTACGGGCACCGAAGGCGTCACATTGGAGCGCCGTACTGAGATGCGCGATCTGGGGGTCATTCTTGACTCAACTCACCTTTGCTAACCACGTGGATTCAGTCGTCTCGAAGTCGAGGTAAATGCTGGGACTGATTATTCAAATCATGCAGCAATCGCCATTGTCCCGAGTACGATTCAGATTCGAGCCTGTGCTCAGATCATGCAATGCACATATTCTCTACGTTATCGAACATGGCAGCGTTGTCTGGTCAGGAGCGGATATATCTCATCTTCGGTTGGTTATTGGAGTTTAGGGGCGCATCGACAACATCGGTCATGCAGCGCCCATTATATCTCATCTTCAGTGGCTTAAGCATATTCAGCATACATTCCGCATATGGTTGGCCAGTCATTTGAACAAAGTTTCCCTGGATTTGAGCTATAGCTTGCTATCAGAATCCCGGCATGCATTTTCCAGTGGATCTCGACTTTATCGCACAGCAGTTCATTGCCAAACTGCCCCATTGAACCTTCAAATGAGAACATTGAGAGGATAATTTTATGGACAGGATAATGTTCTGGATGGGAAAAGTTCAGGAGCAGCATATTTTCCAAGTGTGGCCAATGGCGGACATCAGCGAGGTATTCGACAATGGGCGACAGGGGACTGTTTATTCTGCTCTACCACTGGGCGTGCAGTTGTCGAAACATGCAGGCACCGCTGGCACACCGAAGATCCCCCTTCCTGTTGTGCGGCTTACCCTTGGCGCTGGCGCACTCTCCGTCCGGGTGGGCCATCCGCTGCATGGCCGTCGGCGCCACACCGATCGGCATGCTGACCTGCTGACCTTGCACTGTCTGGGTCAGGTCAATGGTGGATATGTCCACCATGCCCCGCGGCCGCAGTCGGATCCTGCACACAGTTGGTCAGCGTGGGCTCCGGACGTGCACAGACATTATGGGGTGCTGGTTGTTGACCTGCTCCAGCTATGTCGACTCTGGTAGCCGGGTTCAGAACGGGGTGAAAGTGTCCGGATTGTCATCTATGCAGTAACAGATATCACCAGACTGACACACTGATGGCTAACAGCAAACCTTTTACTACAGAGTAGCAGACGCCACCAGGTTGACACATATTGACGGTTAACAGCAAACCTTTAACTACAGAGTAGCAGACACATATTGACAGGTTGACACATATTGACGTAGAGATGTGTGGGCCCGGTGGACGGCAATGTAGGCGGTGGTGCAGACGGTAATGTAGACGGTGGTGCAGGTAATGGTGCAGGCGGTGATGTAGACTGGTACAGACGGTGCTGTACGCGGCGGTGCAGGCGGTGTTGTAAGCAGTGGTGCAATAGTCTAGTGGACAATGGTGCAGGCGGTTGTTTAAAGGGAGGATCATGCAGTGGTGTAGGTGGCGCTGGAAGGAGGTCGCGGCAGCCCACTGACCTCTGGTACGCGGCGGTGTTGTCCTGCAGCGTCTGCTCGCCGTCGGCGCCGCTGTTGTAGTAGTCGAGGGCGTTCTTGTCCAGCTGCTGGGCCGCTACTCTCCGCAGGTCGGCGATGCACACCACGTTGGTCATCACGGTAGCTGAGGTGCCTGCGGTCTGCTGATCCTGTGGCGGGACGTTCATTCATCAGTCGCCCCCCAACCACCGCTGCCTATGGTGGCCGTCTCCAGGCATTCATTTATGCTTTGCAATACCGGAGTGAGTGGAAGGGCTCGAAGTTTTTGGAGCTATTTTTATCCAACAGATTCATAGGAAAAGGTGAAGGCTTCCAAAATGAATGTGGTCACACCAGCGCCCGTGACTGTCCATGACCAGCACCCGTGACTATTCCTGACCAGCACCCGTGACTATCCCTGATCAGCGCCCGTGTCTGTCCTCTGATCACTGATTAACGGTCAGCTGGTTCAGCTGTCTGACATTGGTCAATGTCGCCGGGTGTCAGCTGCTCCGTCGGCAAGGTCACCTCCACATACAGCCAGTCTCTTACCGTGCACCAAATCTGCTGCGACAATCGCTTTATTCCTGCATTTGCAGGTGGAACAGCATGAAATGAACACGACGTTGAGTAATTGCAGCTCATTCCACGCTCCTCGATTCCCGAATCCATGGAGGTGATAGACAGGACCTCGCGTTTATTTATGTTCATATGCACAACCGGTTCTTGGTTCGTCGTTGCAGCGGTCCGTCCCCAGCCAAATCAGGTCTCCCAGAGGCTCGGTCGCTGGATGGTGTTTGGCGGAGGCGCCGGCGGGATCTGCGCGTATCATCGTTAGGTTCCATGTCGAGGGCGGGGGAGTTATTTTTTAGGCGTGCCAGATCATAAAGGTAATTCGGGGCGCCTTTCAAGCGAGCGCTTCGCGAGGAAACAAAGCACAGGCAAGTGTATATTTACGATAAGGGAGTTTTGTACAGGCAATTGTACACTTCCCTGCGTTTTGCTTGCGAAACGCTTACTTTAAAGGCGCCGCAAATTACTTTTAGGACTAACGCCCACAGGATCAGGAACTAATACCCAAATAGGGAAAGCAACACTGGATTCATTTCGGCCGGATATGGTGAATATATGACTAAAAACTGCTACGAATGGTTCTTGTTCACTCTAATAGAGCATTATTATTATCGAGAACTGTACGGCGGATAATTCATTTGAAAAATTGAAACCGGCAAAGCCGATCGCGATCCACTGGTGACCTCGCGACGGAGGAGAAAACCGAAAGTATCCCTGATGGAAGTTGCATTATATTTGAATGGAGAACAAAGCAGCACACGGCGCGGACAGGAATCGCCTGAGCTGATTGATTAGTCGGGAATCTAATTGACTAATTGATTAGTCAGTCGGTATCATTCGAAGATTCAGACTGCTAATGGGAGGTTCAAAGGTTTCAAAACAACCACTTGTAGGCACTATATTACCATTGCAGTCGATGCGTCGTTTAACCCCAAATAGATAACAAAATAACCTCCTAAAAAACCGCTTCATGACCAAGTAATCGGGTGTGCATTTTTGAACTCGGGAATTATGAGGTTAATTTATCAAATCTACGACGACGCGTCCAGTGGCGCCACTCTCAGCTGGGCGTGACGGACGGCACGTCCAGTGATGTCACTCTCAGCTGGGCGGGACGGACGGCACGACCAGTGATGCCACCCTCGGCTGGGCGGGGCGGACGGCACGTCCAGTGATGTCACCCTCGGCTGGGCGGGACGGACGGCACGTCCAGTGATGTCACTCTCAGCTGGGCGGGACGGACGGCACGTCCAGTGATGCCACCCTCGGCTGGGCGGGACGGACGGCATGTCCAGTGATGTCACCCTCGGCTGGGCGGGACGGACGGCACCGTCCAGTGGCGTCACTCTCAGCTGGGCGGGACGGACGGCACGTCCAATGATGTCACTCTCAGCTGGGCGGGACGGACGGCACCGTCCAGTGATGTCACTCTCAGCTGGGCGGGACGGACGGCACGTCCAGTGATACCACCCTCGGCTCGGCGGGATGATGGTGAATTCAAAAGGCGTCGATCAGCGTGCGTAACTATCTACAGTCGCCTTTTTAAAATCAAGAATTGACCTAGTTAGCTGATGCACTAATGAACTGCTGACACCACCAGCAATTGCTGAATGTGGTATAATTAGCACGGTGTACGGATTAATTTCAGAGTTATTACGTAATTGTAAGCAAGACAATCATGTCCCGTCGGGTCGGGTCGTACCGCATCGTGTTGTTGATATTGCTGAATGCATTAATATTGCCGACTAATCAATCAGCTCAAGCGATTCCTGTCCGCGTCGTGTGCTGCTTTGTTTTCCGTCGAAATCTGCTGCAACTTCCACCAGGGACACTTTCGGTTTTCTCCTCCGTCGCGAGCTCACCAGTGGATCGCCATCCGCTTTGCCGGTTTCAATTTTTCAAACGAATTATCCGCCATACAGTTATAGATTTGAGCTCTCCATGAACATCGTGGCATACTACCGTTACCAGGGCGTCCTTCAGCTGCATCCTAAGCGCTACGTCCGAATACCAGACGCCTCATCAGGGCCGGTGTGTGCCCATAGTAGGGCGGACTAACGTGCTGACGCCACGGCGTACTTTACTACAGATGTGGGAAGTGAAATGCCAGCGGGGAACAGTCGATGACTTCATCTAGTTTTCTTTCCAGTGCCTCCCCGATCACTGTTGCAGGATGTGTTCCCCTCCTGACGAGGCACCACCTTTCTGTGGTGAGGGGATTGAGTGTCCAAAAGACCCGGCGACCATCACACCGGCGAGGGGTGAGACCAAGAGTTCCTCACTTGTCCTTTCATCCATACGCTCCCATTCCAATCCCCATCTCATCACAACATACATGTCCTTCATCTGGCCCTGCAACACCAACTATCCGTACTATGAGCAGGCAGGGCAGGGCAACTTCCCCATCCCTACTATCAGCAACTTCCCCGGTCCTGCCCAGCAGCTCAGTTTTATCGGGGTAGCTGCGCCCCCTCGGCCCGTCCCCCGGGGTTGACGGAGTCCTGGAGGTTGAGGTCCGCCGTCGCACGGTGCTAGTTGTGACGGAGGACCAACACACCTCTTTGGTCCCGATATCCCGGAGTGATGGGAGGACCCGTGGGGCTCACGCCGGCCAAGTGGCTGGTCGCCTCGGGCCGGGGGCCTGGTACCCTTCCCGGTGCCCGCCGGCCCGGCCGGCCGGGGTCAAAGGGTGGGCGGTGCCGGGTCCCGGTCAGGGTGGTGAGTATCTCTCCAGGCCGGGCGAAGTCGCCGCCTGCCCCGTATAACTCCGCGGGCGTCCGATGACCTCCCGCTTGCGGGGCTCAGACATCCCCCAGCAGGGCCCAAATGTGGTGGGACGTCCGCGGGGCCGAACACAAAAAAAAACACATGGTAAGCCAAAACACTAAAAACCCTCCCTGGCCCACGTGACAGTGCCCAGAACACTGAACAAATACACCGATCTGCGGACAGTGGAACCACCAGGGCTTCTTCCCCTCGCATTCTTATCTTCCAAGCCACTGAACGGTCAAAGCAACTTGCTTCTCTTTCCCAATTTCAGCGACGAGACGGATGTGACAGCTTCGGACGTATCAGGCGATGCGAAAAGATAACTTCGAGATGGTGGTTTGGAAGTGGAGTTCGAACGCACAGAAGGGGCTAAAAAGCTCTGATGGCAAATTAATTGATATACCTAGCCAGAGGCCAGCAGAGTAAACAGATGGTAACAATACCGATGACTGTGAAAACACAAGACGAAAAACCGCTCGAAGGGTGTAATTAACTGTTTTGACCTAAGAGGCGTCAGTGATGCTGAAATTACCGATGGTTTGTCAGATGATGGAGTCATTGAGGCGCGGAGACTGACGGTGAGGAAAGGACAGGAAGTGCAGCCCACATACAATATCATCTTGACGTTTAGCTCTATGGTCTTGCCTGAATCGGTTCGTGTCGGATGTATTACTGTAAAGGTCAGAAGGTTTATCCCCAATCCCATGCGGTGTTTTAGCTGTCATAAATACGGTCATACAACCCAATTCTGCCGTGGCCGTTCCGCATGTGCAAAATGCGGATCATCGGTCCACGCTGCTGATCAATGTTACGCAGAATCACCTTGGTGGAAAAATTGTGATGGGGGTCAGATCGCACATAGAACATTCGACAGGGCAGCGTAAGAAAAAAATGAAATAATTGCAATCAAGTGTACTCAAAATATTTCGTTTCGGAAGGCTCAAAATTTGTATGATAGAACCCATCCAAAAGTTACCTATGCAGGAAAGGTGGCGGGTCGGCCAACAAATCCCACCTTGATAGGCCCACAATACGTACAGCACAGCGATGCCCCTCAGCTGGTTGCAAGCTTTTTAGCCCCTGGTTGCACAGCTTACAGCTCTCCCTAGATCTTTTGGAGTGTCCCTTAGTTTACCCGCGAGGCAGTATCGGCCAATCGAACGCGGCACTGAGGCGACTGAGGTCCCACCATCCATGAATGACGCAGTTCGCCCATTAGAGGGCCCCTCCTGATCAACGCCCGAGGGAGGGCCGTGGATGCTGGCTCAGCGGCTAAAGAGGCCTCGGTCCTTGCCACCCGATTCCAGCCCTTCCCCATCAATCCCTATATCCCCACCCACCCCTCCCCTTACACCCTCCAATCTCCCCTCACCTTCCACACATCCTACCGCCTCCAAACCCAGCCTTTCCACGTCCTCCCTGCCTGCACCTCTCCTTTACGTCAACGTGCAGTCCTCACCCTCAACCTCCACAAGGCCCACACCCACCCAGCCCATCCCTGGTCCCTCCGAAGCCACTCCTGTTCCTCCAACCGCATCAGCTACTACTAGGGAGTCCAGTGTGACCCCCCGTCGAGTTCCAGTAATGGCACCCTCGGCGACTCGGCCAGGACCAGCTGTTCAGGTCCACCCGAGAGCCCCAGACATGTCGGACAGTCCCCAAAATCGACATGCCTACCACCACCAGCTAACCGTGTCAGTCGGCTGTCAACTGCAGAGACAGGGAAGGTGATGGGCCCGCCTCCCATACCACCCCGTGTTGATGAAGAAGCGCCACATCTTACTAATCCCCTTGTGACGGGACGCAAGCGGCTGTCCCCGTGGACACCATCACCACCAGGCGGGGAAACCAAAGATGTCTGCAGAAATCGGCGACGGAACCAAGGACCTCAGTAGGTGAAGCTGGTAACGTATAACATTTAACTTGCCTTACTCACCCACGTCTTTAGCTCACTACTTTCATTTTTATATTTTTGGCGTATGGGTTGTATTCTGCAATAGAACTGCAGATGTTTGAGAACCAGTATCCACGACCTCCAAACCATTTTACACTCCCGAGTACTATCAGTAGTTTGTCTCCAAGAGACTAAGCTTTCCCCTGGTGCACAATTTCAATTGAAAAATTGCTAGCTGCTGCGTAATGATGCTACTCCTCGCACGGTGGCTCGTGGCTGTGTGCTAAATGCCGTAAACAGTTCTGTAGCATTCACACATATACCTCCTCAAATATTCAGGGTGCCGCTGCTCGTGTGATAATAAATCGCCGAGCCCTTAACATATGCAGCATTTACCTCCCGCCTACCGGACCGTTTCCACTTTCTGATCTATCTGAAACTGTGGCTCGACTTACCCCCACCGGTGATGATGTGTGATGATTTTAATGATCATCGCTCTCTTTGGGGCTCAACCATGATTTCTAGCCGTCGGGGGTACAATGGAGCGCTTCATAATCGATTTTCCTCTCTGCATTCTTAACACGGGAACATCAGCACATTTTGCATTACCGACTGGACAAACCTCAGAACTGTACCTTACCCTCTGCAGCCCAGAAATTGCACATTTAGTTGAATGGTCTGTGGACGGTGATCCACACAACAGCGACCTTTTTCCTGTTCACTCCCATTTTATTAGCCATTTTACGGTAGGCCGACGACCCTCAAAATTGCTACTTCACCGGGCCGACTGGGAGGGCTTCCAATAAAACCTTGATAAAACACTCAGTGGCCACTCGGTTGAATCAGTTATGTCCTTGGAGGAATTTACTACGGCGACTCTGGAGAGTGCTCGGCGGCACATCCCACGGTCATCGGGAACGTCGACTAGAGTGCCAGTCCCATGGTGGTCCGACAAATGTCGAGAGGCAGTCCGTGCTAGGAATGTTGGCATTTCGTACGTTTAATAACAATAGTTGGACATACAATCTAATAGCTTTTCGCAAAGCACGAGCGTTCGCTAGACGAACTATTGCCGAGGCGAAACGAGACTCATGGAAGGCGTACGTCAGCACGCTAAATCGCTCCACATCTTTGTCAACTGTATGGTCTCGAATTAAGCACTTCTCTGGAAAACACGCCCCAGTTCCTCTCCCCGTCTTACACATGGCTGGCAAGATATCATTGACCCAGTAGAAGTGGCCGACAAAGTAGGATGTGCGTTGTCCGCACGCTCGGAAAACAGTAGTAACGAACGATGTCTACGACATAAGGCTCGGTGCGAAGAACGCCCCCTTGATTTTTCCACTTCTGACATCCTCGACTACAACGTACTCTTCTCGGACTCTGAATTAACTGCACCAGTTAGCACACTCAAGAGTGTGGCAGACGGCCCGGACACACTGCATAATGATATAATCAAACATATACCAGCGACTGTCATAGAAATACTCTTGGAAGCCATAAATGAAATGTGGAAACAGCCACATTTCCATCTTCGTGGCGGGAGGCAATTGTTGTGCCTATACGGAAACCAAATGAATGTGGGGAGGACCCACTGCATCACCGCCCGCATCTTGCTTACCTGCTCGCTATGCAAACTGGTTGAGAAAATGGTTAATATCCGATCGATGTGGTTTTTATAACGTGACAATTGTCTTACCATGATACAGAGTGTGTTCCGAAAACATCGTAGCACACGTGACCATATTTTAACACTTGACTCCATCGTGCGCTCTGGGTTTATGAAGCGCCAACATACAGCTGCACTATTTTTCGACATTGATGGCGCATATGACACGACATGGCGTCACGGTATACTGATGAAGTTGCATAGTATGGGTGTCAGAGGCTCCATGGGGTTCTTCTTCACAATTTGTTTAGCTTTCAGAACGTTTCGTGTTAGAATAGGCCGCACACTATCTGGCACTTTTCCACAACTTAACGGAGTCCCCCAGGGAAGCGTATTAAATGTAGCACTGTTTGCTTTCGCTATCAGTGATGTGGTTAAATCACTACCGACTTCCGTAGGCAAAGCGCTATTTGTTGATGATTTCGCCGCATGGTGTTCTTCGCGCTCTGTTCGCACAATGAAGAGACAACTCCAGCTGGCTGTCAGGATGGTTCAGGATTGGTGTGATGAAACAGGCTTCATGTCCACGTCTAAAACCATCGCTGTGCACTTCTGCCGCAGGTGCTCTTGCACCGACCCCATTATTGTGCTCAACGGGCACCATATTCCATTCAAGCCTGCCGTCAAGTTCCTAGGTATATGGATGGACCGCCGACTAACGTACAGCACCCACATCAAAGATCTTGCGCAGAAATACACTAAGAGGCTGCAGGTGATGAGGACTGTCTCCAGGTGCTCGTATGGAGCAGACAGAAGTACTTTGCTTCTTGTGTATCGATCGCTCGTACGCTCTATAATTGACTACGGATGTTTTATATATGATGGGGCGTGCGTTACAACGAAACGCCGTCTAGGCGTGATCCACAATACAGCTATTCGCATTGCCACTGGAGCATTCCGTCCTTCACCGGTCGGTAGCTTAATGGCCGAAACTGATGAACTTCCTCTTGCCTCACACCGTACACTACTGGGAGCGAGATACTCATGTAAGGTCGCACAGAACCGGAAGTACCCAGCGTACAAATGGATATTTTCGAGGCCAACGCCGCCACTCCGTCCACTCAGTAATCAGGGTGTCCAGAATGGCAACGAGACTGGGATTCCAAGCCCAGTAAACTGAGAGATATAAAACCAGAACTAGGAGTATGGCAGTCCTCACACCGGACCTCGCGACGAGAGGAAGTGACGCTTTGGCGATTGAGGATAGGGCATGCCTTCGCGACGCACAGCTATATACTGACTGGTGATGACCGACCTTTGTGCCCACGGTGTTCTGACCCGCTTACCGTTTATCATATTTTAAGAGGCTGTTTATCATTATAACCTCTACGACACCAGATTTTAAGACGTGTAAACAGCGACACTGCGTATGCTGCTAAAGGATGACTCTGAGGTTGTGTCGCCTGGGGACATTTTTACTTTCCTTGGACAAGCAACTTTTGGTGTTATCTATCGCCGTCCCTGAATATTTTGTCTTACTGCCTACTGTAGGAACGTAGTAGATTGCCTATAAACACAGTTATGGGCGCAAAATGACCATGGCAGTCGACGCGCCCCTAAACCACAATTCATCATCATCATCATAGACGATAACCCGCTCGCGAGTGATCATTTTCCAATCTGGTTGGAATTTATCTGCTCTGCTGTTGTGGGACGAGGCCACCGCGGTGGAACATCAGCAAGGCCAAATGGCGTCAGTTTGATGAAATAATACTAAATATATTACACTGGCCTGCGTTTCAAAACTTTTTTCTTCTTCAAAAGGTCGGAAGTTTCTCAGCTGTTCTAACACAAGTTTCGTATGCTGAATCCGAAAATACTATCCATTTTTCACGATTAGCTCAAGTTTTCACACTACGTCAAAGATAACAACTCACACACTGATGTATCAGTATGCATACTGCAGTATGATATATCAGTAGCGGAGAGAAGTGATAATTTGTGTATGACAGATTTGAAAGGAGTAAATCGAAAGAAACAGAAGCTTGTAAAATATCCGGAGGTGTCATCAGCCATCAAGCCAGTGCCTCATGGTCCAAATGTCCCCATCCCTGAACCCGATGTCGACATCGAGTCATCTTCCGACTCTAGTGGGGATGAAATGGACGCAGACGTGTCTGGTGCATATGAACCGACCGAGAACGATCGACCGGCACCATCGAACCAAGCTGAGCTCAATGACCCAACGAGTGACCTGAACTTGTCCAAGGAATCTGCTCAGCTGCTGGGTTCACGGCTCCGCGAGAAACGTTTGCTGGCGCCTGAAACGACATTCTTTTGGTATCGGAATCGCGAAAAAGAATTCAGAGAATACTTCACCTTCGACGAAGAACATTCTCTAGTTTACTGCAACAACATTGCGGGCCTAGTAGAAGCAATGGGTACAGAGTAGAATGGAGGCTGTTCATAGACTCCTCGAGTAGGAGCCTGAAGGCAGTTCTTCTGAACAACGGCAATAAGTCCACGTCGATTCCTGTTGGACACTCCGTGCAACTGAGGGAAACGCATAACAGCATGGAACTTTTGTTGTCTGCTTTGAACTACAAAGAGCATGGCTGGCTGATCTGCGGTGACCTCAAGGTAGTAGATCTCGTCCTTGGGCTGCAGGGCGGCTACACGAAATAACCATGCTTTCTATGTCTCTGGGACAGTCGGGCTGACAAACAGCACTATGTACAATGCGACTGGCCATCCAGGCATGCGCTTGAACCTGGCTCCTACAACGTGTAGTCAAGCTCCCTTGTTGAACCACAGGGAATCCTACTTCCACCACTCCATATCAAACTCGGTTTGATGAAAACAATTTGTTAAAGCACTGCATGAAGAAGGACGAGGATTTGCATTTTTGGGACAAACATTTCCTCATGTGAGCAGAGAGAAGCTGAAGGCTGGTGTATTCGACGGTCCTCAGATAATGAAGCTCATGAAGGATACTTGATTCGAAGAATGTCTGGAATAGTCTGAGCTCTCTGCATGGCTGGCCTTGAAGTCAATCATCACCAACTTCCTGGGTAATTATGGAAGTGCGGAATACGTGAAGGTCGTCGATTAGTTGATGGACAGTTTTCAGCAACTTGGTGCTCGAATGTCGGTAAAAATGCACTTCCTTAGGTCCCATCTAGATTATTTCCCAGATAACTGTGGAGATTACAGTGAAGAGCAGGGAGAACGCTTCCACAAAGGCATACGGGTGATTGAAGAACGCTACCAAGATCGGTGGGATGAGAACTTTCTGGCGGACTGTTGTTGGTGCCTGAAGAGGGATGTCCTATCTGCTCAACACAATCGGAAGTCCCTGAAAAGGCCATTTATTCCGCAGTAGTGTGTACTGTTGGGATGCGCTCTGAATACACTTATGGTCCATCTATTTGGAATTTAAACCTTTATTTATGCTTCTGTCGGATTCACTAGTAAACCAATCAGAGCAATGCTTTGGTTCATATGAGTGAAATAACGTATTTAAAAAGGGAGCTAATAGAGCAAAACGGATGCCATTTTC